>OY982585.1:7679254-8279254 GCA_963859945.1 Euplagia quadripunctaria
TATTCAGGCTTGCTTTTGTTATTTGTGGAGGTTTGCTTGTATGGGGTAATTGATATCGTAATTTTGCACCGCTCATTTACCCAGATAGGGTCCTGCAATAGAAAGACGTTGATCTAATAACAACAGACGAATACACTAATGGCACACAGCGTGGTTATTTAAAAACTTCCATAAGAGGTTTTTGGTTTTAAATCGTTTGAAACCAAGTTTAAATAGGGTAACGGTTGTTTAAACATTTGAATTAAAAAAAAGAAGTTATTTGAAATGGAGTCAACCGTAACTTATATTAGGAGCGGTATAACGTAACAAAACCAACCACTTCTCTTCAGATATTTTAGTCTTAGCCGACTTGGCAAATGGTAAAGAATAATAAATAATGTAACCTGAAACTACCATAAGAAAATGCTTTGCTTCACGTTTGTCAACTTTTTCAATGTCGTTCGAAATACAAACCTGATCATTCCACATTTAAAATTTAAAAAATGTGCCCTATTAAATAATATGGACCACTTTTATTTATTTATTTATTTATTTAGAACATGGAAGACTTACAGCTACAAATGTTAAACACGATACAAATTTCAATGTATGTACTCCTGCATTGGTTTTTAAAGAGTCTGGCAATGTGTTAGCTATAACTCTGGTGTTACAAGTTAAAAGTTGAAGTTTGCCACATTGATTATATGAATTGGCATCGCCAATATTTACGGGTACCTATAACTGCTTACTTGGACGTATTGGTATGGGAGAACCCATATGAAAAAAAAAACAAAACCCTTTTTTTTTTCAAACTAAATCAACTATTTGTCGGCTACACATAACGCTCCACTCTACGTTCCTAAACTTCGACTATTTTCTAACAGCCTGTACAGGGAAACATTATGATGTCCCTTGTATGAAGTAATGAGCTAACCTTTTTCTTAACCATGGCTACGCCTTAGTAATACGTGACCAAAATGGCGAGGTTGAAGATAAATTTCTTATACAACAATCGCAAATAGTAAATTACACTTAATTCGTTGGAATTGCTAATTACATGGCGCAACCGCTGATGCTCAAATTCGGTTTAGAATCGCCTTTCTCCTATTACGCGGTTGACTAAGCTAGTTTGGTTATTAAGCAATTAAAAGTTTATTGTGAACGTTTTATGTTTTTCTCTACTAAAAAATTTAAACATGAATTTACCTGTTATAAACTAATTACAAGATGAACTGAAGACATTTTTTATAAGCGAAAAACTTTTGTTCATCATTAGATACGTATTACACACCCGGTTGGATCGTAGTTCCTTTCGCTATACATTTATGTACTTAATGGATTGAATATTGTATCGAAATATTGTAATAACTCGAAATTAAAATTGAGCAATCTGTGTATAAAGTTCTTGCTCTGACTAATATACAGATAATTAGTATACAAGATATTACAGTAGTATTGCACAGAATCCACAGGTGGCGTAAAAATAAATCAACTGGCGGTCAGCATTTTTCGTTGCGCTAACACTTTTTCCGGCTAGTCGGCCGGCTATTATTCAGGACATGGTTTTACGCACGTGTGTATTTCGGGGATGCCCGATTAGTATGTCCTTAATTTTTTTTATGATAGGTGTAAGGGTCAAACGAGCAGACGGGTCACCTGATGGTAAGTGACTACCGTCCCCCATAGACACCTGCAAGAGTCACAAGTGCGTTGCCGGCCTTCGAGGTGGAATTACGCTCTTTTCTTGAAGGTTTGAAGGTCGTATCGGTCCGGATATACCGCAGGCAACAATTTATTTCACAGATTAATTGTCCAAGGCAAAAAGTGATCGAAGTTTGATGTGCTGTGCAATCTGTTCAGCACACCAAGCTTCTTCGAGGCTAATTTGGCCTTACCCTCTATATAACTGTACCCTGGATTCCGATGCTGACTGTGGCAGTTAGGGAAATGATATCGTTATAGCGGTGAACGCGCAAACCTGTGTCTTCGTTGGGTTGAATTGGACTAGATTAAATTGACCCCAAAATGAAACTCCTTCTAAGGAAGCTTCGATTATAGACGCAAATTTGGATTGGCTCTCGGTGATGTTTTCCCGAGAAATGTTGGCGCGGCTGCTATAAAAGGCATCACTCGTGCTATCATCGGCATAGCAATGAATGTTGCTGATTTGCAGCATATCATTGACATGACATGTAGAAGAAACAGCGTGGGTGATGCACACAGCCTTGTAGGACACCAGAATTAACAGACTTGAAGTCGGGGCAGACATTAAAAAACATGAATGCCATTCACACAAAGTTTTTATTCTATCAAGCGTAATTAGTGTATGGCAAAGGCTGTTTCGAATGACATCTCGGTCTCGTATTTATCACAAACGTTACATCATGTTACAAAAACATCAAAGCAGTAAGTCGAGTAAGCATTTTGTTGTAATGACAGCTTCAAACAAAGACGTTTTTACGTGGGAGAGCTATACTTCGGCACGTATGGGCCGGCTCGACTCCGCTCGATACCACGGCATCACAGAAAACCGGCAGTGAAGCAATGCTTGCATTGCATTTCACCGCGTGAGTGAGGTTACCGGAGACCCTAACCCTTCCCTCTCCCCTATTCCCTTCCTTCCCCTCTACCCTCTTCCTACTCTTCCCCCCCCTCCCCCTCTTTTCCTACTCCCACCTTAAAGGGCGGCAACGCACTTGTGACTCGAGGTACAAGTGCCCATGGGCGGCGGTAATCATTTACCATCAGGTGACCCGTCTGCTCGTGTGCCCCCTATACCATAAAAAAAAGACATGCTCGTATTTATTTCCTTGTCACGTCAGATCATTGTAACTATTTTGAGTCACACGCGGCTAACTTAAACAACATTAATTATGCTCTCTTCTTGTATATTGATTACTATAGTAAAAAAATTTAAAAAGAAAAATCTTTTCAAAAATCGATAGTAACATTTTAGAATACGCTAAAATATTTTTTAGCTGTTCCTAAATAGCCCACCTACCTACTTACAGTAAGAGGTATTGATAAAACGGCTTTCCTTGTTACGAAAACCTTTTAAGTATGTTTAAACTCAAAGAAAAGGATACTAAAGCTACCGCTTTACTCACACAGGTGATCAAACGATTAACTAGATAGAGTAGTATTCACATACAGCCTTTAATTGATCAATGGGCCGTAGACATAGAACAGAAAGATTCTATTCTGTGGCCGTAGATGTCGTATGCCACGGTTCCGGCAGTTTAGTCCCTTCATACCTAGATTATGACAAACTGTGCGGTTTTAGACGGTTCAAATCCGACCCACTGCCTCATCGCTAGCTTGAATAAGGCATCACGTGTTTTCGTGTAACAAATGGTCCAGTCATGGTCGAGTCGCCTATACTCGAACCTTGAAAGTAATAATTCTAGGAAGAAAAATAATGACGGATAAAAATGTGCTTTAGTTTTTAAAGCTGTAAATAACGCTCAAAGCAAAGTCTACAATTTACTAGCTTTTTTATTTTATTTAGTGAAAAGAAGAACTGGAAATGTCTTGTTTTATTAATTTCATCAAACTTACCCAATCATTCAAAACAGCGAACGAACGTGTTCGTCATTATGTTACACTGCCTAATAAATTCGCAGTCCGTAAAAAAGTTAATGATAAGTATATTCCAAAGCAATTCAAGTCTCTCACATATTATATGCGACATTAAGCTACATGTTTTTATCCACTGCAATACAAAGATTCTAGTATAATGACAACTGATACAGAAACACACATTTATACAAAATGGAAGGCATAGGCCAGCTACACGCTCTGCGACTAATCGCAAGATATTTTATTAGAAACCCTTTGAACTTACATCTTTAATTAATTTGGAATTAAAGTAAATACCATAAGCATAACCGGAAGAGGTAAGCAGAGGTGTATATTAAAAACCCACACTTTGTTAACTAAAATTTGGTTCCAATCAAGTAAGCCGTTAATCAGGAACGTTGGGAATTTAAGATGGGAAAACTAGGAGTATAAAATTAGGAAGGCAATGAAAGGAAAGGAATATTGCTGATACGGATGGATTTGGAGAGTAAGCAGTGTTACTCTCTAACATCATAATATACATATGTCGATATGGTTAATATATAATACGATATGGTTAGTATATGGATAATATGGCTATGGTAATAATCTGAAGTTAAATTCCATACTTAAATGATACACGTAGATACATTATAGACTTGTAATGAGTTTGCTAGGATGGTGATATTTTTTTTCCAATCCAGATTAGTGTTTCATCGTAATTTCAAGGGAACGAGGGTATTCGAGTTTAAAAAAATCTTCATCTGCAACTGCATCTTTATACTAGGTAGATGCCATCATTCAAGTATATTGAATACCATTAAGGTAACAATCAAACGATTTTAATAACACCAGATAGATCATTCTGATAAATACGTTTTTTGAATAAACAGTCATTCTGTTGTCTCTATCCCACCCTTTTCTTTTATGTCGTAAATCGTAATCTCTGGTGAAATTTCTGTCAAAATGAAATGTAAATAACTTAACATTACAAAGCATGAGGATGAACTTCTGCATGTCAATTGTTGTGTTGTGAATAAAATTCTCAGAACACTACTCATTCACAAACAAGGAAACTAACTGTTGGTTAGTTGTCGAGTTTAACAAAACATGTACTTTGTTATTAATCTCAATAAAAAAGCCAATAGTGTTGATGATACAGTAAACGTACAGAAATAAAACTGCGAATATATTTTTCATTCCACTGAATGTCTACGAAACGTCGCATGCTGCAACCAGCTTTAATGATCGCTAGTTTCAATTTCATATCACTCGCACTGACACTTTTTGTTCTATAAGGCATTTAAATAAGAAGAAACCAATAAGGTAGAAATCCTGGAGAATAAATCACATAGTAAAGGAAAAGACGTGTCAGCTGCTTGACGACAGATCTGTCAAGGTTATGCGAGTGCTGAAGTATAATATTACGCAGAAATATATTATCATTTGTCCGCTTTCCTAATTTTTTTTTCTGGGAACGGTTCGATATTACCACAGGCGTATTACCATTCAGACATGGTGTATTATAAAGGCACTTTAATCACTGTTATTTCTAATCGTTTAAGGCGTTCAAGGTAAGTGCATGCAGAAGTGTTTGTGATACTTAGATGCATAATGGTGGTGAAAGCTTAATTACGAATTCAAGGTACAAATATAGAAAAAAAAAATGAGAAGTGTCAAGAGAAACCCGGATGGAACGAAGTTCCTTTCGATTAATTAGTGAAGGAATTGTAATAAAAATTTATTTCTTTTACTATAGCAAAAAGTGTCGTTACAACTTTTGGTCTTAATTTTTTCCGTCTAGCCCCCTTTCGCAACGCGCCATTAGGAACTTCGTTCCAAAAATGGTCTCTTCTTATAGTTTATGCCAATTTATGAATATATAATGTTATCGCTACAAATAATATATTATATAATAAATACTTACCTACTTAAAAATACGATAAATAATTTAGTATCGATTTAAACGAAGACAAGGAATAACTACTCGTATTTGACAACCCATGTCGCACGGTGGTAGCGCATTTGAATCCTTACGTAAGAGTCAGGAATTGTTAATTTATTCCCACTCAGCGTAAACATTAATATTCATTCTTATGCCTATTTTTCAGTATTTAAAATATGTATATAAATATATTTACCCATATTCTAGAACAAATATTGATATAATAAATATCTTAAAATATTATGATTTTGTTTCATATACCAACACAACGCAAGGGAGACACGTTTTGTCACCTTGCAAATTTTCTGGTGCCAAAGCATCACCCATATATCAATTTCTGTTTACTCAAGGCAAGTGACTTCATCAAAGCTCTGATGTGTGGGCACGGTACAAAATTTGTAAATACTGATTTGAAACGAAGCAATTCTTATAATGTAGGTACCTATATGTACAGAATTTATTTTAAAAAAAATATTAAAACAAGAATAAGTAACAAGAAGCCTTCCATTTAATATTATTTGTTACCACAGTCATTAGTCTTAAAGAAATAACAATCTCCAGTGTGTTTCACTTTAAAAACTTCCAATATCGGTAGCCGCATGCCAATTATATTATTACAAACGATAAATAAAACACAGTCAGCTTCTTCATACCTTGGGGCTAAAAACTTAAAACAATAATTTTATACGAATCAAGTGCAATTAAATCTCGGGTTGAAAAAAGACAGAAATCGTGGTACAACCTTGGTTAATATTATTAATTTAAATATAATTCATTGGAGTATTCATAACACAATATACGGTAAAATGTGGGATAGCACAAAGCTAATTAAAATAAAAAATAGGCAGTCATGGGACTGCCGACAGAAGTCAAAACTTAAACCAAACGACGAACTTAAAACGTAAATTAGCAGATTGGTGACATTAATTAATAAGGAGTTGACAGAAGTCAATGTTTAGATTAGCGCCCTCTAGTAGATCTATATATGTATTATTAGCGTAACGGTCACGAGTTCAGTGCTTTTTCCCCATAGCAAAAGTGCACAAACGTGCCTAATGAAGTTTTCACTTCAAAAAAAACATTTGAAAAATTTAAGAGGCAGAAACTTAAAAAGGATTTTACTTCTGCTAAAGACTAGTTAGAGTTAATGTAAGCGGGCTTGGACTACCAGACTGACTTGTTTGAACGAACGAACGAAACAGTGTATGCAATAGCATACACTCCCCTATCCACTAGTATAAGCAATATCTATCTTCCCCCTTCAATATAGTCCCAGTTTTCCCATTGCTAATTCCCAAAGTGCCTGGTTGACAGCAATAGACTTGCCCACTATTACGTGAGTGGGACCAAATTATATTTGGCGAAATGTGGGTATTAATACGCCTTGGCCTATCCGTTCGGTAGTTAATGATCTCATTTGTTTTAATATCATTCTTATATTCAAAGCAAGATACTACAATGATTAATGGTGCAGATTTCGAAATAAAATTTGAAAAATGGTGTTGAGCTATATTTTTTTTTGTTGAATGTATGTTTCTTATAATAAATTATATATATTAGGAACTGTTAATCTTGTAGTACAAGATTAATAAACATTTAAAAAAAGTTAAACCGACTTCAAAAAGCACTAAGAAAGTGCACTGAAGTTAAACCGACTTCAAAAAGCACTAAGAAAGTGCACTGAAAAGTGAAAAATAATATAATCGATTTCAAACTAACTGAAAAAACTGCATAAACGTGACACTTTTAATATAATAGGTAACATTATAAGGGCACTAAGTACTTACTGGTCTGTTTGAAGTCAGTGCCAAGCCAAATAGGTACTTGATAGATAGGTTAGGTCTACCGCTGCAGCGTCTGCGAAGGGTTCCGAACGGGGACACGTCGAGAGACGGGATATTGAATTTTGAATGATTCATTTATTACGTGGGTGATAATAAATTAACATAAGTACTAATAAGTTTATCCGTTGTTCTTTAATAAATTAACAAAGTATTGAGACATTTCATTAGAATTACATTCCGTTCTTAATTGAGCTTTTTATATATCTAAATATGACCTACTTATTGTGTTTTGGGCTTGGCACCGACTTTTTTTGTGATATAACAACAAATTAACGACTTTCTGATTTTTTCCTCTACTTGTGCTTTCGAAATTTGATAAGGTAAGAAGTCGATTTGGTAAGAAGCAAGCAGACCTTGCTTCTTACAAAATTTCGTGATTCTAGGTCAATATAAAGTAGAAGTCGCTGTGGGTCTGTCTTCCCATTGATTTAAAATCATAAAATTTGGAAAGAAGCAAAGTCTCACAGCACAAGAAAAGGAAAAAAATCCAAAAAATCGTTTATTTGTTACTAAACCTCCTTGTTTGACTGTCAAAACCTTATTCCTCAGGAACCCGTGGAGGCATCAAGTTGAAATTAACATCAAATATTTTTAATTTTTAGCAGTCCCTTGAAGCAATAAAAAAATCAATCTTCTAAATCAACGCAATCAAAAAGAAGAAAGCGACGTGCGAAAGTGTCTGAAAAGATCTATTTGCAAAATAAAATCACTTATCTTTTATTTATTTCTTATTATTTTTTTTTTTATGTTATAGGGGGCAAAGGAGCAGACGGGTCAGCTGATGGTAAATGACTACCGCCGTCTATGGGCACCCGCAACTCAAGAGGCACAAGTGCGTTGCTGGCCTTTAGGGTGGGAGTAGGAGAACAGGGGGAAGAGAGGGGAGGGGGAGAGGGGGAAGGGGGAGAGTGAAGGGTTAGAGCCTCGGGTAACCTCACTCACTCGGCGAAAAGCAATGAAAGTATTACTTCACTGTCGGTTTTTTGTGAGGCCGTGGTATCGAGCGGAGTCGAGCCGACCCATACGTGCCGAAGCAGGGCTCTCCTCTGAACAAAATTTTATTATTCACTAGTTTACCGACAGTACCGCATGACTCTAATTCTGCCTACAAACGCAGATACTTTCAGGTATGTCCTGCGCAACAAAAATGCAGAACAAATCTCGCACAGCGTAATTACACTTACTTTTCTAATCATCTGTACAACAAAATTAATAAAATCTGTGCCATTGCGCCTATGTGTCGTAATAATTATTATTGTAAAGCCACTGTGTCCAAGTGGTTGTTGACATTGGATTATAGAGAGACAGAGGATTTGATACGATGTGGATCCTAAGATTTAAACTTATAAATATATATTTCCTACAAATATATACATACCAAGCACATAACAGTCACCAACACATACACACGCACATACACGCATAAACACCACACACACACACACACACACACACACACACACACACACACACACACACACACACACACAGACACACACACACGAGGCTAAAGTAGTATAATTAAATTTTAGTAAGTTTGTTTTTGTTTGTCTATTATTTTATGTTTTATGTTTCTTAATTAACACTGTGTTCATCAACATGTTAATAGTGTGCGCGAGGACGCTGGTACCCTAAACACAAGTTAAATCTTACCCTGGGTGCCAGAGTTCATCGTAAATACTATATGCCGTGTGTAAGTTTATGAAAAGTTTGAGATAAATTATCCAGTGGTCAATCTTTATTAAATATTAAAACGGTGCGTTCTTACGAAGTTTGGGTTTACATTTAAAAATAATAGCAAACGTGAAAATAATAAGACAAGACAAAACTCAGAATGTGACTCAGAATAATGACTGGCCTGTTGGCCTAGTGGTCAGTGACCCTGACTGCTATGCCATAGGTCGTGGGTTCGATTCCCACCCGAGTCTGGGTGTTCTTTGTGTCCGTTGTTTGTATGTTTGTAAAGTCCCCCACGACACAGGAGTAGTTCCTAATGTGGGAGTTGTCTTTTGAAAAAAAAAAAAGAATATTAGTACACTTTCACACAGGACATTTTTAAGCCCACGGCCTACTTCACGGCACTACGCGGTCTCTATAATAATTTGCAATACCTTGGGATGGCATAGACACCGCAATGGAACCGTAATCCTGATTGCACGGACAGACAATATCGCGAGATAAGAATGATACTCAAAATATAAACACTTGAATGATTAATTAAGTGATATTATATCATTTAGGTTATCTTTTCTTTATTCTATAGTAGTTTGAAAATAGCTATTTACAACCTTAAACTGTACAGCTAATGCATCTTATACCTGAGCCCATAAGATCGTTTTTTGTTAACAGTTTGGGTCAAGTCTAAGTCATTTTGTTTTCATAGTTTTTTGTCGGCTTCTTAATCGACTTCCTTTTTGTGATCGTCCGATCAGCCTCATTTATTATTAGATTAATGATATAAAATATCTATTGTTATTAAAACTCGCATAGATTGTGCAACCGTGTGTGTGACGGTGTTCATAAAACATTTTCTTTCATACCATTACAGTGGCAAACAAAATCAGAGCCTGTGGACCCTTACAAGAGCAACGGTTATATGTACATTAATTTTATTTTTAATCTTTTTTCGCACTTTGACACTCGTCAGCGTCAGTAGATCATATTTAGCGAATTAATTTTGAAAGAAAAAAAAATCATCTTTAGGTAATACGGATTAAGAAAACTAGGTCTCTTGCTTATATGTTATTACTTCCATATTTCAAAATCAGGAAAAAGGGTTTTGCGGGAACTTTAAAAAATTATGATTTTTTTTTTATTACGTGGTAAATGAACCTTAAAAAATTATGACTGTTTTTTTTTATGACGTGGTAAATGAACCTTAAAAAATTATGGCTGTTTTTTTTTTATGAAGTGGTAAATGATAGGTAATACCGCTTCTAGCTTTATTATCGTTTTGTTTTATAAATATAAAGGGGCAAGATAGCCTCCATTGTCTGCTATTCAATAGATGGACATACAAAGCAATCACTAATGTGTAATGATTAATAATATACTATTTAATAGTTTATGGAATGTTATACCGGCAATAGTTTACTTGTAGAAAAGTTTGAAAGTATGTCAAAGTTTTATTATAGATACATTGGACATATCGATATATTAATGCGGTAGACTCAAGGTCTACGTTTGAGCTAGTTATTACTTCTAACCCTGGCTATCAACTTAGAATAGTATATAATTATTAATAAAAGATTATAGAAGGCATATATTTTGTTCGTGGGAGAACCATGTTTCGGCACGTATGGGCCGGCTTGACCGGAGTGATACCACGGCCTCACAGAACACCGGCAGTGAAGCAATGCTTGCATTACTTTTAGCCGCGTGAGTGAAATTACCGGAGGCCTTAACCCTTCCCTCTCCCCCCTCTTCCTCCTCTTTCCGCTCTTCCCCCCTCTACCCCTACCCCCACCTTAAAGGCCGCCAACGCACTTGTCACTCTTGAGTTGCAGGTGCCCATGGGCGGCGGTAGTCATTTACCATCAGGTGACCCGTCTGCTCGTTTACCCCCTGTACCTGGCATACTTAATATACACACTTACTCCCAATTTTCCCTTCTTTAATTCCCAAAGTGCCCGATTAACGGCCATGGCTTGCCCTATTACGAGAACGGGGCTAAATTATAATTGGTAAAATAGGGGTGTTTAATCACCCCTGCCTACCACTTCGAGGATATAAGCGTGAATATATGTATGTGTGTATGTATGTAAAGCAGTATAATTAAAAGATAAAAAAAAAATCTTGATGATCAAAAAACATTTTGGAAGTACTTAATTTAAAGTTTACGATTATAGCTTTCCGACCTTAATGTAATAAAAATGGCAAACAAGAGACTAACGAGGCTTAGAGATTTAGACGATGCAATAAAAAATGTGTATATAATTCTAGTATCTAAAGCACTGTAAAGATATATAAAAGGTAGAAGGGAGATTTCCCATTGGTGCCCCAAACGCCCCACGCTTTTTCACAATAAAAAAATACTTAATTTTTACATTTTAGTTTGGTTTGCTATTAAAGAGTGTTTTTAGTTTGTAAACTACAATTTATTTTCTCGTAGTCTTGTATTGTCGTGTGTCGTAGTGACGTTTATGTTAAAACCATAGACATGTATGTAGTCTCTCTGTCTCTTTTTAGCCGCTATTGTCCATTTACGAACGTCGACAATTGCGCATCTATACGACACACACACACGCCACGTACACGCCCTAGACAAGAATAGAGGGACCACGTAAAGCAGCGTTTTCTTTTTATTGAGCTATGACATCCACTTACACGGTAGTCCCATTACTATCGCAGTCTATTCTTATATGTCTAATTGTCTATGGTTAAAGTACACAAACTTTTGTTTTTTATATAACATCCCTCTTACTAAGTTTTTACTACATTGCTTAAAAAGTAGCGAGCAAAGTCATTGGTAAAACCATAGCTACGAAATAGTTAATTGATATTTTAATGATCTCTATTGTTTTGACATCATACTTAAATTCAAAGAGAGATACAATGATTAATGGTGCCGATATCGGAATAACATTTGAAAAATTGTCTTAAGCTATGTTCTCTAGTTGAAATGATGTTTCTTATCATAAAATATCTATTAAGACCTTTTCATTTTGTAGCATAATATATGATTAACTGGCTTAAAAAGAGGAAGATGCTCACCTAAGTAGAATTAGAAATTTTGGGAATATTACGCAATTTCTTTCTTGATTATGACAATGATAATGATGAATATTTAAACGGTGCTACCCGGTGAGTGATCAAATTTTAGCCAATAAGAACGAACTTACTTACTAGAAAAAAAAAATAGAATTTTAATTAGATAATTATCTATTCCTTCGAGAGCGGTCCTGCAAAATGGAATAGAATTATTATACAGCCTATGTAACTTTGTTTATAGGTCCAGGGCTTAGTTTTCAAAGTTAAAAGGTTGTACTCAAGCGTGTATTTCTAGGAAGATGTCGCTGTGTCGCTGTTAAGAGAAACGAATTGTCGCTGTCTCAATAAATAATTTATTGAGACAGCGACAATTCGTTTCTCTGTCGAGTGCCTAAACCTAATCGGACTTCCCTGAAACACACAAGTAATTTCAACCATAATTATATACATCTATTCTAATATAATAAAGTTGAAAAGTTTTTTTGTTGATTGTTTGTTAGTTTAAAGGCGCTAATCTCTGGAACTAGCAGTCATTATTAAATAATGCTTTCTGCATTGGATAGAGAATTAATTGAGGAAGGTTTTAGGCTAAATACCGTCACCCTGCGACCCTTAAATTCGGAGCAGTGGCCATAAACGCAGGGAACGGTTAGTCTTTAATAACTATGAAAATAGCACTGATTGAAGTTTTTTAAGACTTCTGATAACATTTGCCACATCTTACTAATATTGCTGTTAGCCCTTCTAGCAAATAGGTAAACTAAATTCAAGAATTTAGTATACCTATTTGCTATAATACAAGTATTAGGAGTGGGATCACGTCTCGGTAGTGTACCTACTGGGTGCAGTTCGAAACCACAGCTGTTAATTCGCAAGTACGACGTCTTACAAAATACGCTGCAGCCTTTTATAATACTTTATACATAGTCATACGAGTATATTATGTATTTATAGATTTTAAATATAGTCCTAACAATTTAGTTTATTTTATTTGTAGTAGTAGTTTTAAGGGTTTTGTCGTGTACAGCAAGGTGTCTCGAAAATATACATATTTCTTTCTATTCATTTTTTAAATTTATTTTATAACACATAACTCCCGCATTAGGAATATTCCTGAGTTGCGGGGCCTCCTCAAACAACGGACACAAAGAACATCCAGACTCGGGACAAATATGTGTGAGTCCATGTGCTATTATTAGTCATCCGATGATATCCGTATTCAATGGAGAGGAAAGGGTTAGGGTCTCCGGTAACCTCACTCACTCGGCGAAATACAACGCAATCATTGTTTCACTACCGGTTCTCTGTGAGGCCGTGGTATCATTCCGGTCGAGCCGGCCCATACGTGCCGAAGCATGGTTCTCGCACTGTTAAACTCCTGGCTCCTTCATCAGATCAGCTCCAAGATGCTAAGTTATAGTATTGTCATCCAACTACATATACATACAAAGTTTCATTTGTTTAGTAAAGGTAATAAAAGAGTGTTAATAATGTTTAAACAATTTTTGATACTTATTTAAAAAAAGTAACTAAATATAAATGAAAAAGAACGTCACGCGGTCTGTCAACGCATCCATAATCCACCATTTTATGAATTCACCTCGTGTGCAAAATGGCTGCTCATATTGTGGCTAGTATCGTTCTCCTTAATGCCTACAATAAATGTCAAATTGCAATCGTTACTTGTAAAAATTATGGTGTACATTTGTCCTAGTACGTGTTTCGGAAAAGTAATTAGGGGTTAGGGGTAGTATGATATTTTTTTCCTCTTTTCATTCCGCCGGTGCAACGTAATTACTATGGCTTATTCAGGACCATTTTATTATTTGTTGAAAACTTTTGTTTCTATTTGTGTTAGAGAGTAGTATACCTGCAATGAAAGGTTTTCTTTTTTACATGATACTGCTCTCTGAAAATTTATTATTCCGTATTTGGTTTCTTTACCATCTTTTGTAAACCGTAGGCAGTAGGGAAGCAATCAATGTAGGTTAGCATTAACTACAGTCAGTAAGGATCAGTTTCTACTATAACAACAAAAATGCGTAGTACATTAGTAGAATTATCTCCAAACGCGGCATTGATATTTGATCTGTTCGAACCTCGAAATATTCAAAAAGGGCTAATCACAGAATGTCACATAATTTTTAAATTTAGTACGTAGTATAAACAAACCTTTCCGCTTAATAATTCTTTAAAAAAAACCGACTTCAACAAAAAAAACTATTCCATAAAAGACATATATGGTTTTCTCATTGATGCCATTGTCAGAACTGGACCAAATTGAAATGGGAGCTTTCAAATAAAAAAAAAATCATCAAAATCGGTTCACCCAGTCGAAAGTTCTGAGGTAATAAACATAAAAAAGAAAAAAAACATACAGTCGAATTGAGAACCTCCTCCTTTTTTGAAGTCGGTTAAAAATCATTAAGCCACAGCCAGCTCGATAATAATGAAATAAAATTAGTTTTTTTATGTTTCATAAAACACTAGCAATTTTGTATGTGATATGACAGAGAGCGGTCATAGTGACGATTCTTATAATATTCAAGGTCACGGTAAGCATGAATATGTATGTCTCACCTCTTTTCGCCTATGTTTTCTCTACCAATATCCAATGGTTGCCTGAAAGAGATCGCAAATTGCGATAAGGTCGCCGATTGTACACAACATTAGCTAGTAAGTAGATATAAATAAAATATTGTTCCTATCGCTTTATGTACAATAAAGAATATATCTCTCTCTATCTATCTAGGGCCATGTTTATGGTCAAATACGGTATGCGCAAAAATATGTAATCATAAACCAGTATTAAGATTAATAAAAAGAAAGTATCAGTACTAAAACAAACATAAAAACTAGTTTATATTCATAGCATTTAAGACAACTTACATTATATAATTAAATTAGATTAATAAATGCAGAAATTTGAGCTACATGTAAGATGGATAAATCGTTTTAATATAATGAAATATTCGGTCAAGTAAAACTTGTGAAAGAATTAAGGGTTCTGTAATATTTTCGTGGAATTACACTAGAATATAATCTGATAAAAATAGGCAATTAAAAAATAGTAGAGGACCTTTTTTTTCTCTATTTGTCAAGCGATTATCTTGGCCCCAATAAAAAATTATTAAAAACTTTTTTTCCCTACCTTAGATGGAGTTTTACTAGAATAATTAAATGAATCACGATTGAATTTAGACCTGGACAACCATCACTCATAATAAACAATCATAAAAGACAAACATTGGTACAAAAATATAATAATAAAAATAACATATATATCCATCAGGCGAGCCGTATGCTTGTTTACTACCGACGTAGTATAAAAAAATATATTCAGAATGAGTTATTTACAGAAGATATTGTAATATCTAATTTAGATATGCTGAGAGTAGTTTACGAAGCAAGAGAAGAAGAGAAGAAAACTCCACAAGGCCAACCTCTTTTACTACATATCTTCGGTACGGTCAATCTACACTAAAAAAGCCTCTCGCATGTCTGAAATTAGATACAAAAATTGTGACCACGGCGGGACTGCAAATATGTCTACTTTGTTAAAGCGTTTATAATTATTAGCATAGTTGTTTGACCTAAATTGCACTTAAAGGAGTGTCATGGAAATTTACTATTTATTTAAGTATCATTATAGACTTCTACACAGACTTGATTTATATATTTTACTGTCCTTTAATCTTAGTATTTTTCGTTTATAGAAGTAGGTAGTTGTACTTTACTTTATACCAGCAGCGCCCCGCGGTTTTACCTGCGTAAGTCCCATCCCGTGGGAATATTGGGATAAAAAGTAGCCTATGTGTTAATCCAAGTCTCCAGCTATCTAAATACCAAGTTTCATCGCAAACGGTTCAGTGGTTTTTGCGTGAAGGAGTAACAAACATCCATCCATTCATCCATCCATCCATCTAAACTAGTGCTTAGTGGGATTCTTAATTTCATATTTTTTCTAACTATTTACAGCGTGAAGTTTCGACTTCGCGAAAAAAGTACAAAAACGTCTTCCTTTGGATATTTATCACAATACAAAAGTCAGTTCATCATAAAAATGCGATATTAAGATTTTATAGTCATTATATTTTTTTTTTATGGTATAGGGGGCAAACGAGCAGCTGTCAAGACCAGCTGATTTCATTAAGTGTTAAATGTTGTTTGATTAATTACATTGCAGTTTTTTGCTGTATGTGGTATTTATTGATTTATTTTTAGTACAATTTTCTGTTTACTCATTGTGATATACCACTTTTAACCAAAAAAAACCACAACCAAACCAAACGACTCACTGAATATACTATTTCAGTAATCGGTACGGTGTTTCTTACACCCTGCATATATTTGAAGATATTTTCGCTTATATTAAACGAATTCTAATAACTTTCTGTCTAGATCACCCTAAGAGAATTGCATGCAAAAAAAAATCACGTCTTTGTAATATCGTTACTTAGGTCTTTTAAAGTCAAACCCGCTCGGCAAAGACTAGGAAGTTTTAGGACTTCTGAAGGTTTTTTTTTGTACGTCATTCATTGGGGTTGCCAAACATAAAAATATCAAAAGGTTCGCAAACGCTGTACTTTTAAAAACACGTAACTTTCATATGTCTACATGTCTTTTAAGATGTTATACGACTTGGAGATTCCCCCCAGATTCTAGCATGGTCTAACCGATACCGAACCCTAAATATTATAACGTTAACTCATCCGGTGCGTATTGAACGGAAATAATAAAACAAGCTCTACATACCGCCACTCTAGAGAAGTCTCTTATTATAAATAATTGCTTTGATTCAAGAGGCTGGTTGGTGTTTTAAAATTAATATGTAGTGGAGAAATGAATTTATGTGATGTAATATAGAACTGGGCGACTGACCGTGTGCTTTTGCGTAGAAAAAATCTTAATTAAATTTTAACTGTAATGAAGGTGATGAAATGTCTTTTATTTACAACTAGCTGCACCCTGCGGTTTCACCCGCGTAAGTCCCTCTCCTCACTTTCTTAATTTTTTCTTTCATAAGAACCTTTTCCTGACAATAACAAACACAAAATAATAAGAATTAGCGAAATTGGTCCAGCTATTCACGCGTGATGCCGTGACCAAGAGAAACAGGGTCTCATTTTTATATGTATTAAATAGATGAACATAAAAAAAATATTCTAAAAAGTAATGGTGCAAACCTTCGATAAAATATAACATTAATAAAGTTTCCTAATAAATATCGCGTCAAATAAAGGCACGCGATAGTACTACATACTTTACGTGCATGCATTTAATAAGCCATCATAATTATAAAGAAGACCATACAATGAAAATGTCTTTGTTAAAATATGTTGTAATAGTTTGCTACAAAAACTTCAATGTATAGCGTCTGTAGTTTATTATTTACCGAAACGGAGCGTATTAGACTCCTGGTACATGTTCCACTCGCACGATTGCAAGAATGAAGGTGCGCCAGCTACGCTTTTCAACGTAACTAACTTTTCAAGGTATCGTTGTTACAGTTCCATTAATATTCTTTTAAACATTAGTGTTGTCTTAAAACTGTCATACTTTTGTATTTCAAAAGTATAATAGTTCTCGCATCATTGAACTACACTTGAAATGTCAATCGCTAGCGCAGGCGCAAAACGTAGGTATGACATAAAACTGTGCTTACAACTGATTGAAGCCATTTTTTAAACGCCAATCAAACATCTATGGTATAGATATATGATCGAAGTTGCAAACTTTCGCAAAAAAAATCACTTTCACACTCGGTTTGTCGCGGATTGCTGTACATTTCAATAATTAAAATACTCCTTAAAAATATGTACAAACACACTTTTCATTTCACGTCCCAATCAAGGATTTCTCAATTTCTTTTCTTAAGGGTATTGTTCTAATAAAGTTCGAGTGGCTTGAAAAATGAGTGTCGAAATGAAAATAAAGCTTCGTGTCAATTGCGACTGTGATTTTCAGTGATAAGGCGATGTATCGTGACACACAGCCTGATACAATGGTTAACTTATACGTGAGCATGAAATGATCAAGTCTCATGGGCGTTAGTGATTGAAGTTGAAAATCAAATGATGCTTAAAAAATACTCACGGTGCTAATTGACTTCTTGACTTCTTTTTGGACTTCTTTCTTTCTGTTAAAGACTGCTGTCAGTTATGTTTATTTATTTGTTTTTTTTTTCTGATGTTTTAGATTTGCTTTTTGCCTACTGATATCTGATTTAATGAAAATAAAACCTACAATCAATGTTCCCTTGTCACTACATATTATAAAACAAAGTCCCCCGCTGTGTCTGTCTGTCTGTCTGTTCGCAATAAACGGAAAAACTACTGAACGGATTTTCATACAGTTTTCACTAATAGACAGAATGATTCATGAGGAAGATTTAGGTGTATGATTTGTTAAGATTTTGTGTAAATTGATTGCAATATGTTGATGATTGTTGAAGATGTCTCTACTACCCGTGCGAAGCTGGGGCGGGTTGCTAGTTAATTATATTCATTAGTCTATCGAGAAATATCTAACTGCCTATTGACGAATTCAACTTCAAGAATGCATACAATGCAGAGCAAACGTAGAGCGTTTTTGCTTGATAGTGTTCTCAACCCTATGTAATCCACACACGCACCGTTTACCGAATAAATGGGTTCATTAGGTGGAATTTAAGACAATCGGTCTAGGGTTGCCGTCGAGTAATCAACGTAATTGCTCACCAACATGTTCGGTTCTTTATATTTGTGATCAAATTTCTTTTAGAAGTCACTGCTAGGACACACCTTAGTCAGTTGACTTTGAAACTAATAATAAGTTTCTTTTTCCAAATTGTGTATAAGTTTAAAAACTCAACGACTTAAGCTCAATTCTGTATTGTATTTTAAACTATCAAACATGAAATAATTCACTTGTCGTCTACGTGTGAAACTCAACTGAATTGTTTTGTGGTGGCCAATCTGCACCTCTTCTGACGATCTTTTGTACTGGGATGGAACTCCTGCATCAGACGAATGATTACTTCATTCACATGGCGTTCATCTTTACTTCATCACACGTCACAAACGTCAAGATTTTCAAATAAAGAATCAATAAGTAATCAGTCAATTTATATTACGATATTATATTAGTGTCTAAATTCTATTAAGTTCTGATTTTACCTTTACATATATATTTTTTTTTTACCTTTAATGCACACAATATATTAACGAAATATAGTATTAACCACAAAAATGTACGTATGTATCCAATACAGTGAGCAAACAGAGTTGCGCTACTGGTCGATATGTATCGAGACGGAAAGAATATCGACATTCCTAGTTATCGCACGCGAGTAATGTAATGTAAGCGCCACACCTGAGCTGCGGTTCGTATTAGGGATGGGAAAGATATTGTTTATTATGATTAAAAAAGAAAACGGTTTAAAACTATTCCGTTGTATTTTTAACATGCTTTTATTAACTCTACTTATGACTATGTTGGCAAATCTTGGAAGTTAAATTTAATCTTTTAAATATCCAATCGAAATAAAATTTTGTACGTACCTACTATATGTAGTTCGGATGACAATACTATAATTTGGCATCTTGGAGCTGATCTGATGATAGACCCATGAGGTGAATAGCGGAACTCTTAATTTACTTTTAAATTTGGTTTGCTTTTGAAGCGTGTTTCTTTAGTTATTCTAAACTATAATTTATTTATTCATGACAATGATGAATGAGTAAATCTTTTTCGTCCCAAATGTTGTTACTGTTAAACAGTACGACAGTATGACAAGGTGAAAATTGAATGTTTTAAGTGAGTAGTCTTTGGTTGCAAACTCTGTAGAATGCAGCTTAAAATTTATATTCTGAAGTTAAGGCGCATTAAGTTTTTTGTAGGCCAGTAATAACTGTTAAATCTAACTAGTTAACTAATAAATCTAAGAGTATCGATAGAGTGAAGTGATAAAGTATGCGTTTGAAATACCTTCGTAAATTGAAACTATTGTATATCGATAGCATGTTTATGACTTCATCGATAAAACAAGTACACTCACTAAAACTCAATTAGATAGGAGCGGCTAATCGCGAATTCGCGTTGGATTTATTGATAGACATTTGAATACTAACATAATCGTCCTGGTGTATCTAGACAGTCAATGTAGGATAATTAATGAAAAGTAGTTCAAATATAAATCTGTTCGGTTTATATTACGAATAGGTAACTAATAATTCATTAATGTACTGTGAATTGAAGCGATCACGAAAAACTTTGTCTTGGTAATACAATAAAGGGAAAAATGTTACCTACGTAGACAATTTATTATTCATGAAACTAATACACAGACAGGAATTTAGTGAAAAAACTTAACAAATAACAAAGGAACTAAAATTACCATTAAAACTGAACATTGAACTGAACTTAAGTAAGAACATGAAGCTTTGTTTATATAAAATCTCCATTCTGAACTTATATTGTATAGAGTATGTATGTATATTATATGTAGCATGTATATATTTCTATACTAATATTATCAATGCGAAAGTAACTAACTCTGTCTGTCAGTCTGTTTGTCTAGTACGCTTTCACTCCTTAATTACTTAAATGATCACCATGGATTTTTCTTATACTTCGTCAGGATACAAAGATGGTTATGGGGTACATACGGTCATTGACGAAAAAAATTACATTTCCGAGGGAGAGAAAAATAACTTTTCCGTGAGCGTCGTTATAAGCTCCTCCAATAGGCTTAAAATCGGCAGATCCTGCAAGTTTACTAATTTTTACTTAACACACCCGATTTACTAGTAATACGGTGTTTACTAATACAAGGTTCTATCTATACTAATATTATAAAGCTGAAGAGCTTGTTTGTTTGTTTGGTACTGGTTCAAATTGAAAAAATATTTTAGTGTTGGATAGCCTATTTATCGAGGAAGGCTACACACATCACGCTACGACATAAAGGAGCGGAGAATCAATGAAAAATATTGCAAAAACGGGGAAAATTTACAAACGCGGACGGATTTGCGCGGGATAGGTAGTATTAGATATTATTAATTGTGGGAAAGTAACATTTCAAAGTTATCTGCTAAGTAAGGTTTTAGATTTATTTATGTTTAACACTTTTTATGTTACTGCTCAAAGCTCACTATCAGAAATGCAAAAACACGTAAACACGTAGAAGCTTCTAGAATAAAAGTTTTACTTTATAATATAATGTACATTTCTCATTTCTACGAACACGATGAAATAAGTAGGTACATCCCTTAAAATGTTGCTAAAGCATGAATTCCACCAATTTACGCTAAATGCTGAACACAACCATTTTCTTCTTACTAATTATATTTAGATGGGTTTAATGTTTGTAAATTGTGTTGTTCATTTGAAGTTTCAGTTTAGATAGTTATAATTATGTGAGATTAATAATGAAACCAGTCAAGTACAAGTCGGATTTCTCGGATTTCTTTGTAAGAAACTTCTTGCTTCTTATTTTTGTTTTTCTATTAAGAAATATAATATGAATTAGAAGCCTTATTCAAACTTTGGCTTGACTTTAACTAGAATTTGTTTTGCAGTATTCCTAACAGCGCATAATGCTGGTAAAGTAATTTTCGCATTTTGCATGCGCTGGTTATGCATTTTCATTCAGGCTCCAAGGGTAATCACAGTACTTGTGTTTAGTCTATTTAAAGTTATCAATTGTTCTTATAATTATAAAGAATGGATGAAGCATGAATGCTTTGGCAATGCTTAACAAGTCCATATTTTGGGCCAAGTTTTTTCCGGTGTAATTTTTATCTACGGAGGATTCAAGAGAAGAGACAGTGGGCATGATCTGCTAAAGGTCTGGAAAAAATATGTTTTTGCAACAGACAGCAATTCTTTTCAGCTACAAGAAAGAAGAAGTCTTTAAGAAAGGGAAAGTATATTTTTGCCTTAAGTTATAGAAAAATATGGTATTTTTCTATTTTAGTTGTAAGATGAGTTTTTTAAATTCTTAATATGTCTATTAAACACAATTTATTTCACTAAGCTATCATTATTCGTTTTCATTATTCTTTTTCAGATTTTCAGTCATTTCTATGTGACCAGAACTCATTGCTCTCAAGTATAGTACACAGGAGGTATGTGTGTACCGCAAGTAATCCCGTATTTCTCAAATCTACACCATACTTATACACATAAACTCGTATTTCAAGCCTATATATGAGAATACTCAGATAAACTGATAGAAATAATGACTGGAATACTAAAATCAAACTACACTTAAACGACTAACGCTTGAGTTAGAAACAGTCCATCTAAACTAAAACTACTAAATTGATAGCAATCTACAATATTATAATATTAATGGCAATAACGCGATCACTTAACTGCGTACACACGGCTTAATGGACGAACGGGCGGCTTTTAGTGGCATTATATGTACTGATATTGAATATTGATACACATTTGCCTCTTAATTTGTTAGTGTTTAAGTAAATGATTCTGTTGCTATGAATACCGTGAGTATATCTATATTCGGGACTTAATTGTTGTAATAAAATACCTTTACGATTATAAACGTGCCTACAAGTCCCAAACTTTAAAAGAGGAGACATGTCGCAGAAATTTCGTCGTGGAAGAGCCATGTTTCGACACGTATGGCTCAGCCGGACTGATACCACGGCCTCACCGAAAACCGGCGTGAATGCATTGCGTTGTATTTCGCCGAGTGAGTGAGGTTAACAGAGGCCCTAACCCCCCTTCCACCTTCCCCTACTCCTACCTTGAAGGGCGGCAACGCACTTGTGACTCTTGAAATGCAAGTGTCCACTCCATTGGCGGCGGTAATCACTTACCATGTGCTGGTATGCTCGCTATACATACCATACACAAAAATCCAAGTCGCGGTTATCGCAGTTCAGTAGAAACAGTTGGTTGGCTGCTTTACCTAGTTTAGAATAGAACATAACTATTTTAGAGTTTCAAAAATACTGATGTCACAAAATCCAATGCGAACTAATAGAAACATCAACTATATATTTAAATACAAGTTAAAGAAACAACACATACAGGCCACCAAAGAAAATCGATTTAAAACAAAGCGCCGGAATGGGGTGACAATGCAAGGGCGATCACGCGAAGCCCGGAAGGGAATAATTTAGTAAATTACCGCCCGGACCACGACCGACATCTGGACGGCACGGATTTCTTAGGCATGTACCACAGTAAAAGACAAAACATAAAATGCTATTTTTTGCGTTTTACAGTTTGATTTATGTTTTTAAAAGCTACTTGAAACCAAATGTCCCCTGTATGTGTGTCCACACTGCATTTACCTTTGGTGCTATTTCGCAGCTCATTCAGGAAACCTACAAAACCAAGTGCACTTTTATTTACAACTCCATCGACTAATTAAAAAAAAGAACAGGCAAATAAGTGTGAAGTTTTTTTTTTTAAATTGTGAAATGGAAGGCAAAAACCTATTCACTCTACTCTTGAATATTCCAGGTTTCTCTTTGATAGGCGTGTGTACATCTTCGCCTTTATCGTCACTTTCCATCAGGTGAGTTGGAAGACAAACCTATCACTTAATAAAAAATAAAAAAGTATATTTTTTTATTGAAGTGAAAATTCTTTAGAATTGTTGTGATTTGAAATTCGATGAAACGAAAAACTCACACTAAAAAGAGACAAGCATATTCATAAATAGGATTTAGTCTGCGAGAAAATGAGATAGAACACAAGTATACAGTGTTTCCTATAATCTTTGTCTATGCGCCTGCGTACGACGAAGCCTTCAGAAAACGCGTCAATGTCAACGTGGTGTCATTTTTGCGCATTTGCGTATTAAAATTTGTTGCTTAATCAATTTATGTTAATTATTTAACATATCTGTGTTAATTTCGCCAATAACTTTTATATAAATTATGTAAAATTAAATTTATTAACATTAATTAATTATTTGTGTTGATTTTACTTTTTATTTCTCATTCTCTCGTAGCCTAATTTTCTGAAGTTTCACGTGTTTCAAAAGTGTGCGTGACACACTTTTTTTTTGTTTGTAAATACTTTTGTTGGCATTACGTCTTCTTATCGCTTTCATTGGTCAACATAACCCTAATCAAACTTATGTTAGTGCTTCTCGGTTATGTAGGAAAAGTTAGCGATTACTCAGTTATGTTGAACACATGACGCAACATGGTGATGGTTAGTGAAATAGTTTAAATTTATGTTATATCCGCGCACGACCTTTACTATTAAACTATATATATATGTGTTTAAAATGTATATGTTGAGTAAGGGCGCTTATAAATATCAAAAATAATCTACTACAAAACTTATATACATAAAAACTAACCTGCTAAATATCCGACTAGCTTCATATTTACAACACATGCGTTATTTTTAAAAACATTACAACTAACTCAATTCAAACAAATATACAGATACAGAAATAAATCATAAGTAAAAAATTTAAAACACCCCCGACTCGAAAATCCCTCAACGATTAGAAAAGAGCTGATAATCTTCGAACGTCTGAACAGATTTTCATGAATTATATCTAAGAACACTCTCGATCAAGTCACCTTTCAAACAAAAAAAAACCGCACTCAAATCGGTTCATCCGTTCGGGCGCTACGATGCCACACACACACACAGACACGTCAAACTTATAACACCTTAAGGGGGGGGGGGGGTTAAAAATGAATGTCACATGATTTGTGAAATCGACATAAGCTAGAACTAAGTAAAATACGAACAAAGTACGGAAGGATAACGATATTGTTTGGGGGAGTACAGCTGTTTAATAAGTTACCTGTAGATATTAAAGAATGTGAAAACATCAAGATGTTCAAATGTAAACTTAAGGAATATGTACAATGTAACAATTTCTAACATTCTGGAGGCTATAGTTAATTTAGTATTGAATTGTAATTATGTTTATCTCATTATAAGTGGACTTTTATGTTCTTATGAGAAATCAAAATCTTTAAACATAAACCTTATATTATAAACGTGAAAATTTGTGAGGATGGACGGATGTATGGACATTTGTTACTCTTTCACGCAAAAACTGCTAAACCGATTGCGATGAAACTTGGTATGTAGATAGCTGGAGATCTGGATTAACACATAGGCTACTTTTTATTCCTACGGCACCGGGAATTATGCGGGTGAAACCACGGGGCGCAGCTAGTATCACTTTAAGTTTGAATCCATACTTAATATCATAAATACGAAAGTATCTGTTTGTTATCTTTTCAAGACTAAACGGTTGAACGGATCGTAATGTAATTTGGCAAGAAGATAGATGATATTCTGAGGAAGGACATGGGCTACTTTTCATCAAAATATACGGTTCCCTTGGGATAAATTGAATAAACGAAGTCACGGGCAACAGCTAGTCTCTAAGTTCCTAATACAATAAAATATTAAAAAATAGGGCGCATTGGAATATTCTTTCCAATAAGAAGCCGGAACGGACAATAACAACAACTGTGTGCCCGTTGCTCGTTAGTGTAAAATTATTAATACTACAATGTCATTCAGTGATATCCTCTGAATAAGCATTCACTCACGCTTAATATTATTCAAAAAATTCGGACATACAATACATAGGCGAAACCTCGGAAAGTCTATCAGTAAACAGGTTTCATAATAGGTCATATTTTATCTATAAATGGATATGAAAGACAACATTATATATCACGCTTATGTTCTAACTATCTAAACCTATAAGGCACCTTAATATCCCTAAAAGGAAAGAAAAACTGTTTGGATCTTATAAAACATATAACTTCATTCCACCCGACTGCTGGACGTAGTAGTACTTTCTTTTCATTAAGGTACAACCATTTTCTACATCTAATCCAAAGTAATTGTACCATAAACTCAGAAGGAGCAAGTGTACTATAAAATGGTTTCTCAATATTCTATTCTCTTTCAAAGTGAAGGGATAAATTGTTAAAGACCTCGCCTACCGTCGCTTTATTTGGCACGTCTGCTTTGACATAGCGAACGCGTTGCTAAACTAGCTTCGTTACACCACCGGACAAAATATTCACTCACTAAATGTCATGAAAATTAAACTTCTTTCTTTGTGATTATTTTCCAGTACTAAGAAGTAATTTCATCAAATTATAGACGTATTAAACATTTTTTTTGTACGTTTCATAAAAAAATATGTTTTAAAGTAGATTTAAAAGTGTCTAATTCAATTGCCTTGAAGTAGATACGTTTTAATTTATTGAGACATGATATAAAAATAAGTATACTGTAAGTCGATGTTATTTTATATCCTTACTAATATTATAAATGCGAAAGTAACTCTGTCTGTCTATCGCCCTTTCACGTCAAAACTACTGAACCGATTAAAATGAAATTTGGTATACAAATAGTCTAGAGCCTGAGAAAGGACATAGGCTACTTTTTAATACGAAAAAATGGGTGTAAAGGATTGAAAGGTGGGGATGAAAAGTTGTATAGAAGTATCGTCAGATTTAGAGCTAGAAGCTTGAAACTTATTTTTTAGGCTGTTGATTTGATAAAAATACACTATTCCACGCGGACGAAGTCACGGGCACAGCTAGTCATCTATGATGCAGACTCTGAGATTCCTCGGCCAACAATTTAGACGACCCCGTCGACCCCCGACGTAGGAAGAGAGTGAACCGTTCTCATTATAGGGTAATCGGCTGCTTTTACTGTCGCCATCAAGCCGCTGGGTGTTTTTAAAAGAGTATGGAAATCACTCAAAAGTTGATAGACAGATGGGCTTAAATTTTAGCGTTGAAAATATGAAATAAATATACAAAATATTATAGAAGGGTTCGAGACAGAAAAATAAAGAATACAGGATTTTCAATATAATTTTCCTCTGTAGAAGTTTCAATATGTTTGTAACCGATATTTAATATTGTTAATGATTCAATGACGTAAGATTTTAAGACGCATTATTACGGTTTTGCTCACATGTGTATTTCAGGGACGCCCGACTAGTTTCATCAGCTAGTCCAGATACGGTATATCTGCCGAAGGTCGGTTCACCCCTTGATAAAGGACCCTCGTCGGGTCCGAAACGAAATACGCACGTGATTAAACCATATACCTTTAATTACTATGAATACTACTCCAAACTTATTCTTTTATTCTAACTGGAATGATCTTTCACATACCTAGTGCATAGATACACGTTTATTACCCTCAATATACTCGTAAGTTGAATAGACTATAAAATGGGATACTTTAGCCATGGTAATTTGTTGTCTTGTGATAATCGCTACAAATCTTCGTGTAGCTTTCTAGTAGGTTAGTATCTCACAATTAACGTGAGAAATTAATGATTACTATTACAATAGCGTCAGGATTATTGTCTATTTTTACTTGCTCTGTAAACCTCCTATGCCTGCCACCACGGCTAGTTAGCAACTTAGTCGAAATTCAAAGGTATGTAACATCTATAACGTGATCGCGTTAATTCCCGTTAACATAAATTATATGATACCACTGAGTTATTATTACTAGTGTATAGAGTAGACACCGCGAAGAAAAAGTTTGTAAAGCAAACTGCGGTCCCTGCACCGCAGTAAAAAAAAATCTTTGTAGCAGTTCGTTGGGCAACACGCGTAAACGCTATGAAAATAAAGGCGCTTAGAAAAGGACGGAGCGTAAGGACGCTCGTGAGAAAACTAAAACTCAAAAACAATCGAGTGCTGCTTGTTAATACTGTAGAATTTGACTACAAATTATTATTTTAGCAGCGCTTTTTAGTTTTAATTCATATAAAAACGGAACATGTATTATGTTCTGAGTGGCTTCTCTAGTATTAATAATACATACATACACTCACGCCTGTATCCCCGAAGGACTAGGCAGAAGCGTGAAACACCCACATTTTGCCAACTTAAATGTAGTCTCATTCAGGGCAAGCCTATTACCGCCAACCAGGCACTTTGATAAGTAATGATGGGAAAATTTGGAGCATATTGAAAGGGAAAGGGAAGGAAGGCAATGGAAGGAAAAGGTTATTGCATATACGTATGAATTGGGGAGTCAGGTCAGGGTACCATACCTGTAACTCGAACTGGCTATTGCCAGGAAGTCCTTTACTATTAATCCCACTAATATTATAAATGTGAAAGTTTGGATGGATAGATGGATGAATAGATGGATGGATGGATGTTTGATACTCTTTCACGCAAAAACCACTAAACCGATTGCTATTAAAATTGGTATGTAGATAGCTGGAGACCTGGATTAACGCATAGGCTACTACCGATATTCCTAAGGGATCGGGACTTACGCGAGTGAAACCGCGGGGCGCTGCTAGTAATAAATAATAATAATATTCTGGGACCTATTACACAATGCTATCTAGACCCAAACTAAACATGGCTATACTATAGTATGAGTTCTAGAAAATGGATAAACATACTTAGATTGGATTATATAGGCTTGTGCTTTTGCAATTTTAGATTCTTTTTTGTAAATGCATACATGTCGCACACCTAGATCTCAACAGGTATTAACTCAAAAAAAGCACTTTTTTAAAAAAAGGCGAAAGGTTAATTACTGTTCTGTATAGATTAATGCTTTTTATGTGCAGCTAGACGAAAGGTATTGTAGGAATTTTGTGTTTAAATCATGTTTTGGGGCTCAAAATTGAATTTCTATAGTTATTTCCCAATTCCTTTACAATGTATGTTTATTTGTTTTATTGTTTTGAGATGAGCCCGCGTTGGTGAATTTAGCGTCTAGCGTCGAGTGGTGGTGATATTTTGAAATATGTTTTATTGGTCGGTAGCTATAGTGATAAGGAATTCGATGCTGTGCATATCTCAAAAATTTAAAATGTTGAGTTAGCTCCCTTTCGAGATAGGTGTGCGATATTATATTTGAACCCACGATCTCGACATTACTACTATGTCACATAGCCCGTCAATTGTTTATTTTTACACCTACTTACGAGTAAAAAAAAAAAAAATTTAAATAAATACTGCGCCTTTATTCTGCACGCATTTGTTCAGTAGTGCACAAGCGATTGTATCAACCAAGATACGTACTGTAGGACATTCTAACAGATTTTGTATAAAGATAACTGTAGCTGACGTACTCGTAGATGTTTCGATTTGCACCAAGCCCATGTGTTAAAGTTCACTTTGCTAGATGATTCTAGTGCAATTTATTAGGCGCAATAGTTACAAGCTAGGAATTTAATTGGTAATAAATAAGTTATAGTAATAATTTAGATTGGACATTCATTGGGACGGTCCAAGGGAGAGGCTCACCTTTGGTAGTGCAGTATTATATATTCTTTACATTTTGTTAAGAGTGTCGCTAGCAAATTTGTAAAATTAGACATCTTACAAACTATCCATAAAAGGTCTTACACCACTTTATATACAATGATAAATTTAAAACACCCCCAACTCGAAAATCCCTTCAACTATTACAAATTGCCTTACATCATTTTGGAAAAGAGCTGATATTAACCACACATAGCTAAAAACCACTGCAAGGAAACTGGCTTTCAAATGAAAAAAAACCGCATCGAAATCGGTCCATCCGTTTGAGAGCTACGATGCCACAGACAGACACACACACACACACACACACAGACATCGACGTCAAACTTATAACACCCCTCTTTTGTTCGTCGGGGGTTAAAATAACTTTCTATCTGTATTGGATGTGGTCATATTTCGTTCAGTTAATTAGTCTTGCAGTCTTGAATACTTTTTGTTTGTTTTAGATTCTAAAATAATAAACAAAATAATTACTATTCTTGGTGTATAAAGGTCAACTTATTTTCAGTCACAATAACCATGAGGTCTGATGACAAAAAATGGGTGAGAAATTTTTAGTAACAGGGCTACATCAAAGTGTATTTAAACCTCTTCAAAATCCTCTCCCTGGCTAGCGATGAACTAAAAAAATATTATTGACAAAAAGTGGCCGAAATATGTTTTTTAAGTTAAAAATATAGAGGATGTGTGAGGGGCATGGAAGGTAAAGCATACGTCTTTGAACGCACCCATGTGGTTACAACTTACTTAATTAAAAAAAATATACATTTATTTTTGTTTTCTGTAGAAACTCAGGCATTTTATGATACAACAGGTTTTAGAATGTGACAGCGACAGATACACTACTATGGCCTATTCTGATTTGGCAATATTACTGACATTTACGATTGCGAACAAGGTGACCTATAGTATTGTCAGGAGGATGGATAGATTTATATTACTTCTACATCTTATTGGGGCTTCACCTCCTAACCTTCACTTTATAACAAATTATCTGTATTATGCCCACTATGCCCAATTCTAAAGTCTACTCTTGTATCAACACTGGCAAGGAATTCAAAGAAAAAAAACACAGTCAGTCGTAGAACTGCACGTCAGAAGTGAAAACATAACTTCACAATGTATATGCATATACATACACACACACACACACACACACACACACACACATCTGTATATATATAATTAGGTTAAAAATAAAAAGTAGGTAATAACATATCTAAATGTATACATAGGGTACACTAGAAGTTCTGCGCTCCTGGCCTCTCATAAATGTTTGAATTTCGAATGTTATATTTTTTTAAGTAAGCTCGGCTCCGTCTTACGAATTTTCGATCAGGTCACGTGTTCTGACGCGAGTTTTACATTTTTTACCCATCCCAAAAAGTGCATAACGCTAAATAAGTTTTCACTTCAAAAAAACAGAGTATCTGCTAATCAAATAATAATAAATAAGTATGGAGTTTTTCGCTAGTCAATGAAAGGCTCCCGGCTGAAATAATGATGAAGAGTCCTTCATTAGACATAAGAGTTACCGAGCGCAGGGCACGCCACAATTGTGGCGGTAAGACCCATCATGGAGAATTGGCTGGAGAGGCGACATGGCAGCCTCTCCTACCGGTTGACGCAGGTACTCACCGGACACGGCTGCTTTGGTAAGTACCTGTGTCGTATAGGCCGGGAGCCATCGCCTGTGTGCCACCACTGCGGAGGCTGTCGCGAGGACACTGCACTCCACGCTTTGGTGGAGTGCTCAGCATGGACGCAGCTGCGAAACGATCTCGTGACAGCTATTGGGGTGGGAAGCCTCTCGCTAGAGACCATGGTTCTGTCCATGGTCCAAAGTGAGAGTGCGTGGGATTCCGCCGCCTTGTTTTGCGAGGAGGTGATGTTGGCCAAAGAGGCGGCGGAACAGCAACGGGAGAGGACAAGTACTCTCCCATCCCGCAGAAGACTCACCAGGCGCCGGAGAGCGCAAAAAGATCTCCGGCCTCCATGAGCGCTGGCCTGGGGGTAACGGGTCGGGCTGACCGTTACCCTTGCAGAAGCAGGCCCGAGACGGGGACGCGACGTGTTCCACGCGCACCTCTCTGATCTGGAGGGGGGTTAGGCCCCCCGTACCCCATGATGTGGTCGCCTGCTGAAGGCGGCCAAGGTCTACAGGAGTTCCCGGAGGACTCCTTCCTAGGGTATACCCGGGTTCCCCTGCAATAGACCCACTTGTGACGGAACACCGTGTGGTTTTAGTCGGTTCGATTCCGACATACCACTTTACCGTTAGCTCCGGTGAGGTGGGGGTTTCCACACGATAAAAAAAAAAAAAAAAAAAAAAAAAAAAAAAAAAAAAAAAAGACATAAGAGTTACCAAAGTGTAAAAAAATGGCCCTGCTTTGAAAAGCACCCATTGGCTACGATCAGCGCTCAACACGGGCCATCCTTCTTGCTGGGGTCAAAGGTTACTAGCCTAAGAAAAGTTAACATTTTAAAAATTTAATATCAATTTCTTATCCTGTATCCTGTGTAACGCCGATATTATAAGATTATAGATATAATAATAGTAAGAGAGGATTTCAATACCATTTAAATGGGGAGCATGCCTCCCGGGGTAACACCAAATTCCATGTAGCACTTTGTTAATAATAACAGAACACAAGTCCATTAACACGCGTTCCCGGAAAATAGCAGGGATATTGCCAAATTTTCGGAACAATTTTTATTTTATAGCTAGACCCTTATTTAACGCAAAAAAATGTACTCTGTTAAAAAAAAACAATTGAAAAAAATTAAAAGGTAAAGTTCCTTCTGCCAATCTGCCAAACGAGTTTGATTACGTTACTAACCGATAAACTGACAGAGAAGTATGTAGTAGTGTAAGTATGTAGGTACGTAAGTTTTGTGGGAGAGCCATGCTTCGGCACGTATGGGCCGGCTCGACTCCGCTCGTTACCACGGCCTCACGGAAAACCGGCCGTGAAGCAATGCTTGCATTGCATTTCGCCGCGTGAGTGAGGTTACCGGAGGCCCTAACCCTTCCCTCCCTTATTCCCGTCTTTCCCCTCCCCCCCCTTCCCACTCTTCCCTATTCTCCCTCTTCTCCTACTCCAACCTTAAAGGGCGGCAACGCACTTGTGACTCTCGAGTTACAGGTGCCCATGGGCGGTGGTAGTCATTTACCAGCAGGTGACCCGTCTGCTCGTTTGCCCCCTTTACCATAAAAAAAAAATATATATAATACCAACTGACAGCTGTCAGCTTGTTCATCGGTTAATGACGTAATGGATCTTGTTGGTGCTTGCAGTTTGCAGCCACGTGACTGTTTAATCCTTTTTGTTAAATTTACTATGGCTTTTTAAATGAAAAAATGTAGTTGTAGGTTTAAAACATCACAATTAATCACATAGTTACAACGTAACATGTGTTCGTGATTAGTGTCATTCATAAGTTATTAACTAAAAATGTTACTATATTTGGAGTCATAACGACATTATACCTGTACAAGCCTGTCAACACTTAAGTATTACATTAGAATAGCAAAGAATATATCCACTAAAACTAAGTGAAAGAACCACCAAAAAATATTCAACACAGCGCTAATAGTACCGGTAACCTCGGTTTGGTAGTTGTTTGGTGGAAACGCATACCCCGTATCATCATCCCCAGTAGAGCATTGCCAATTGAAGGGCTGGCGAAGCGAGAGCATTCAAATAGCATTGCAAATTTCTATACGTCGCGATAACGATGCCAGTTGAAGAATTTTTTGTTATTTAAAAAGAAGAAGCAAAAGCTAAGAGTACTGTATAAAAGCAGGAAGTATCTATTGTCTTTGTAATCCCACTAATATTATAAATGTGAAAGTTTGGATGGATGGATGGATAGATGGATGGATAGATAGATGGATGGATGGATGTTTGTTACTCTTTCACGCAAAAACCACTGAACCGATTGCCATGAAACTTGGTATGTAGACCTGGATTAACGCATAGGCTACTTTTTATTCCGATATTCCCACGGGATCGGGACTTACGCGGGTGAAACCACGAGGCGCTGTTAGTTCTATATATATATTAGGCGACTTTTTAAAGGACAAATAAATAAAATGGCAAAAGATTATATATTTTCTTACTCTAATCATAGATCTACAATACAAGGTACTTTTTCACACATTCCCATTCGCCACTAGCATAATTACAATTGTACATTACAATTTGTTCCTAGGAACAATCTAAGTAAATCACATCACAACTACAATAGCATAACGGCAGATAACTATGTCACAGTGTAGGTGTAGCCTTAGTTCTCAGGCAGGTGAACGGTTTGATCATATCGCGTACAATATTGTTGTTTTGGTATTTATTAGGCCATGTACATATCAGCCAAAGTATTCGTAGTAAATTAATGCTAAGAATTGGCGTCTCACAATGTGCCAATGAGTCCAGTTGGTTAGTACTACATTTGGAATGACTACATCTGTGATTTATGGATACGAATGCTGAATGGGTATACTTTGTGTTTATTCATTTTACTTTTTATCTATCCCGCAGCATTTAAGGTATATTTAATTTTATATTAAAGTATTCTGTTCGGCTGGAAATAGATTCTTCTTACTTTACCTAGGAGTGGGCTTATGACAAGTGGAAGACGCTGTCTTATACACGTAGAAGACTAGTTAAAAGTGGATCACGTTTAGAGTTTAATAAAAAACAGTATAGTAAAACGTTGAGTTTGGAATCCAACCCCCAACCCCACATCGGAGGAAAACATATTCTAACTAATATCTTCACTACATATTATAAAACAAACCGCGTCTGTCTGTCTTTCTGTCTGTCTGTACCTGATTTTCATACGTTTCGTGAGGAAGGTTTAGGTATAATTCTTTAAGGTTTTGTGTAAAATGATAGAAATATGACGATGTTGTTGAAGATATCGGAAAAAATCAATATATGCTCTGCTACCCGCGTGTAGCTGGGGCGGGTAGCTAGTAATATATAAAAATCAATGTTTGTTTGTTTATTCGTATATTATGCCAATCACAAAATTTTGTATACAAGATGCTAGAAGCTGTAGAAAATTACACAAAAAAAGTACTGTTTCCCTAGATATCAAAAAAATTAAATTTATACGAGCAAAGCTGCGGGTAAAAGCTAGTATTTGATAATTTATTACTTTTCGGAATAGCGAATTTAGATAAAATAATTTTAAGACGAATGTTTCAACGCAAGTCAATGTCGTTGCGATGCTGACGTTGCCACATGTTACTTCAAAGTCTACTAAAACTCATATCTCGTCTCATTACAACAAATCCTCAGTGTTCATCGGCAAACATTTGGCCGCTAATTGTTTGCTTGATGTAGTAGGTGTCTTAACTAAATACGTACTCTTAATGTTTGTAACATTATTTATATTCAGTTGTTAACTTCTTATCATCTAGTTATTGCATTCCATTGCATTCGCACTATGCAATTTACTGATAAGTCTTTATTTGTTTCCATTTCCAGTTGTTTAGCGAACCCTTGTAACCCAATTTCTGAAACATATTCTATGGTAGCAACTGTAGCTTGTAAACTAATTTGTCGTTTAAGAAACGTTAGTAACTATTTATAATTGGGCACCCATCCAAAGTCGTCGCTTATTTTTTTTTAACATTGCTTCACAGAATGATGTCTATAACACGTAAAAATTTAAATTCAATAATGTAGTTTTATCGAACGAGATAATTTTCTTTAAGTGCGACATTAGATAATAAACAATTTAAGTAGCACATAATATGTATTGCATTAAAAATATATCTAAAACCTTAATTCTCGAAGTACGACGAAGTCAACAATCCAACCGCAAAATATAAGATTGTATTCGATTTTTTTTTTATTTTATATAACAATAAATTAACGACTTTTGGATTTTTTCCTTCCTTTGTGCTGTCAGATCTTGCTTCTTACCAAATTTCATGATTCTAGGTCAATGGGAAGTACCCTATTTTGATATACCTGCGAATTTGGTGAAATCTAAGGCTTAAATGGCCGTGGTCTTTTGATTGCGTTGACAAGCTTGATTTTTTTACAGCTTCAAGGGACCGCAGACATATTTATTAATATTAATTTCAACTTGATCTGTCAACGGTTTCCTGAGAAAAATGGTCTTGGCAGACAGACAGACAGACGGACTACAAACTGGCCTGTTGGTCTAGTGGTTAGTGACCCTGACTGCTATGCCATAGGTCGAGGGTTCGATTCCCACACGAGTCTGGGTGTGCTTTGTGTCCGTTGTTTGTATGTTTGTAAAGTTCCCCGCGACACAGGAGTAATTCCTAATGCGGGAGTTGTCTTTTTAAAACCAAAACCAAAGTGATCTTAAAAGGGTTCATTTTTTCCTTGTGAGGAACGGAACCCTAAAAAGCTTTGTTTATGTTTATTATGTTTTTTTAAAGTAGACTTAGTTAAATTATCTTTTTTAATATAGAATCTGAAAATTTACTGAAAAAAACAAATTACTGACAGTATTCTCTTAATGACGTAATGTGAGGAAACGGAAAACTCTCAAAGTATCATATTGAATACCAAAACTTTATCGAATAGCTGATTTCTTCTGTAATGTTATGAAGTAGGCACATTCAGTACCTAGTGTTACCTCCTCTCGCATTCAAAACTATATTTATTTTTGTGTATTCAATTTAAAAAAAAATACGATTTCTGTGAATATCTTACAATGTAATCATGTATCGCAGAAAATAAAACTGGAACTACGCCAAAATGTCTGACCAAGACAATTCAAGAATTATTTACTTCCGCTTAATATTTATCTTACTAATATTATAAAGGTGAAAGTTTGGATGGATGGATGTTTGTTACTCTTTCACGCAAAAACTACTGAACCGATTGCGATGAAACTTGGTATGTAGATAGCTGGAGAACTGGTTTAATACATAGACTACATTTTATCCTGATATTCTAACGGGATCGGGACTTACGCGGGTGAAGCCGCGGGGCGCAGCTAGTTGTGTATAAGTTTTTTCACGCGGCTTCACTCAAGTGTTCTTTTTCGTTTTTTTTTCAGGGCAAAAGGTACCCTATGTCTTTTTCGGTACCCTTGACTGTGTATATGGAAAATTTCATGATGATCGGTTCAGTAGTTATTATAATGAAAGACCACTCCCTTTCTTTTGACCAATTCTGGCTGTTTTTTCCCCGACCCGTGCTAAATAAAGACTATTATTATGGTATTATCATTCTGTATTTAGAACAATATTCTTATCTCTTCTACACGATTTTAAAGGAAGTAGATTTCTGCTCAAATCGGACTTACCCGACAGGGCTCTTACATACAAATATGATAAAAGAACATGCAAATGCATTTAAGAGTAACCATTCCCCACAGTTTCACCGTTTATGGTCACTCCTTCGCTCCTAAGGGTTGCGGCGTGATGTTACACAATCTCCTAAAACCCTATAACCTTTCTTAATAAATACGAGTACTCTATCCAACACAAATCCAACCGGCAGTTTGCAAGCAAAACAAACAAACAATCAAACAAAATCTCGTCAGCTTTATTATATTACAATAAATAATCTGATGTTAAAACAATAGTACACACTACAAAAATTTGCTTTAGTAAAAACGATTTCGTTGAAACATGAGTTATATTCATACAATTAGTTTCGCGTGCCGTCTATTCTTGTACCGTAACAATTGTTGTTAATATTTGAATAACTAAAAGAACCGCAGAACCTAGCAGAATCATCACAACAGTACTAAATTATATTTATTTATACATAAAAATACGAATCGTAATCGTAAATCTTCGTTATAACTTTCTAGTTCTCGCTTCGCTTATCTGTTCTGTACACTAAACTTTCTAGTTCTCGCTTCGCTTATCTGTTCTGTACACTTAACTTTCTAGTTCTCGCTTCGCTTATCTGTTCTGTACACTAAACTTTCTAGTTCTCGCTTCGCTTATCTGTTCTGTACACTAAACTTTCTAGTTCTCGCATTGCTTATCTGTTCTGTACACTAAACTTTCTCCCTATTATGTATTTACTCTTCTCGTGCTTGTAAACAATATATGTGACTTATTTCTAACAAAAAAAAAATTATGTATGTATGTAAGTTAGCACGTATCTATGTTTACTAGAGACCATGGTTTATTTCATGGGCCAATATTACTTGGCCTGTCATTGTATAGACTTTTGTACCATGACAGGTCAAAATATATACAGGACACTCATAGCTGTATATATCCGTTTATATGCATTTTTTTTAACTTTGTAGCAAATATTGTTAAAAAATTTTAGCATTCGTCACTTCTTCTCTGTATAAACTATAAGTGTGCGAAATTTCATACTCCTCCGTCCTCCCAATTTTCGTAAAAAGGGATCCAAAGTTTTCGCTTCACGTATTAATATATAGATATATATGTGTATGTATGTATGTATGTATAGGTATATACATAATATATGTTCTCCTGTGATCTTTCCTAGTTTCTTTTTTCTTTTCTACTTAAATCTAGTGTACCTATTCACTCATTTCTGCACCACCCTAAGGTAGACTGGTAGAAAATGCCTACGGCAATTAAGTCCGCCATTGTACATTTTTTGTGCATAAAGTGTCAAATAAAAAATAAAAAAATAAATAAATAAAAAGAAAAAAACATCCCAAAATTCTATCAATCTAGTAACTTGATAATTGATAATAATATTATAAAAATAGAATATCAATTTCATGAGTTCATAGATGGTTACCTCTGCACCTATTTGAAAAACTATTTCGTTAATTGAAAGCTACATGCTATTGGAGATAGACACACATATATTTATTCATAATTTTTTTGTACTTTTAACACCTTTTTTTAGCTTCACTTGTAACTACCAGAGGCCCTAACCCCTCCCTCTCCCTCTTCCCACTCTTATCCCTTCTCCACCCTCTTCCCCTACTCCCTTAAAGGCCGGCAACGCACTTGTGACTCTTGAGTTGCAGGTGCAGGGTTGCGCGGAACCCTAATTCTTTTTCCAAAATAAAAGTAGCCTAAGTTACTCCTTCGAAATCGGTCTACCCGTTCCGGAGATTAGCCGGAACAAACAGACAGACAGACAGACAAAATTTAAAAAAACTGATTTTTAGGCATAGGTATCGTGCACAAATGAGCTTAAAAAGAACTATTACAAACAGACATTTACATTTTTTCATATGTATAAAAATGTGAGTCATGCACGTTGTTTGTTCGCTATGAACTCCTAAAGTATTGAATCGATTTTAATGAAATTTTGCACAATGTGTGCAGTTTAGTCCGACTTGAGCAATAGGATAGTTTTTAATTATTGCAAATTACCTAGCAACAACAACGCATGCCTGAGTGGCTAATATATATATATATATATATATATATCTCTTTATTGTACACCAAGTGAGATACAATCCAAACAATCTAAACATTTAGGTATATCAATAGGCGGTCTTATCGCTCACGGCGATCTCTTCCAGACAACCTTTGTACGTATATTATATATCAAATATTTCAGCGTAGTCTGGTGTACTGATATAGGTTAATATTGATTATAATATGTACTTAGTATACTATACTTATATTAACATAAACATACTACATACATATCCACATAAATATATACATATATACAGGCATATAAAAGAAGATATCCGCTTATATTGACGTAATAGTCTTTGACTAGTTTTTTAAAAGTGTGCTAGGTTTTGGCTTGTCGAATTGACACAGGCAAGTTATTTCATAGCCTAACTGCTTGCACCGAAAAGGACTTGTCAGTAAATTGTGTGGTATGTCTAGGCATTGGCATTTCCAACTTCAAATTCTCTGATGATCTCAGGTCCCGGCAATGTGTGTTGTGTAAGAACTCAAAACGTTCTTTGAGATAAGGAGGGCGTGTGTGGATGGAACAGAGTACTGTACTAAAGAGAAAGAATATGAACATACCGGCGAAAGCGTATAGGTAGCCACTTGAGCTTAGAACGATATTCTGAGAAGTGATCATATTTGCGTAATCTAAATTTGAATCGAATGCATGCGTTTTGGAGCCGCTCAAGTTTATTCAGTTGGTTTTCGGTGAGATCTAAATAGCTGACATCGCCATAGTCAAGGATAGGAAGAAGATATTGTGCAAGCGCAACTTTCGTGTTAGTAGGAAGAAAGTATAATGTATACATATATAATTATTCTTTGTAGGTAATGCTTCCTTAGACTTTAGTTTCACGTTATTTTGGTAAGAAAGTAAAATAATTAATTGACAAAATATAAAATTACAAGTAGAACTCGAGAAAGTGTTGTATTCACAACACTTTCTCCACACGACATATACACTAGACATTTAATCATTATCCGCCTTTTAACGTTAAGCTTTAAACGTCAATCCGTGAATTGGCATCGACCAGGGTTACTAATTAAATATGAAAAGCCCTTATAGAATATTTTTGACTGGATAACATTAATATCAATGTAACATTCATTTATACAAAAAAAAAATTAAAAAGCATTAACTACTAACTAATATTAAAAATGCGAATATGACTTTAATTGTTTGTGACGCTTTCATACTTTACATAACCACTCAGCCGATCAACATGACATTTTGCATACACTTTGTTAGAGGTACACTATAACATACTGTATTTCATCCAAAAAAAGTATTGATTAAAAAATCTTGTTTAACACAAGCGAAGCTATGGACTTATCACAAATAAGTAGACCTTATATAGATATATAGATACCACAAATAGATAGATTTTTAAAGAAGAAGAGGGGCTCGTGGCTAAGTTGTAACCGAGTAAGTTAGCATATTATAAGGTTCAGTAATACTAGCCAGGTCAGTCTTAGGATAGATGACCATTCTTACCACATTGAGACCCCTCCGTGCCTTGGCGCATATTAAGCCGTTGGTCCCGGTTGCCATACTAATATCTCGTTACGGGTAGTTGGAGCCCTAAAAAGTCAGACAACCTGGTCTAACTCCAGAACTTCAATATTGCCTAGTACTTGGCTTGTGGAGGTCTAGTAGCAGTCGCTTCACGTAAAATATCGAAGTTCAGCCGTATCGTAGTTAGACTAAAAGCCGACCCCAACTTGGATGGAAAAAGGCACGGAAGATTATGATACATATTCAAAGAAATACACAAGTCGATTCTCATATCTAGTTAAATGTACCACATCCAAATGGTACCGTTGCCTAGAGATGGAAATATGTAAGTCAGTTTTGGTTACAACATCAATACAGCCTTACCAAACACGTTTTAGTGGCTTGGTAATAATTACACTTCAGCTCAAACACAAACAAAACTTTATAAATTAAGTAAATCGAAGTTCCTTCCTTAGATCTCGGTATAATTATGATATTATATTTTGAAGACTAATAATGTACTTGTAAATTATTTTTTAACATTACATATACACATACACTCACGTCTATACACCCAAATGGGTAGGCAGAGATGTAAGACTCCCACATTTTCCCGACAATAATTTAGTCCCGCTTCCGTATATAGAGCAAGCCTGTTGCCGTCAACCGGGCACTTTGGGAATTAAATGGGAAAATTGGGTGTATAATATATTGAAAGGGAAAGGTAGATAAGAAGGCAAGGCATTGGAAGGAAAGGGATATTGCTTATACGGATTGATTTGGAAGTGTAAGCAATAGCTTGACTAGGTCAAGATCTCTTACAAGGTCATTTATCGTGGGAGAGCCATGCTTCGGCACGTATGGGCCGGCTCGACTGGAGTGATACCACGGCCTCACAGAAAACCGGAAGTGAAGCAATGTTGGCATTGCTTTTCGCCGAGTGAGTGAGGTTACCGAAGGCCCTAATCCTTTCCTCCCTCCCCTTTCCCCCTTCCCCTACTCGCAGCTTAAGCCGTTTTCACGTAATGTTTAAAGTTGTAAGACATATTGTTTAAAAATTTTAGCTTTCCGCACTTCTTCTATATATAAACTGTAAATATTCCAAAATTCTACTACATACTACGTTCGCGAAATTTTCTTAAAAAGGGGTACAAAGAATTCTCATCACGTATTAATATAATGATACCCTGTTATCAATTTACAGTTACTGCAAATCCCTAAGCTGCTCGTTGCGTTGTCTTCACGGGATTTCGCATTTTCATTTAGATTTCTGCTTTCTTAAGAGATTGCAAGTTGGCTTTATTGTCCTGTTTTAGATGTAAAATACGTAGGTACCTATCAATTTTTCTTTGGTCACATTTATGTGATACAGTGTGACGCCTGACGCCGACGCGGCAGATCGCTTCACACCTTGTTAAAGGATCTCTGATGGGCCCGTAACTAGTAAGACAACCTCAAAATACGTACGTTAATATAACCGTATTATCTTACCTAATAGCATAAATGCGAATGTAAGTATGTTTGTAACGCTTCCACGCCTTAAATACTCAACCGATCGTAAAGAAATTTTGTTTCAGGACACAGAAAAAGACATAGGCTAAATTTTAACGTACAACAACAAAACGTACTCACACACAGCCATTTGATCCCTTTAAGTGAAAAAGCCATGCTTCAGCACGTATGGGCCGGCTCGACCGGAGTGATACCACGGACTCACAGGAAACCGGCAGTGAAGAAATGCTGTGTTGTATTTCGCCGAGTGAGTGTCGTTACCGGAGGCCCTAACCTTTCCCTCCCCCCTCTTCCCCCTTTCCCCTACTCCAACCTTAAAGGCCGGTAACGCACTAATTGTGACTCTTGAGTTGCCCATGGGCGGCGGTAGTCACTTACCATCAGGTGACCTGTCTGCTCGTTTTCCCCCTATCTCATAACAACTAGCCAGAGCCTGTACTATGGTAACCAAACTACTGATAAACATATGTATGTAGGATGTATGCCGATAGATGGCGCTTGTGTTTCTTTCCGGTGAATTTATTATAGAGGGCGCTCTAAGCATCCGTACTAATGACCGAAAATGCGACAAGTATATATTTCTAAATACATACATATTATAGATAAATGACACCCTGACACAGAACAAACGATCATGCTCATCACGTAATTATTTGTCCTGGGTGGGAATCGAACCCACGACCTCTGGCTCAGCAGTCAGGATCACTAACCACTAGACCAACAGGCTCGTCAGTACTGTTCCCGAGTGATACAAAAATAACTGTTAGACCGTAGAAAAAAAAAACTACTTAAAAGGAAGCGAACCCGCGGGCAAAAGCTAGTCATCAATGCAAATAAATAAAATTGAAGTGTCTGTTTGTAATGTCAAAATAATAGCTTGTTTAAGCTCACATAGTTATTTGCACGACACCTATGCCTAAAATCAGATTTCAAAATTTTTTACTCTGTGTGTTCCGGCTAATCTCCGGAATGGATAGACCGATTTCCCCGGGACTTTCACTGGCAGATAGCTGGTGTTATAAGGAGTAACTTAGGCTACTTTGAATTTGAAAAAGAGTTAGGGTTCCACACAAAATATATAAATATGTACACGTGAGCGAAGCCGCGCGGGAATTGTTAGTCTATAATATGTGTGATGAAAAATTAATTATTTTGGATGTGTATTTTATATATATGCGTTCATTTACTGAAGTTTTACGTTCAAGCAATTCCATTTAAACACAAAGTATTCAATATATACAAATAAATAAAATTGACGTGTCTGTTTGTAATGTCATAATAACAGCATTTTACTTAATGCATCCGAATGTTTATGCGGTATATGCAAAAAAAAACATTTGAATTTTTTTTTGTCTGTCTGTCTGTCTTTTTGTATCTGCAAATCTCCAGAACGGGTGGACCGATTTCCACGGGACTTTCATTGGCAGATAGCTGGTGTTATAAGAGGTAACTTGGACTACTTTTATTACACGCTTTATATTAGCTTCACTTGTATGTTTGTTTGTATGTTTGTAACCGACTCCTGTGGGCGCGATTTTGACCCACTTTAAACGGCCAGATTTCATTCAAATTTTGCACACCTGTCAAAGACCGATGACAATGCAATAATTCGATATTTTTTTTATTTTTTAGTTGAATTTTCTATAAAAGCGTGTTTTTTAGTTTTTTAAACTATACTAATTTTATTTATGGATGTAGAATAAGGGTTGAGCGCAAAATAAAAAAAATATGTACACGCAAGCACGCGAGCGAAGCCGCGCTAGGAACAGCTGGCATAAAATAAAAATCAATCAAAACGAAATACAAAAACCGCCAATATATGGCGTGACTATAAGACACGCTTATATATACGTCTTAAGCAAAAACTGGCTTCGAATCGAGTACTAAACGAGTCATACTATTTAATTACATAAATAGAAAAAGACAGATATACATGTCGCTGTGAGAGTAATAAAGACAAATGTGTCGCGTGGCTAGAAACTGGATACCATAGGTTATAAGTTTTTATGAGCTGCACACCTGAGGAATAACCATCATATGGCAACGGTTGATGGTATTCATGCGATGTCATGGCCTTTGGCGAGTAATGTATTTTGTCTTATTTATAGTGACAGTATTCTCTATGTTAATATTATAAAGCTGAAGAGTTTATTTGTATCAATATATATATCAATTCGGCATGTCTATGTGTAACACCAGCTGCAGCCCGCGGTTTCACCCGCATAAGTCCCGATGACGTATGAATATCGGAATAAAGAGTAGCCTATGTGTTAATTCAAGTCTCCAGCTATATACATACCAAGTTTCATCGCAATCGGTTCAGTAGTTTTTGCGTGAAAGAGAAACAAACATTTATAATGTTAGTAAGATATTTCGATGGTATATATATTTCGACGGGTATCCAAAACATACACATATACAAATCATGGGTGTAAGTATGCTTGTATACGCATTTTGCCAAAACTAGATATTTAGATAAGTTGTTCAGATCATTAAGGCGGCAGTTTGCATGACTTGATTGACGGTAACTAGTTACTGTAGCCTATTCACGCTGTAGAAACCTAGTCACTTTCGAAAACGTTGGTCTGCAAGTCAATTTTACATTTAACCACCGAATCAACCACCGAAACCATCATCAACAACAGCACACCGCTTAAATAAATGCAAGAGCAATCGCCACTTCATCAGAGGCCGTATAGCCATTCGACGTTACCTTTTTTTGTGTTTATGGAGACCCCCATGGGCCGACACCATCACCGGGGTTTTCTATGGTGTGCGGTAGTGTGTCAGAATCGAACCGACTGAAAATACACGGTGAGCCATATTACGTCATCTAAAATGGAAGAAGCCCAGGAAGGATTGGGCTAGTAGCACGGCATGTGATAACCTGCAAAGAATAAAATAGTTAATTACCTACTAGCAGCGCCCCGCGGTTTCATCCGCGTAAGTCCCGATCCCGTAGGAATATCGGGATAAAAAGTAGTCTATGCGTTAATCCAGATCTCCAGCTATCTACATACCTACATACATAAGTTTCATCGCAATCGGTTCAGTGGTTTTTGCGTGAAAGAGAAACAAACATCCATCCATCCTTCCATCCAAACTTTAAAAAGGATTTATTAAAAAAAATTAAATACTCCCGACTCAAAAATCCCTTTAACGATTAGAAAAAAGTTGATTATCTTCGAGCAGCTGAACAGATTTTCTTAAATTATGGCTAAGAACATTCTCGATCGTGTCATTTTCAAAGAAAAAATAAACCTAAATCGGTCCATCCGTTTAGGAGCTGTTACGCCCCAGACAGACACAAACACACACGTTAAACATATAAAACCCCTAGTTTTTGCATCAGGGCTTAAAAATCTAGAAATTCTTCTGAGATAAAAGGATAACATCGAGAGGAAACCTGTTTGCTAGAGAGGTCTCCATAAAAGTCTAGGGTGTGTCTAATGTCTGCAGACTCGCACTAATTGGCCATCGTGTCAGATAATTTGCCAGGAATAGGTGTCTGACTATATTACTATACCTATAATGTATGACTCGATTTAACCAAATTTAGAAAGGACATTTATTTTATTTTTTATCAGTATATATGAATGAGGATGACGATCAGATATATGAATTAGAAGCTGATGTCCGCGACTTCATTCGCGTGGAAATTTTGGTTTTTCGCTGAAAGCCTAAATTAAATACCCGCATTAAGTTTAGTAGCAGACGGGACCGGGTTGATACGCTATTAAAAACTTTTTAAACCAATTTTATTATTCATAATTAAATTTCAATATGTAACTTATATATATATATTTTTGTATTCCCCTTTTAATTTCCTTTATTATGATACCCTACACGATAGGTTTGGTTAATTCCTTTTTATTAACACATTACTATTTCGCGCAAAAAAGTCGCCATCTTGTTTTTTTTCTAACACCTATCTAAGGACATTTGGGTTTTTAAGACGAATATAACGATACCTTAACTATCGAAACCCATCCAGCTGTTTGGCAGATACGAGGTAATAAAGAAATTTACAAACACACAAGATACGCGCGAAAAACATAACCCTTCTTTGGCAGTCGAGTAAAAAACCTAATTTCACAAATCACAACTTCAATAATTCTTTCAAAAAGAAACCGACTTCAACAAAAAAAACTATTCCATAAAAGACTTATATATGGTTTTCTTATGGATGCCATTGTCAGAACTGGACCAAATTAAAATGGGACCACACGGGAAGCACCAGCTTTCAAATAAAAAAAGAATCATCAAAATCGGTTCACCCAGTCGAAAGTTCTGAGGTAACAAACATAAAAAAAAAACATACAGTCGAATTGAGACTCCTCTTTTTTGAAGTCGGTTAAAAATTATATAAAAACACTCGTTTAGTGTGGTAAACAATAAAATAGCGTCATCATCACCTTTATATACAATCTTAATAACTCAATACTTATTGATGTTTGAAATATAAATTTCACTTCGATAAAACTGAAAATAATGTCTACCTTACTAATTTTTTAACTTTTGCGTTCCATAATATATGTATAATTATGTATAGGTACGTCCAGGAATTACGGGATCGCGTTAATTCCCATACGTATACATAATTATAATGTATGACTATTTTACAGATTGCTTCGAATATTTAATTCGGTTCAGTTCGAACCCAAGCTCTACAATAGCGTCAAACGATGTTTTATTAAAAAAAAAACAACAATACACCGACCTATGAGTATATCCGCATTTTTTGTTCAAAGAAAGTTATAAGTCATCCAGTTGTTTATATTTAACTCCTCATTTCTACACAAAATTGTACATTCTAATTTATTCAATACAGCTCAAAAGAAAAATTGGCAGTGCGCTAAAGTAAACTACCAGTATCAATTTATGCTATGGTCAGTCTAAAGGAAAAATTTCTTATTCGGAACGCGCACGTTGATAGTACGGTGGTTCTACCTCGTTTTTGAGGCTCTGCAGTGATGCGAAAAAGAGACTGGTAGATACACATGCCAGTTGGAAGAGCGAGATATGTATATTATTGCACCGGTAGTGAGGAGTGAAAGAGATCAATAATGAGACGCACGAGGAGTTGAAAAGGGATTTCAGATTAAGGTCGTTGTCGGGTCAAAGATTATGGTAGCGTGGAAAATTGTAGATGAGAAACGTGAAGTAAAAAAGTGTGAAATTTCCAGTAAAACCTCAGTGAGGCTATAGTTAATTTTATTATCATGATTAACATACTGTGTGTGTTTGGACTATCTTGTGCTTTTATTGGGAATAACTGTATAAGAACATCATATTTAATTTCTTTTGTAATTATTATATGTTTTGTAATAAAAAAAAATGAGAGAAATGATCGACCCTTTCGACCTACATACGCCTTTTTACGAACTATAACATTGTACTTTCTCTATATTGTTATTGATTATTACTATTTAAAAAACCCAATTATAATCATGTGATTTATATTAATTTAGCTAACAGTAATCTATAGATATGATTCTGAATAATGTTTTTCAAACTAACTTATTTAGTTTTTTAAATAAAAGGTAATGGATTTGAATCACGTTTACTATAAGTATCGATTAACTTACACTAATCATCTTCTCTGGTGACAATTACCCATAGCTACTATCAAAACTCGCTGTCTTTAGATTTAATATGGGTACAAATCGCGGTCTTTTAAAGTCATTTATTTTATTATTATGCTTTTTCAGAGTAAAGGTAAAATATCTTTCACCCTGTCTATCTGTAAGCTACTCTTTGACTTCTAGCCTGGCCGGGCGAGCGCAGCTTTTACATACACCCTCAGTCACTAGCTGAACATCACGGGTGTCGGTGTGTTCGGCTCGCTTGCTGTCAACCATTACGCGGCATTTTGGAAAACGAACATTTTCACCAAAAAATATTTCAAACAATAAACGTTTTAGTGTTTTTCCTAGTGTGTGGTCGTGTATAGAAACAGATTTTTTTAAAGGTGGATGGAATGTATTCTGAATTTTTCAGTGTAGTGCGTTGCCATTTGGATTTTTAATGTGAAAGATTACAGGATTAAATAATGAACGTTTTGTTTCGTGATTACGAAGCTTAAGGTTAGTGAAATTTACAATATATTTTACGTGAAATTTCGTTGGTATAACGCATTTCTTTTAAAGGTAAAACTTTTTATTTTGTTTTGAATGGGATGTTATCGGCCTTGACAAAAAAGGTAAGGGTGATATGGACCTCGTTATGGAGGTAAAAGGTAGCGTAACGTTGCTTACATTTTTTAATAAAAATGTGTCTCATTTTTGTGCTACGATACAAAACTCTTTAGGATAACACATGTATCTGAAGTAAATAATCGCAAAAGGTTAACTTAGTTTATCATTTTCAATAAACGTTAGCTACGTAATATGTATCAAGGCAGAAATTATGCTAATATATTGAACATTAGTACCAGTGTATCAACATATTTTGAGGTGTTACGTTGTTCAACATAAAATTATTGTGCCCTGAACTCATTAACATAATCACAACATTGAAGTTATTGTGTCGAAACATTGTGTCGGTGTAAGAATATTATCTTTTGTGTATATTATTTTTCGTGTCGTAATAGTTATGTGTTCTTTACTTTTCTATATTCTGACCGTTTAGTTTTCATTGGTTTCGAACTATGATATTACAGAAATCGATAGATGTATGTATGTATCATAATTTAATTTGAATCTAATGTCCAATATTAGCGTGAGCTTTTTTATCTATACCTTTTATTGTTATTAATATTTGAATGTTTTAGGGTAATTGGATTCGACCGTGTGTCTAGACAAGCTGTTTTCAAATACTATTATTAATATTAATGTACTAATAATGTATTGCTAATACTGTCATTAATAATAGTAGTAGGTGACCATACGATCACGCATCTACTAATTTGTTTTTTAATACGTATTTTTTGATTTGTGACAATTTATCTACTGTTGTATTTAGTGTGTGAGGGCTCTTTTTTAATAGTTTTGATAAGGGTAGTAAGATGATATGACTTCTATTTAAGAAGGCCGGTTAGCCATTGGCTGTTTGAAATTAAGCATACCTCGTAGTAAAAATATTTACATTGCGTATAAACGGTTGTAGAAACTTAAGTAAGCTTTGCAATATAAGATAACTTTTATATTGCTGACTAATCATGTGACATTTTAAGTGTTATTCTTTGTATGCTTAAATTTTCGTATTCAAATATAATATTCCCTGGAAATTGATGACATGGTAATTTAAAAGCCTCCAGTGTGCATTTTTTTATATTTTTTCGTTACTGCTAAAGTAATTTATTATTAACTAGCAGCGCCCTACCGTTTCACCTGCGTAAGTCCCGATCCCGTGGGAATATTGGGATAAAAAGTAGCCTATAAGTTAATCCAGGTCTCCAGCTATCTACATATCAAGTTTCATCGCAATCGGTTCAGTGGTTTTTGCGTGAAAGAGTAACAAACACCCATCCATCGAAACTTTCACATTTATAATATTAGTGGGATACGAATAGGATTTCATGACCTCGAAAAAAAACGATAACGTAATGTACTACATTTAATGAAAAAGGTACTTACTTACTACATTTTAACACATGTAAATTCTTCTGCTTATGTCAGTGCTTAGAGACGGTAGCCAAAATAATCTAAAACGTTGGACTTGTGTACAAATGGTTGCGTGAATGAAGCCAACCACAGGGTTGGAATTATTCACGCAACCATCAATCGTAGTGCACAGACGGTATGGACATGAAGTCATGGCTAACATAACGAATTTAGTTCAGTGGGGGAGACAACGAAAATAGTCGTAATGTTGAACCCTTGTTAAATTACTAGGATGGCAAATAACTTTAATGGTGATTTTTGCTAAATCATCTACAGTCAGCCTAGTCTATAAAAAAAAATAGACAGTCATGGGACTGCCGACAGAAGTGAAAACTTAAACGAAACGACGAACTTAAAACGTCATATTAGCAGGTTGGTGACATTAATTAATAAGGAGCTGACATAACTTAATGTTTAGATTAGCGCCCTCTAGTGGATTTATATATGTATTATTAGCGTGACGGTCACGAGTTCAATACTTTTTCTCCACAGCAAAACTGCACCATCGTACCTAAAGAATTCTTCACTTCAAAAAAGCTCGTGTTTTATTCCCACGGGAAATGGTCTCCAAAACTGATCAAGACGAAGTTGTGCTGTTAACCCTTTTTTCCTAAAACGTAAACTTCTCTTTTGCTTTCACAACTTTAGTGTATATAAATGTATAAAAACAGTAATATGAAAAAAAACTGGTCGTATGCTATTTTGCCACCTTAATAAAATAATAGAAACGGTCAATTCTATGAACATTTAAAACAAGAGAGCGTTTGTTAAATAAATAGCGAACAGAAAGGCTCACTGCAGTATATTCCGCGTAGGGGTGGATTACCACCCTTAGCGCCTAATTCACAGAATTGTCACGAATGCTGACGTCAAGCCTCCACTGTCCAACGTGTACATGTGAAAAATGGTGGTAGTGTTAAAAAGCATTGTACATTTTACTGACTACATAAAAAGCTATTTAAGTCTAAAAGCTGGCGGAAGCTTGAAATTTTTTGTTAAGTTTTATACATATGGGTATATGTGCTCACCATTAGCGGGCCATCAGCTGATACTTTGACCTGCTAATGGGATGATGGCATTCTGCTATTAGTGATGGATACAAACAAACCAACGGCTCTGTTGAACCTGCTAATATATGCTTGTGTTGGGGAAAAAAAAACAATTGAATTTTGAATTGACTTGGTAAGAAGATGATAGTTAGTATTTAGTAGTATATATATAGATAGTTGACGACATATATAACGCCATCTAACGAAAATGAATCAAACTAGTTAGTAATTATTAGTTCTGCATCGCTCATTTAAAATTTTCATTTTATTTTTGAAGTGAAAACTTCTTTAGGCACGTTTGGCAGTTTTGATATGGGGAAAAAGTACTAAACTCCCGTGACCCTCACGCTAGATGACATAAATGCAGATGTATGTGTGTGTATATGTATAAACATGTGTGTATGTGTTGTCACTTCTGACGTGCAGTCCTATTTTTAAACTGTGAACCTTTGAGCTGTGGCCTGCTAACCTGGTCGAAAGATCCTTTTGCGTTGAAGGGGCATCACGCCATGTTCCTTATTAATTGTTTGAGTATTTCTTAATAACCTATAGGCTCTAACTGATTCACTTAGGACCTTCTGTATATATCGAAAAAAAAGAAGCACAGGAAAATAAATAATAGACTAGGTGTAGGCTGTAAAAAGTATTTAATTCTCCAAAAATTAGTTAAAGAAAACAATAAGATAATATACGTATAAATCATTCTTTACATTCCAAATTATGAACATTTGTCCAAATATTTGCGTTGTTTGGTACCGTTAAAATCAACATTCGTTATGCATTGATTTTGCTTTGACCAAATAACGCAAATGTTTGCACAAACACGATATGAAGAGTACTATTGTAATATTGTACAGTCAATGACACATGTGGCTAAATGAATCTTCGTTACACTTAATCCTTTTGTCACACAGTGTAACAGTGTGCGTACAGACGGGTTACAAAATTCAGTTAAGGTAAAAAAAAATTAAACTTCGATGTCTTTTGCTGACTACAATACAGTACTGAATACAATCATAATCTTAACCCTGGAACACCCATTGGTTATCTCTCCTGATGTGGTAGTTCCAATGATTTAAATAAATAGCATTACTTGCCTTTGGCTCCAGTCAGACTGAAATCCTTCATGAGAAACTTTAGCGTTTCTATATTGTATCCTAAGTATTTAATGTTGATTATGAAATGTGGTTTATTTTTTCCTCTTCTTGTGGAAAGGATGTCAAACAGAAAAAGGTATCTTGCAGTTTTTTTTGCTAAAGCCGACGCCGCATCATAATGAATAATATTAAACTTATGACGATGATAATAATAGTTATAATTATATACCTGCTATAAAAAAACGCAAATGTTATATGCATATTATCTCTATCTGAGAGTTCCCCTATCTCCTCATTTCGTCCTTATTCTCTCTTTCCATGCACCGGTTGTATTTTTTTTTATTTTTATCTTGTGGAATTCCCCTCGGGTACCACCTCACCGAACACTCGGCGAAGTGTCTATGTCGGAATCGAACCGACTAAAACCACACGGTGTTCCGTCACGAGTGTCTATGGCCGGGGGCTCAGGTTTAACCTAGGAAGGAACTCCCTATACCCCCGACAGACTTGACCAGCTGTCCACATAGAAGGTAGTCTCATAGGCCGCCAATTGTACAATGTCTTTTTTTTATTATTTTCTGTTTTTTTTTAGTTTTTGGCTTTTAGTTTATAAGAATATATACCTATGTATATTTTTTTTGTACAATAATGAGTTATCTATCTATCTATAAATGCCAATGTGAGTTTCTTAGTTTGTTACTCTTCTACGCCTTAACTACTGAACCGATCATCATGAAATTTTGCATACACATTGTCAGACGTTCAGAAAAGGCTATACCTTTATAATTTCCCTTTCATCCGGAAAAAAGTACTTATTATAATTACCGGGAGCCAAGCCACGGGTAAATTACCTACTACTTACTACGGACCTTACTAGCTGTAAGGCTATAAATGTCATAACTTATGTGTCAAATAATATAGAACAAGTGTCGTATTTACGTAGACAGAATGTGCAACTTTCAACATATCATATTTTATGTCAGGTGTAGTCTCGAGTTACGTTACGTTACGCACTAATTAAACAATAAGCGTTATTTTATTATGCCTGTCTGGATATCAAACTAGCTACCCAACATGTTACAAGCAGCAAAGCTTAAAGCAAAGTTGTATAAAGATTACACTTTTGTCGATTACAAATAAAATACGAAAATCCTTACATATACGCCTTTAAAAACAACCTATATTCATTCAAGATAAAATTTACCTTAATATAAAAGTGTTTTATTTACTTTTGTAGTAATTGACTTTACGTTTCTTAAGGCCTTATGCCGAATGTTAACTATTGCTCAAGACTCGCATGTAGGACGGAAATTCCTGCCAACCCTGTTAGATTAGCCGTCTGTTGAACAGAAAGCAGCCTCGACATTTTGTTTAAGCACTAAATAGGCCTCCAGCCACATAGCGCTAGGTAAAATGAAGTGGTAATGGGCACGGCAATGTATATGTTTATGTGCGGTTAGGTCTTACTTTCACCACGGTTTGGTTAGTTGCACCTCTTAGTTGATTCTATATCATAATTATTTTTACTGTCGGTACTGTACGGTAGTGCATTCGACTGCCATGACGTTTTTTTGTTATTTGCTTTGGTTTATGTATTTCTATGTATAACATATGTTTAGGTATATATATTTAGAACCCAGAACACAAGGTCTGCTTAGTTTAGGGCTAAATAGCGTCGTGTAATTTGCTCCAGAATATTATTTTTATTATTGCTAGTAGTAGAGCCTAAAATCCGACTTATTCATTTGCCTAATTTTCTACAACTCAATAAAAATCAGAGTGTTGCAGTAATTCGCCTGCATTTACGTTTAAAGCTGAGAATGAAAGCCCTTATTCTTTAAGTAATGTGAAGTAATGTGAATTCGTAAAAAAGTCGGCGATATGGAAACGAGGAACCGCAATTGGAAAACGCCGTTTCATACAGTTTTTTTGATCTGTCTAACCACCTGATTAGTTGCACCATACAGTGTGATAAAGGCTTTATATGGTATGACGTTGGTTGACGAAGATATATCTTTTCATATTTGAATTGAATGGTATGGGATTCTCAGTGCATTACTTACAATACTAGCCAATGATAATAATTCTATTTCGATGAAAAAAAATAGCAATACCATTCTGCACCGATTTCAGATCTCAGAATCAGATTTCAAGTCCCTCAGCTCACTCTTACAAAGCGATAGCGAAATATACTGGTCTGTGCAGTAGCGAATCAATATAGGATGGATGAAGTGGCAGCAAATAACTGGAACAATATGGGATCCCAGGTTCCCTATCAAAACTGAAAGGTCAAATTTACAAGACGATCATCAGATCTGCCGTCCTGCATAGATCTGAGTGTTGGCCAAATAAGAGAACGGATGAGAGACGCCTGTATATGAGCTAAAATGCGAATGTTGAGATGGATGTGTGATGTAACTAAGATGGACAAGGTGAAGAATGAATACATTACAGGGAGCCTTAGAATAGCGCCAGTTGATGATAGATGAGGAGCAACAGATTATCGTGGTATGGACATGTGATGCGGAGGGATGTGATGTGGTGAAGAGAGTTTTATGTATGAAAGTAGACGGATACAAGAGTAGAGGACGACCAAAGAAAAGATAGATGAACTGTGAACGAGGATATGGTTAAAAAAGGAGTTAGCAGTGAACTGACGAATAATAGAGGAGAATTAAATAAAAAAACACATTGCGCCAATCCAAAATACATTTGGAAAAAGAGCAAGAAGATGATGACCAGCCGTGGTTCCGTGTGGTTTTAGACTTTTAGATGTACCGATTTAGGCTCTGACTTTGTCTGCTCTTTATAAAAGAACATACATTCGAACATACATTCGTATATTATGTACATATATTACATTGTTTGACGCAAGAAGAACGGAATAGAGCTTACTTTGTAGGTATATCATCAATTCCGGTTTACTTACATACAAGTGTGTTTCCATTATTCTTTGCATTAATGTTGTATTTTAGCTGGAGGATAGAGTCACTGGCTCTCAGGGTGATGGTTAAAGCTAGAAAGGACTGTAATACATCTGGTACTGAGTTTATTACAACCGTCTACTATGAAACGCCGTATGGTTGCTCTATACAAGTTTTTAATACAAAAAGTATCAGTGCCTAGTAATTGCAAATATTGGTTGCTGGTTCAGTGGTTTCAGTGGTCACCTTGGTAACTATCACCGCATTAATTTTGTGGTTACGACCCCCCCATGGAACAATATATTTGTGTGATTTACAGATAATTATTCTCGTCGTGTGTCGTGTGTGTAATTTATGTCCGTTAGTGATATGTTTATGAAGCCCCCAAAAAAACAAGGTTAATGATTATTAGATACATGCATGAAGTCTGGGTGTATCAGATATAGTTTCCTTTTTGTTCGGTAATGGCTGACGAAGTGAATACTGAAATCATTATGGTCTCCTTGCAATCAATTCCTCTATGAATTAATTTTTTTGATAGATAGAGGTTGTATTATAATGATTTATATTATATATATTTCAGTAATGTTTTTTTAATTCTCTTTAAAAGGAAAAAGCGATGAGTTTCAGATTCCCAAAGGAAATAATTAATGTAAAACCAATGTAGTATTAAACGAGGACCTAGGCACTCATCTACGGCCAGACATTGTTTGAACAACAAATTAAATTCTCATTCCGTTGGTTAGTTGCTTGAAAAACATTATTTTAGGGCTGCGAATCCTGGTTGACTTTTGCTATGCAGAGAAATTCAGCAAAATCAAATTAGTTACTAATCCTGGATGGGAATAATATAATGTAAAAAGATAAAAAGATGTCTGTATGGCTAAATTCGATTCACTTCCACTGACATTGTAGCCTATATTTTTTTAAATATAATATGTAACACATTTAAAATATAAGTATGTCGGTTGGTATTTAATAATTAACATAATATTCAAATATTTTATTAGGATTATATTCCATCGGATTTCCTTTTTTTTAAGTGTTTATTTTTCCACTTTTATTGTAAGGTATGTCGTACTGACTAGATACGGTATTTACAACATTTCTTACCGCATTGTAAATTACCGAACTGCAGTTCGTTAGATTATATTAAGTTTAGTTTAATAAGCCCGATACTTTATTTTAATAAGGTGGTAAGATTTTTAACTTATCTGCACTTGATTGAATAAGTTATAAAAAAAACCTCCTCTTTTTTTAAGTCGGTTAATAATAATAACATTCAGCACTTTAAACGTCAATGTTGCTTAATTTCAAGAAAAATCAACAAACACAATACATTTGTCTTTAAATTCTGAGGGGTTCCTCGTTTTCCCTCAGATACTATCATCAGATCCGGACTTGGTGACAATGGAACCACCTGGGGAGCTACCCTTTCAAACAAAAAAAGAATTTTTGAAATCGGTCCATAGATGACGGAAATATCGGTGAACATACATAACAAAAAATACATACAGTCGAACATAGAACCTCCTCCTTTTTTTGAAGTCGGTTAAAAAGACTTAGGTACATTAGGTAACTGTGGACAAATGACGTCTTTAAATATTCACATTCACTAGTTTTCGTCTCTTTTCAGAATTTTCAGAGTCCAATTTCGTATTTATCAGTCTATTACTAGTGACGAACGAAGAAATTATTTGTACTTCCACGTAATCGATTATGTAAACAGCCATAAAGTATTTGTTGTCTTTCTCCAAAAGTTCAACGAAGTGACTATTTCAATAGAAAATAATATCATTGTTTGTTAAAAACAAAAGGATCTGGTTTGGTTACCACATTTATACAATAATACACGGAACAATATTCACCTAAAATATAGGCCTTTTGTAATATGTATTGGTATTTTCAATGTCAAAATTATAACCTCCAGTCACTAAACCTAATTTATAGCCTTCGCGTTTTACACAAATAATGGGATGCCTTACAATAGCCTACTTTGGTTCGAAACCAATGGGCCTAGAAACTGTGTCCTCAATTATATTAGTTCGATAAGGCTTAATTATTAAATTTCTTAGAAAATGTATATCACCAAAATGTGCTCTTTAGATTAAATTATATCAAACAATAACGAGGTGTTACATAATAGAGAGAAATAATTGATACAAAAACGATCGGTCGGTCTCAACGACGGAGGGCGTGCACCACTGAGTCAGTCAGCCTGTGACCACGGCCAGAACCTGGTCGAAACATCAGGCAATTCAGAGGTATACCTATTTCGTGATCGCGTTAATTTCGAATGGAAGGCGAAAGTTTAAAAGTTAGTACAAAAATGCATATAAAAAATCAATAAGACACAAACAACCTCAAAACAAGAAAGCATAAAAAATCCAATTGCGCGATACGGACTCAGTTTACTGTAGGAGTTCGACCAAATTTTGCTAGATGGCGTTAGGTGTATTACGAAATTCAAAATAAATTTAGTGTAAATTTTCCGTGTAAAATTGGGAATAGTTTAAATAATTACTATAAATAAGTATTATATTCATGAAATTAGTTGTAAATTAGATCTGGATAATGAAACTGGTATACAAAGTCACTACGTAATGAAACAAGTTGGTGTAATGGAAAGCAAAATTTCTGCATAACTGAATCCGTAACTTCGTCAAACTTTGGATCAAATTTTGTGATCAAAAGGAATGCAGAACTGACTTTGCCGTATCGAGGGTTCTTATTATTATATTCAACCCAGGGATCTTCAAAACCAGTTGAGTTAGAATGTAAATAAACAACCGAACACACCTGTTGGTCAATTATCCCGGGTACAAAAACTCGCTCCCAGTTTTAATAGAAGAGTTACTAAGGAACTGCTTTGAATGGTTATCACTCGATCAGTTTATCACTTAAGATCAGTTTGGTTAATTAAATGCCTAATATGCCGTATGATTACACTGCGCAATGATCAATGTAGTTTAGCAAAATAATCATACGCCTAAGAATCTGGTTTTCATCCATCCACGGAGATGGCGTGTGGATATTTGTCTTTTTTCTCTACACTGAACGTTTTGCCTTCGATTTCAACTGAGCAAATTCCATGAGTTTTTTTTTTGAATGAATGATGTGTGTTTTATATTTCTAAATAAATCCAATGTTTCTTGGTTTTATTAATATCTCGGTTTTATTATTATCACTAAAATTATATTTGATCATTTCATTTAAAGTACTTGTTAAGAACCCTTTTTAAAAAGAATAATTATATAAATACATAATGTAAACATCCAGTTTATGCTACATTTTTAGCCTGGACCAAACATGATGTACCTACATATAATTAGTAACTACGGATGAAATATTTAATGAGCCGTTTTTATTTGCTACAATAAAAAAAAATTATTAAGAACAGTGTACACAATACATTCTTCAGAACAGGCTTCATAGAAGTGATAACCACTTACAAAAACGCCAAGAAATCGAGTTACTCCCGTCCTTTACTCTCTTTCAATGTTACTTTTAGGCGATCAAGATCACTTACTTGATGGTATATTGTGTTATTTTTTGTTCACTCTAACTTTAAGTTCACAGGTTCATTCATATAAGTGTTAAGTTCGTAGTTTTTTTTCTTTAGAAATTGGTTTCGAAAGAAAAGTTTTCTCGGAATTTTTTGCTCTGAGTGGTTGCCGAATTGATTATACGTCTGTCTGTTTTGCGACTCATAACGCGAAAGTGAAATGAAAGTTATACATTCGTGAGATCTTCGTAATGTATATTGATTTTTAAGTTTTGTTTGTCTTGGTTATAATTATGATTGCTTTTATTATTGTCTCATATCACTGCTTATTAAACTGGCAATAGTCATTGTCTGCGTACCTTCTATAGTTATCATTATTTCGTGCTATTATTTTGCCTACTACTATATTATAATCACGCCTGTATATAGAATGACAGTACAACTTAAACTAAAATTAATTTATGTTAGAAATAATAAAATTAAAAAAAGCCCTTATTTCCACATCCATAATTAATATTTTAAATTTGTTAGTATTTTATTATTAGTAGGTTTACTACCTCTACTACTAAACAATAAAGGAGACAATCCATCTGTACGGGAGTGCATCCATTTCTATGTGGAGGCACCATCAACTCATTGCCTGCCCACCAACTTGACATTCTCTAGTGCGTAATAGCCCTACTTTTAGAGCCGTCCAAGTAATTAATAATTTTTTGCACAAAAATCCAGATGCAGACATGAGTTTTTTGACAAACGAAGTGCCGTTAGAATTAACGTTAAGTTAGATATAAACAATTTGTAATTCATAATGTTATTGAGCGTATTATAATTTTGTTACCATTGTAATTTTATCAATCTATTGTATTACAGTGAAATAATAAATTATATGATAATGTATTCTAGCTTCGCAGCATATAACCATCTTGGTGTAATCTGTAAGATTTTATTGCTGGAAAATAAATAGCGATAAGACCGCCGATTGTACCATGACAAAAACAATAAAATCATTGTTTTTGTAAAATTGTAAATTGTTTTATGGTGAACAATAAAGAATATTGTACTGTATAGTATTATTGTATAAATAAATACTTAATTCTAAATGTTAGTGCAGGTTAGTCTTATATTGTCTCTTCCTCGGGTTAAGGCCTCCTCCATCTTCTTCCATGCGTATCTATCTGTGCCAATATTCTGCCAGTCTGCTATATCCTTAATATCATCAGCCTACCTTCTTTTTAGCCAATCTACTTTTCTTTATCCTGTTGGTCCCTTCTATCGTGTAGTTGTGAGTGTTCGCCTATGTCATCGTCGTGTCTGTATAGCGTGTTACATGACCAGCCCATTGCCATTTAAGTTCTAGGGCTTGCGTCGAGAGATCGCGTGGTGGTCGAATTTCGACCATGGTTTATTTCATTGGCCAATATTACTTGCCCTGTCATTGTATAGACTTTTGTACCATGACAGGTCAAAATATATACTGGACCCTCATAGCTGTATGTACCATGTGTTGCATTCTTTTTAACTTTATAGCAAATATTGTTCAAAAATTTTAGCATTCGTCACTTCTTCTCTGTATAAACTATAAGTGTGCGAAATTTCATACTCCTCCGTTCGCCCAATTTTCGTAAAAAGGAATCCAAAATTTTCGCTTCACATATTAATATATAAATATAACGACCCTTTAAAGGGCAAATGTTATTCTTCGATCAGGTTTCATTATTCTAAATATAAACACACACCCAAGCGAATATTACATATTATTAGATATTATATTAAATATAATATTTTTATACCACAAAGGTTGCAAACAAGCTTGTGGCCTATCTGAAAATGAGTGGTCACTACATCCTACATAAGTTGCAAAATAATTGATTGATCAAGTTGTGTTAAAGCTAAATAGTTATTTAAAACTCCCGTTATAGAATTAAAGTGCTTTATATGCAGCTTAATAATGCTTTGAAAGCAAATAATCTGTTTAATAGTAGTTTCCTATTTACCAGTACTTTTATTTAGCTGAATAATTTGTTTGATTTGTGTGTTGAACTATTGAATAAAAGCAGAACTGTTTTAATTCAGAGCAGATAGCTATTAATATCAATAGCGTTACAATTCTGCACTGCTGATTACGTTTTGTTTTAATTATTCAATGAAACAGTTGAATAAAGATGGACGATTTTCTACTAATCGTTATTTTTAATAAGTGAAAAATTCATTTACATTTAGATTTTTATAAGATTCTATAATGTGAAATTGTTTACGCTAATCACAATCCGTTTGTAGAATGCACTAGCTGGGAAAACAAACGATCTGAAGCCTTAATCACTTTCATCGTCGGTTGTTTCATTTAAATATTGCCTGGAAGACATTGCTTTAAGCAATAATAATAATAATAATAATAATTTCGGCCCATGGGTTAATTGCTAAGAGCCTCGACCAACACCTTCAGAGGCTCACGTTAGGCAGCTGGATCAAGAGCCTAATGCAGAAGGCAGTCCTTCTCGACACGGCACGCATAGTGAGGAGGTTTCTGTCTCTGGAACCCTAACCACCGGTAGCTTGGTCCCTGTACCCGATACCGGTGGGACACTATTTTTTATATTTTTAAATATAATTTTTTTTATATAATAATGTATTTAAAAATGTAATTTATATGTATTTAACTGTTAATGAAGAGAATAATAATAATAAACAATAACAAAAAACGTCTATTCCTCACCACAAACCAAAAAATACAAACAATGGTAAATGCAAAAAATATAGCTAAAACGGACAATTTCTGGTTTTGGATCGCTGGTGCCTGTGGTGGGTAGTTACACCTGTAATACAAGACACCAGGTCCCACCTCTTTGGATATGCCAATGTAATTAGCTTGCTTTAATTTGATAATGAATTGTCATCCCAGGTATAAAAGTTCTAAACAGTAAGTGAGTTTAAAGACAACATATACGTAGAAACAACTGAAAAATAATCTAGGATTAATATAGTGTGTATGAGAGTGTTGGGGTACTTGTGCGTGTAAGTGCGGGTGGATGTGCATGTGTGCGTGTGCGTGTATTCGCGTGTGTGTGTGTGTGTGTGTGTGTGTGCGTGCGCGCGTGTGCGTGTGCGTGTGTGTGTGTGTGTGTGTGTGTGTGTTTGAGTGGGTGAGTGTGTGTGTGAGAGAGATGTAATTGGGAATATAGGGATGAGTTATGGAACTACTCTAGAACGTCCATGAGAGCTTCTATCTCAGTGTATGATTGGTTTTGAAGCCAAGCTATAAGACCGTCTATTGTACTTACTGACTAATTATATATTTTTTAATAAAATTATTAGTAGAATTACTAATAACGTCAATAGCCCCTCCAACTAAACTAAATATTAGTAGTGTTTTCACGTCGGTAATGTTTGCTGACTTTCATCGTAAGCCTTAGCCATGACGTTACCGCTGCTGGCTTGATTTTAATGCAAAAGCACACGGGCTCAAATCACAACATACTTTTATTGCATCCAAACACTCACGCTTGTATCCCCGAAGGCATAGGCAGAGGCGTATTAAACGCCCATATTTTGCCAACTAAAATTTAGTCCCCTTACGTAATAGTGGGCAAGCCTATTGTCGTCAACCGGGCACTTTTGGGAAATAAATGGGAAAATTTTGTACATTTATTTAATTTTAATACTTAACTAAATATCTGGAATAAGCAAAGGTGCAAAACAGATTTGTGGATAAAATATTATAACCACGGCAATTTTTAGAAAATATTATGTAACTGTCGAAGTATTGGTTGTACAAATTACAGTAAAGATTACTACTTCTAATATCTACTACATCACGTTCAATCGATTTTCTATCGAGTAATCGGTGTAATTATACGATGTTCAATTGTTGTTGACACTACAGTCAACAGTCATCGATTAAATTGCTATGTCTCAATAAACTTTACTGTCATTCGTTCGAATGTTTGTTTCATTTATCTTTATAATTTATGTACTATTTTACAGACATTTCAGTTTCGGGAGTATTTGGAGAATCGTTTTTTACGAGAGAGCACGAAAAAAAAACAAAAATCTTTTGAAGACTATTTTATCGAATAAATGTGTCGAATAAACAATAGTATTTAAATATGCGGATTAGTGACTGTTATTTGAAAGCTTTCTTTCATAATAAAAATAGACGCTAAACTTGACTTTTTTCAGTTTGAATCGAATTGTAGAATAATCGAGTAACAGTCGTATAAAACCTGCTTTATTAACTAATTAACAAATCCATAACTCTTATAATAATAGCAATTTTTAAAACTTTTGTAGTAACAGCAAATCCCGCGCGGCTTCGCTCGCGTGCACATTTTCATGTCTTTTGCGCGGAACCCCAATTATTTTTCCAAAATAAAAGTAGCCTAAGTTACTCCTTGTAACACCAGCTATCTGCCAGTCCCGTGGAAATCGGCCACCCGTGGAGATTAGCCGCAACAAACAGACAGACATACAAAAAATTTAAAAATTGATTTTTAGGCAAGGTATCGTGCAAATAACTGTGTGAGCTTAAACAAACTATTATTTAGACATTACAAAACGACACTTCAATTTTATTTATTTGTATTGATGACTAGCTTTTGCCCGCGGGTCCGCTTCCTTTCAAGTAGTTTTTTTTCTACGGTGTAACAGTTATTTTTCTATCACTCGGGAACAGTACTGAGGAGCCTGTTGGTCTAGTGGTTCTATTCCTACTCAGAAAAATATAAAATATAATCGTGTGATGAGCATGATCGTTTGTTCTGTGTCAGGGTGTAATTTGTCTATAATATGCATGTATTTAGAAATATATATGTAATATTATTTTGGCATTACAAACAAACACGTCAATTTTTATTTGTAAACAAGAAACGAAGAAAACTTATCACATCTTAATCATATTTGTTGAATAAATGCGCCACTATAATGTCGAATGACCGTTCATAAGTTCAAGTTTACAAAGCATAATAGCAAGAAATACTATAAAGCGCAACAGTCGCCTATAGGTACTCCACAACCTGGTAGCCACGACCACGTAGCAACTATACAATATAAAATGCTATAAAAATCTTTTAATGTCTTATTGAAGAACCCTATACAGTACTTATTTGGCATACAATGAGCAGGGAGGACTTTCTACAACTACAACAGTTGCTTGCAACCTCTCTTTTTAAACCTCCTCTTTCAAACCGTTCAAAACGAACTGTACCTCTCTGGTTTGCCTTTTGGGTTTAATGTCATCATTTCGAACAATTCCTGAAAACTCAATCAGCATTATTGTACAGGTGACAAAACACAGGTACGACGAAATATTTCCAAAGGATACGATATCGCACATCAGTTTTAGATCGTCAATCACGTCAATACGTGGCCAAAAACTGTTCCATAAGAACCAGGAAATCAATTTTGCTATAGTTTTATACCGTGTCCTCATCTTCCAGACCAAAATTATCAACTTAACATATAAAAACTGTACGAAAGGTTTTAATCCTACTAATACTATAAATGTGTAAGGACGTATGGATGTTTGTTGCTCTTTCACGCAAAAACTACTTAACCGATTGCAATGAAACTTGGTATGTAGATAGCTGGATACCTGGATAAACACATAGGCTACTTTTTATCCTGATATTCCCACGGCATCGGTACTTACGTGGGTGAAACCGCGGGGCGCTGCTAGTAAATCTATACAGAAAACTTCTACAGTGCACAGGGTGACAGTAATTAGGATTTTTGAAATTTTTGAGCCGGCTCCTTTTAAATTCAGGTTTGCGATATGTACATTGTACATAATGTGAGTTCGACTGTGTCTTTTATAAATATGGTTTTAAATTGTTCTGACTTGACTTACAGACCTATTTGTAGTATACATTTTCTGATTTACCAATTTTGTTTCCAAACATAGCAAAGTCTGACATCAATCAGAAGGCTATGAAGCCTGCATATCATTCTAAAATACAGTTAATCTCTTTGCTATCAATCTGTCTCTTCTTCTATACGTATATACGTATATAGCCTGAAGCAGCTAAGTGTCAAGTAGTGACATAAGATTAGACAAGATATTAATTTGTAGGTGACGAAAAACGTCTTTCTTTTTAATTAGCGTCACTTTGGTTTAACATACATAGACATATAAGGTGACATGAACATTTCTATTTTCTGAACTAAGCTGTGGAATAAATGAGAACGCATTGATGTACCTACATATGTACCTACCTAATGTAAGACACAGACACAGAAATCCGGCAGTGAAGCAATGTTTATGTTGTATTTCGCCGAGTGAGTGAGGTTACCGGAGGCCCTAACCTCTCTCCCCCTTCTCCCTGACTCCCCCTCTTCCGCTACTCCCACCTTAAAGGCCGACAACGCACTTGTGACTCTTGAGTTGCAGGTGCCCATGGGCGGCGGTAGTCACTTACTATCAGGTGACCCGTCTGCTCGTTTGCCCCTATCCCATAAAAAAAATCATGACACTGTCAGTGCGTTGAGTGTGCGAGTAAATTCCTTGCAATATGGTTTTAAAGTGTTGTATACTTACATATCACAGTACGTATTAAATAATAACAAAAAACAGTATTTTTGTTAAATCTCAAATAATGTATAATCTTGTTCTCTCAAATAATAAGTTTTTACTGAAATAGTGTTAAAACAAACTTTACGTACGTTGAGGCGATAAAACTCAATTAACACATTGATTTCTCTTTTACAAACACAAACGAATTAATTTATGAATGAAATTGCAAAGTTATTAAACGGCATCGCTTGTGATAAGTTTGCCAATCAGTCTATAAAGCTTCAAGCTAAGAGTGCTGGATATAATATGTACTTATTTTTGTAACCTAATTTTATTTTTCTGAACTCGTTTTAGGATTTTATGGTAGATAAATTACATTTACAATTATAAATGTGTGACATAAATATCACCTCTCTTTTTTTGTTAATTTGGATGAAGATACGAACAATTTTGTAATGTCAGTAAAAAATTAACGTTTTTCTGATACGATCGTTGTCAACGGAAGTTAACACTTCTGTTGACAACGGTCAGAAAAACGTTAATTTAATTTAAATTTAATTTAATTTAATATAAATTCTTAAACCTAAAACTTCGTTGTCCTGTTGTGAGTTTTAGGTTTACGAATTTATATTTAGATAAGATTACAAATCCACTTATTTGAGAATATAATGTCAAACAAATTCCAAAATTAATAAATTATGTTTTTCATTTAATTTAAAGTCTACCTGCTATCTACCGGGTTATCTACCCATACTTAGTAGGAACACATATTAGAGCTTACTTGACGTGAATTTTAGGAGATTATAGGATAATTGTATTAACACAGCTGGTAGCGTGTACAATCTAGAGGTAGAGAGAGGCTAGCCTCTAGGGGAGACTTTGATCAAGTAGCTATAATATCAAAGTTAAGTCGCCAGCCTCTTATAAATACTAGACCCATACGGCAGTCTTTTACGACAACCATAAACAATTTTATTGTTATGAATCATTTTAACAGGTAATCGATGAATGGTACCTCTTAGTCTTAACCATCTATTGTGTTACTTGGACCATAACAGCTAAACTTGTTTATAACATTCTTATCACAAACGAGAAATGATTATACAAACTCTCTCACTCAACGTTATCGGTCACGTAAATAAGCTAAGCAGAATCCTTCACGCAAATAAATTTCGATTTTATTGTACAACTTATAAAGACTTAAATCATTTTGCAGAGATTTGGAAATTAATTAGCACCCGATTGCCAACTTTCTTGTTACTAGATAAAGTTGTTAATTGTTTTGAAGACTTTGTGCCTTTGCTTATTGTAGGTTCCCACGGAAAACTGATATTGTTTTGATATTTTTGTAGGATTGCTGAACTAATACAGTCTCATATTGTTCATATTTACATCGCTATCGCCATGTCTCACGTAGATTGAAAAACAATGGAACATTACTTAGAAACAGCGAAGTTGAGTAAGATATCTGACATGAGTAATATAAAGGAATGTGGGGATTGTTGGTAAATAGGTGGTCAGAACATAACCCAGCTAAAACTACAAAAAAAGTGACACTATATACGTGTCTGTGGCACGATAAAAAGTGTACACTAGCGATAGCTTTCATATATCAAGAACAATTGCAGCGTGGAGTTTGCTTTCGGTGTATTGATAGATAGATAACACTTTATTTCTACAAAAGTCTTATGTATTGATATGTAAATCCGTGACAAATCGATGTGTGATCCTAATTTAATCTAAATCCTTTTAACATTATAAACAACAAACAATACTGTCTTATAAAAAAATACTTACAGTTTTATCAGAATATTCTAATTTTACACACATCTTTTCATTTCTTCTGTCCCTAAAAACTTATTATGACTATTGCAAACATTTAAAAAATATAATCAACTATATCCTCCTCGTTCCTTGTTTTTGCATTATTTCAATTTACAGCCACCACAAAGCCAACAGACTTATGGTAAGCGAGTTCAATGAACTGTTAATTTCTTAATACTTGGGATATTATTTATTATACATACTCATTTTTCATATTAATATTTACAATTAATCGAATCTGATATGTAAGACTAGTTGTTATAAATTCATTGCTTACTATTGTTTCACAAAACAATTTATAGACTTTAAAACTTTAATCACAGTTTTGCATGTATTAAAAAAATTATCTTGGAATCGATTTCATCACCATATTTAGTGAATATTAGTCATCAAGGTTTCTGTAAAAGTAGTTGGCCTTTGTCTTCATATTTTTGTCTCGTATTACATTATGTTCTCCCATCTCAAACACACACTCAAAGCATTGGTATTCGTTTGTCGTTGTAAGACCGTTACAACGCACGACTATCTTGTCCGCCCACACAACCCCATCGTTTTGGGGTCAGCTTCGATGTTGCAAAATGTCGGTTTCTTTTCTCCATTATATAAATTTTAGGAACAGTGTTTATTAAGATATTATAGATAGTTATAACACTTCTTTACGGACATTTTTTTTCCGAAATCATCACAACTCTTCACAAAACTAGCAAGAATGCTTTTAAGTTTTCCTGGATTTGATTACTTATATTTTTTATTAATGTGTAATGTAAAACTACTTGAAAGATTTAAATAATACCTTAATCAACACTACTAGCGTAAAACAAGCAAATAAAACATATACTGGAAAATATTTTTATTGAAAATACCAAAACAGCATCCAGTTAAGCAACAAAAGGAAATCTGCAACCTTCAATTATTGGTACCGATAAAACGCAGCACTGTAATTTTTCAAATAAGTAGAACCAGTTATTCTTTTGCCAAACATTATAATTAAACAGTACCCTTGTCGTTGGTGATACAGATGATTAAAAAACACTACATACTTGTATTTCTTTTAATTGTTTTTTTTTTATGTCGAGGTTGCAAATTATGAAAACAACACGGTGTTCGGTAAGAGAGCCTTTTGTTGGGATAGCAGGTATACCCTTGCGGGATGCTTTCTCGGTTCTCACAGGATTGGCCGTCGACGACTCAATTATTAAGAGACGGACAGACGCACACGGAACATGTTGTGCTATCGTATTGTAGGTAACAAAACTAACAGAACATTGAATAGAGCACAACTGACCTTTGTTTTGTCTTAATTTGCTAGTAATCTGTGAATTATCAAGTTTTGAATCCACTGGAACAAGTCACACTTGCCTTAGACTCGCAACGGAACGCCTACAGTATACTTTAGAGTTATATTGACAAATTTTTCGTTCACCGAATTAATTTAAAACAACATGTACGTAGAATTACTTTAACGTAGTTATTATATCATTTAAAACGAGAATACCAGAATAAAATAAAACTTTCGTTCACCGCCTACGACTTCTGCTAAATTACGTCCCTACTGCGGCTTTTTTGCTTCTTTCTTCTCGTAATATATATAAAACGAATTTTATAAAACATAACTACATGTATAAAAAACCTAAATTTTAAAATCAAAATATCACTAGCTTTAAATGTAAATTTTATAATAATATTTTACTATAAAATACTTTTTCATATTCGTAGCAAAATACTTCGTATTTTTTACTCCTCATTCCTTTCTAGTGGGTGTCAAGTTGTCAACCCACGCTCGTATAAGTTCACCAAAGGTCACAAATTGTAAGGAAATATTTGTTATCATTAGGTAGGTACATATTAGTACAGATTTATTTGCCTTTTTTACATAAAAGATACTTAGAAACTGTCTGTAAGTCTAAATAAGTTAAGTAGTATTATGACGAATATGATTGGTCTATGATTATAATCTGTCGAATTCATTGAATGAATTCAACTAAAAAAAAATAAGTTTTCAATGCAAATATAGCTTATTGTCATGATTTAACTGAGTATATATGCATAAAAAATAATCCTTTATATTATAAGGCGATCAACGCAACCATCAAACAAAAGTTTTTAATTGATAGTCGTGCTAAATTTTAGTAAACATAGTTATTTGCAAAATGTAAAAAAAGTTTCGACTCCCGAGAGAGTTATAGACAGAGATTATTTCATTAAACAGTCAATATAGAAACTACTGGTACTAATCTCTGAAGATCTCACAATATCAATCGAATGTACCAATCGCCCATTGCATTTTAACACTACAATAATCATGTGGTGCAAAATTTGACACACCATATTCATCAATTTATTTTTTACTAGCAGTTCCCGCGCGACTTCGCTCGCGTGTACATATTTATATACTTTGCGGGGAACTCTAATTCTTTTACCAAAATAAAAGTAGCCTAAGTAACTCCTTATAACACCAGCTATCTGCCAGTGAAAGTCCCGTGGAAATCGATCCACCCTTTCTGGAGGGGGACAAAAATTTTAGAAACTGATTTTTAGGCATTGGTATCGTGCAAATAACTGTAAAAAAACTGTTATTTTGACATTACAAACTGACACTTCAATTTTATTTATTTGTATTGATCACTACATTTTATAAAACAATGTCCCCCGCCGCGTCTGTCTGTCTATCTGTTCGCGATAAACTAAAAAACTACCGAACGGATTTTCATGCGGTTTTCACTAATAGACAGAGTGATTCATGAGGAAGGTTTTGGTATATAATTTGTACCCGTGCGAAGCCGGGGCGGGTTGCTAGTATATTGATAAAAAAAGCCTAGTGACACTTACCAGATATTTCAACCCACACTCAATGTGTGCTAATTCCAAATCACGTTCCACCACAGCCCCATAACCGATGATTGAATGAACTTTCTTATAGTTGACCGCTTTCTATACTCATTACCTAGATTCATTATATTTATCACCATATAAGGGTAAAGAATTAGGCCCCTGATATGATATTGGTTTGTAGTAACCACAAATTGATATTAGATTGATGTGTTATTGGTGCCAATAGGGTCTCTTTGAGGTGAGGTTTTAGGCTCAGCACTTAATTATGTTCGCCAGTGTGTTTTAAGTAATATTTTTGTTTTTTACAGAAATCTAAGGACTATATTGCCTGAGAGATATCTTTTTTTTATGGTATAGGGGGCATACGCGCAGACGGGTCACCTGATAGTAAATCGCTACCGCCGTCCATGGGCACCTGTAACTCGAGAGTCACAAGTGCGTTGCTGCCCTTTGAGGTGGGATTAGGAGAAGAGGGTGAGGGGGGAAGAGTGGGAAGAGGGGAGAGGGGAAGGACGGGAATAGGGGAGAGGGAAGGTTTAGGGCCTCCGGTAACCTCACTCACGCGGTGAAATGCAATGCAAGCATTGCTTCACTGCCGGTTTTCTGTGAGGCCGTGGTATCGAGCGCCGGGAGAGTCAAAGGTGCCGAAGCATGACTCTCCCACATAATAATGTCGTATAGATTGTTGTTTCTATTTACTAACACTATATGTAAATATTGTTCTCTGTCTGTTATATTTCACCTATTTTAAATACTTTCATATATTTTGAAACCTAAAGAACATAATAGTAAAATGCAGGAATAAAATAAAATAACAATCGTCATAATTTCAGTCTTAGGGTGTTTACTGCTGGACATAGGCCTCCATTAATGACTTTCTACCGTCAAAAAAATTACAATGAAAAAATAAAATGACAATGTATTTATAAAAATATCAACATGACACACAGGTAGGACACATTATGTTGGACTCAAATCTACCAAAGCCATAATAATGTTCTATCACGAGTCTTAATGACGAATTTTGAACTTGATAACCCCAAAAGATTTGGTCGTCCGATGAATAACAGTTCATTCCACCTATGCAGATTACCTATATACAAAATACCACGGCACTATATAACAATATCTTCCACAAACATAATCCCGTTATACTTTTTGCTGGTGACCTGACAAAAAAAAACTCATTCAATAATATTAATTTAACAGAAACAGGTATTTTATGTTTCTTAGAACCTAAGAAACAAAACAAAATTCATAAATAATATGACAAAGTCTTATACACTGGCGAGTATTGAAAAATAAGGTAGCATGCATTTTTAAGTCATGACTAATAGCTACAAATTTAAAAGATAGAATTTTATATTCAACACGTAAAATTATTGTCTTGAGACGGTCATTTATTGATAAATTGTTAGTAAAAAATAAAATTGCCATCAATCCGCAGAACGCTATCTTTACAAGTTGTCGCCCACGTTCATTTTAATGGTGCCTAGACATTAACCTTCATAATCTTTAGTTTGTTAAAAAATGGTAATCCAAAGGTGTACAATAAAGAGATTAATAAATTAGTCAAAAGCTTTCAGAATGAACACCACTTGATGATAAGGTGTCATCCTTAGTAGTGAAACAGAAAAGCCCGTGTATCGGAATGGTCTAGAAGAGTCTAGATGATCACTTCGGCATCCGAACAAGCATGTACGTTGTTGATGGGTTTGACATGGGATAATTATTCACATCCAAATTCACAAACAAATTGTACAGAGTCTAGGTATACTTCGTGTCTGTTATTTTTTGTGAAGGGATAATTGCCTAGGAAGCGATTTTGTTTTAAAAAAGAAAACATTCCAGCTGAATAAAAAAACTATTATAAAACATTTAACGACACGTTCCACTTTGAACATTATCCCCAAGTCTAAAAGTTTAGTACTACTCTGATCACATAAACCGCTAACGAGCTCCTACAAAATAAAACTACGTAGTAACAGTTTAAAAACTTTTAATAATTTCCATCACGATAGAAATTATCGTGTCTACAAAATTTCGTCCAAAGTTGACAAAAGGCGATGTCAATGTGTCTATCATTTTTTTTATAGAAAATCGTCCAAAGTGCAAAGCAGTGAGAAGAAAAACTTGAGACACGTAAACATTTAATGACTTTTTCTAAAATCATAATAGCTCAGTGCGTTTTTACTCGTAACTTGAAATGAGTAAATGTTTCAGGTTTTTTCCATGTCTGTAACAGTTTCTAATACAAAAGTTTTTAAGTTTTTCTTAGCTTCAACAGAAGAAACTCATCAATAATTATAGAAGAAATTGATAGACAGGTGCCTGTCACTTGAAAGACGTTCGGCGTTAAACGTTTTGCAGATAATAAACTACCATGGCGACGTCATTAAAAACGACAAGTAATCGCAAACATTATGAATTTTTTCTTTGTAATTGAGAGACTTTCTTTTATAATAGTACGTCAGAATGACCTCAAACCGCCTGATGAAAAGCTAGAATGAGGTTATATTTATATGAGTTTATAGATACGGATAATACTAAAATGGTGGTCCTCAGTTTGACGGCATCGAGATTTGCATTTTCACGCTCCGCTTAAAGGACCTGGGGTTTTTAGACAGTCAGTTCTTTATTTCTCAAAACTGAGTTCTTTAAATAATAGGTTCAATGTAATAAGTCAGCTGGTCCATTTTTCACCTACATTGAAGAAATTACATCTCTTAGTATAGGATGCCTTCTATCTTTGGAAAGGTGCTCTGGTGGCCAAACCCTAAAGTCGCGCTACAAAAGACCAGAAATGATCGAAGTAGTAAGTAGTACTACAAACAAAAACCGATCATAATAAAAATATACAAGTCGCAAAAGTTAACCCACGAATAAATAATTATAATTAAGGAAACTAAAAAAACACGCATTAATGGCTAACCGAATTAAAAAGTAAATAAGAGTTCAACCTCCTGGTTCCATCATCAGATCAGCTCCACGATGACAAATTATAGTATTATCATTCAAACTACATATAGATACAATTTTTTATTTCGATTCAAGTAGAAGTAGATTAAAATTAAGTACCAAGATTTGTTTAATAGGTCGTATTAAAAAAGTTTTAATTAGCCTAAGTCGCCTAACTTATACATTTACATATGAATCGGTACATTTTAATATACTATTGAATAATAAGGTGATTGGTCATATATGTTGTGACACGATACGGGAATAGCCTATTGCGATAGAGAACATCCAGCGGATCTACGCATAATTGTGGCACACGACCAATCTGCAACTGTGCACTTTCTCTTGTATTTATTTTACTGTAAGCTAACGGGTTGGCAAATTTAAGAACATTGTCGAATAACATGATTGAGACATGCATTTCTAAACACTGGCACTACTGCGGCAATAATCGTAATTAAAAGTAAATTATTAGTTTAAATTTGCACCCAGTATTGTATTTGTTAAAACCTAGACTTTGACCTTAATAAGTGCAGTTATTTTTACTTTTGTAAAATCATTTTATTACTTAATATTTTATCAAACTACAACTTGTAAGGTCATGATTAAAATACCAACATATCTTAGAGTTGACATCGAATCTGTTCGTGAATCATTCCCTCGGCATTTATTGTATAAAGATGTAAATTTTATGACAAACAAGACATGCTAACGAAGATTTGACAGAAGATTTATTGGATGTATCATTATAAATTCAAATTGAGTTTCCAAATGATTTTAAATGCATCATGCGATGCGAAAAGATCTGCACAGATATTTTATTTTATTAAATAAATACAGAGCTTTACACATATGTCTTAGTCTTAGCTATTACATTTTTTTTTGTAGTAAAATGATTACAAGTAACAACCCACTTCATCGCAAGTCTAACGCCTTGGCCCTTACGCTCCGGCCTCTTCAGTCTTTTATTTTTGAAGTATTGGCCTGTTATAAACAGCGCACATTCCAATTCAAATATGCAGTGTAAATATAACGATATTAAACTAAATTTCTTATTATGCGACAAATATTCCTCATCATCAGGTAATAAAAGGTTGACAACTTCTTCTTTTTCTTTGACACGTTGAATGGCAACATTTTTTTTTTATTATACCTTGACGTAAAACATAAACAAGCTACGGCCCGCAGGATGCGGTTGCCGTAGCCTATGGACCCTTTAAAAAAATCATACTGTAGTCCTAATTCCTTTTACATGCATTTCACTAATACATAATAATAGTACACTTGATATTAAACAACTATCTGGTGAGTAAAAATAGTAGCCGTGAGTTTGTTTGCCCGATTTCTTGTCACAAGGCTTAACTATTTGGAAATGGGCGGTTATAGATTGACACGGGCAACTTTTACTTTTAACAAAGCAACCTATTTAATTGTTGTGGTGTTAATGTGTTGATCTATAAATTTTAGTTCAAGAAGTCTGTTAAAAAAAACGATTCGAAAAAATAATAAAATCACTATATAATATTGTAAGTCTACGATTTCAGACAAACAATTTTAATGAAAAAAGATGATTGACTTTGACTTTTTTTAAAAGAAGGCTTGTCTGGTTACGTGAAACCTCCAATTGTTACCTAATTAAGTCCTTATAAGTAAACGACTCAAAAACATCAATACTAACGCAGTTAAACCTTTTGAGTATTCCTGGAGACACCGCAATTTCGTAGATTCAATAAACAGTTCTTGTAAGGATGTCACGTAGGGATCAACTCACTATGCTCTCCACACCAAACCTTTCAACATTACAAAAAATTACACTAGGCGTTAGAAAGCCAATGGTAATAAAAGCACAATGGATTTTATCTTTAGGTGGTTGGCCAAACCGCCTTCGCCTACATACGACCTTCGCTTCTACTGCATTAAATGTCATTTCGTCCACAACTGTAAACTTTTTTTATTTACTTTATTCATATTCTGATTTTAAAATTTAGGTTTATCTCGCTATTTATGATTATCTTATTTTAGCATTTGTCAATGGTCTGGCTTAATACATAATCAAATTGTATATAGATACCTACTGGATATACTTTAAGAAGACAGATTTAAAAAAGTGACATCGTTTGTTTAAATTGTTTGTCTCGATCGCTTAGTATGTACTTACCCAGTTTAAGAAAATGAAAATGAGTTGGGACATAGTGGTTATGCTGTCGAAATGATACAGACAAAGAACAAAATACAAAGACAAAAAAAAAATAACGTAATTTTTTTTTTAATAGAACTTAACAGTCACACACCAGAACTCTCTTCGATAGCCATTGAAAGAAAACCCACAAAATACCCAAACAAAAGAAAACAGTATTATACATTAGAATATAAAACAACAAAAAGTACAAAGCAAATATGAAAGAAATCGTTTGAATAGCGCCATGAGTACAACTTAGAAGGAAACTTATAAAGACTTTTAAAATGAACCACAAAAACTCAAAAATCAAATTCATGCAGAAACCTCAAAACGAGGACTTGCGACTGTTAAAACATTTTTTAACGAAACTGATTTACCACGAATTCAGAACCGGTATTAAAATAAGGAAAAAATACAATCTTCATTTCCGAGATAAAAAATATAAAGTGTTAACACCCACGCAAGCTGAAGGATTATAATTTATTTTAAGACACACTTGTAGGCGTTGTGGAGACAGCCGATGCAGGTTTTTTGCCATTAGTATTCGTAATATAAATAATTATTATCTTTGACACGCTACTGCTTAATCAAGATTGCTGTACACTCAAAAACAGCTTAACAGTCCGTCCTTTTAAGTTAAATATTGAATGCCTCATGGCTCTCTATTAATTTCTAAATCTCAGTAGACGGTACGAGGTGCGAATACGAGTACGGGGTACTCTACGGGGATAACTCATATTTTAAGATGTTATTATTATAAAACGAACTAGGAATAAGTCCTACACATCACACATCGTTATTCAGACCCTAAGCATAGCTTGTATTATTATTTTCTACAATACGGATAAACAAACATAGGTTTTTGTAAATACTTTTGTACAATGGAAACACCATGACCATTGCAAAAGTCATATGAATATTTGCACTGAACTAACTTTGCAGTCAAATTCTGTATCACTACGTCACATAGTTGTCTGGTATAGTATATTTCCAACCTGTTATAAGACAATCAAATTGCGAACTATGCAAGCTTGCAAACTATTTTGTACAGAAGCAGGCCTAATTAAAAAAATGTCTACAGTTACAATAAATTATTCGTTGACTTCGAATAACTATCAATATGACATTGTTGTACTCGCCTCCTCTTTAGTGTATAGGTGTCATTCTGTATTTAGATTTTTAAGGCCCTGTATACTTTGGAACACGTTTGGTTAAGATTCAACAGTTCATTTTATCAAGCCAGACTGGCTTTGTCAGTATTAAAATTGAAGCGTTTACAGTACAGGAATCATTTGATAATACGAGACTAAAATTATAATTTTTTTACGAAAACGACAAGAGCACGCGTCCTTGCATCGTCTCACCAAATATTTTTTTTTGTAGTCTGTTTTCAATGAACAGCTTTTTCCTCATGAAAAATGTGTTCGCTGTAAGTTAATCCCATATCTTCTCTAATAGCCGAGAAGCCCACTCGTGTATCCGTCAAAAATCAATCACTCAAAGATATAAAAAAGCTTTTCAATTTTCAAAGGGTACCGACGCCAAAAATATAACTTACTATGAGATATTGCTACAAATAGTTTTAAGGAAAACTTTGACGTTTACTGGTCGTATAAATGATTTACATCCGAACCATTTTGGGAAATATACAACCCATACATACATAAAAAAATATAAAACTTATTTTACGAGGTTTTCTTTCGGCCGAATAAAGGAAAGAAGGCATTAAGTTATTGTTGCTAAGTAATAAAGGTAATAATGTAGCATGACATTTTATTGCTTGTAACTTTAAAGTGCTTAAGCGACTTCGAAAGCCGGAAACGCAAGATTCGGTTTTACGGAGAAATTGGTCCACCGACATGCAGTAAATATGAATTTTTAATTATATTTTTTGCCTTTGCAAACAGGTCATCTGGTAAGTCGAACTCGAATGATACGTAAAATGTTTCCAGTTGTAAAATAATATGGTATTCTTTATGATTAAAGGTTTTTAATAACATATTAAAATAAAACCGGCCAAGTGCGAGTCGGACTCGCACACCGAGGCTTCCGTAAAATATTTTTATTAAATGATGTAACTAAAAATTTACGATTTTCGCAATTTTTCCCCTATCTGTGCTATAAGACGTTGCTTCATGCTGCAAATTATCATTATATTACACAAAGAGGTTTTTTACGAAAACCTGCCTAACAAAGACCGATGTAGGATATTGCTACGCTCTCATTTTAACGAAAAATTATCGTTGCATTTTGCGTGCGTGCATTAGCGGAGAGTGGAGCAGAGACTGCATATATTTTAACTTCGAAGTCGACTAGCGCGCAATTGAATGTTTAACAAGCACTCATTTTTACTCGCTCTCATTTTTATATTTTAAAAGAAACATTCATTTTGAGGAATCCATGGGTAACTTGAATTTGAGTTTTTTGACCGGCTGTTAACATTAACATTCCGAAAGGCTGTCCCTCTACATAGAGGGACAGCCTTTCGGAATGGTTCAATTTAAAAGAAGCACCTTATTTTTCGCCTTTACTTTGTGCACAAACGCCTTATCTACGTTGTTCTCCGGAAGCACGAACAACGAAAATATGTATATTAGGAGGCATCAGTGGTGCCTACGCCTAATTATAAATATATAGTTTATAGAAACGACCTAAGCAGTACGATAAAGAGATTGGGACTAAATAGACATCGCTATAGACCCAAAGTAAGCAAAGCTTTTATATAGGTTGTAGAACAATGATAAACATAGTGTATATACTAGTGTTTAGTGACCCTGACTGCTAAGCCAGAGTTCGTGGATTCGATTCCCACCCAGGACAAATAATTGTGTGATGAGCCTGATCATTTGTTCTGTAGCTGCGTGTAAATAACAATCTATAATATGTAAGTATTCAGAAATATATAAGTACGTTTATCAGCAGTCTCGTTACCACAGTACAGACTCTGCCTAATTTGGGATCAGACGGCCGTGTGTGAGATGTGTGAAGTTATTATTATTATTATACATATACAGGGTGTATCTAACAAAGCGACTCTTTTCTTTTCACAAATTCTTGTTGAAACTGCATGCTAGAGTTATGCCCTTTCAGTTTAAGCAAGTGTCGCATTGTCAGATACGCCGTCGTTTTATACGTGATACATCCAGACCAGTGCAAAAAAAAACATATTCATGCAGACAAATATATTTGCACTGAGTGGGAATCGAACCAGGTCGTACTTTGCTCCTTCTTCTTTTTTACTTCTCGTAATGTACTTTTACTAATAATTTAAGATTCGAATAGCTATTTATAATTATTAAGTAATGAGCTTGATGTACTCGGTCATTTGGTCATATTATTTAAATAATAATATATATATACTATTAACGAATATTCATTTCGTAAGAAATGGTGTTGGTCCTCCTAAATAGACAAAAAATATTTGAATTTAAGCAATGAATAAATTTACAATATCACATTGTAATATTTTGATAATATTCTTTTATATCTGAAGTTTATTCACAACATATATATTATAATGAAATTAGAAAACTGATACTGGCCGGGCGTACTGGTGTGGCGAGAAGCTGGCTGAGACCGGTCACACATCCGCTACATACACCTGTCGAGAACGGCGCCTGCGCAATGTACAGTCGAACGGCAGAAGTGCAAGTTCGTTTTGCCCTTATTTTGATACTAATCGTTACATACAAAGGTTATTCCATATAAAAAATTATAACAGAAACGTATAAAGAGTCTCAATAGCGTTACTCTTGTTAAGTGAAGTATATTTTTCTATTCAAGGTCTAGAGGATCTACAAAGTTGGATGATGTCTGAGAATATAGTTATTTCTAATTTGAGTGTTTTGGACTTCTAGATTGAATATTCCTTTAAAACTTTGACAAAGAGCAGTTGTAACCTCTCACCCGCCCCTATCTGACGACTTCATGCCATTCAGTTAATACGGTCTGCCTGTAATTTAATGCAATGTAAAGTTACTTTATTTAAAAATATATATGTACTACAAATTTTCCTAGTCAGTTTTGTAAATTATATTTTTATATCTTTTTTTTTTATAAAAAGACAACTCCCGCATTAGGGATTACTCCTGTTTCGCGGGGGACTTTACAAACATACAAAGAACACCCAGACTCGGGTGGGAATCGAACCTACGGCCTATGGCATAGCAGTCAGGGTCACTAACCACTAGGCCAACAGGCCAGTAAATTAATAAAATATAAAATTACTTTGGTTGTTGGGTTTGGTTAAAATAAATTTAAAACAGGAATCAAAAAGAAAATCCCATGAAAGTTAGCATACAGTAAGTTATTTTAAACATTATTGAAAAAGAATAGGTATACAATAAAGAGTTTGGGACGATCTTCACACGTATCGTCAGAACTTAAAAGAGTCAGGTTAGCAGCGCAAGTTTAGTAAAAAAATACTCAAAGTAACAATTTTTTTATTCAGATTGCAAGGCAAGTATGATATCGTATATTTCAACAGCCCTTTCGATTCTATCGATAACCGCATTGTAATGGAACAGGAAGTTAGATTTTAAAATAGCAACTATGTTGACCTGTTTATGCTTAAGTATTTAATATAAAAAGAGTCTATAGAATTTCATGGCTCCAACACATTGGAGAATACTTATCAAATAATCGAATCAGGCACAAACACCTACCATTTTTCCTTACACGCAATCATAACCATAGTAATATTTTTTTATATGAATGGGATAAACAAAAGCAGGTTATTATATCGAGTAAGTATATTGGGTTGTTTCTTATAGTTAGATGGGGAAGACTACCATATCATATTGATACGTGAAAAACAACAATATTGTCCAATAAATTACAAATTGTACACTTTAATTAAAAAAGTAAAATTGCTCGCAACTAACATGTTAAAATAAGGATAGATTAAAATAGGTATATTTGTAAGTCTTGTAAAAGTATTAGAAGACTTATGAGGGGAATATTAAACGTTGTATGTGATTTATTTCAATTATTTGCAAAATTGTTTTAGATTCGAACTCTATATTTTGATGTAAGACTAGTTGATTATGATTTAGAAAAAAAAAAAGAAAGGTTACAATTAAATGACTTAATTGTAACACAAAATGAAGAGAAAGTGACGATTACAAAGGTGTACAATATTATTATTTTATTTCAAGCACATACAAATATATAAAATTTCACAAGTTTAAAGAAGTTAGTTGTTCTTTTTTAATAAATTCACTAAATCATTAACAACAAGTTACTAATTAAAAAAATAAATACTGCTGTCTTACCAAAAAACGAAATACGCATCATACAATCGCCATACTGTTTTTTTTTAATTATTGTCAGTGTCACTCGGGATGACGTAAAGATTTACGTGTCAGAATTTGAATTTGAGAGAATTGAAGAGTTAGAATCCTCTAACAATACCCCATACATCCAAAACTGCCATTTAGAAGTGAGGGTGGAATAAAAAAACTCGCATTTATACATGAACCTTGGAAACACGATAATCCTTATTTGCACGATTGTATAAAAATATAACTGGACGTAACGTATATTAGACACAAAGAAATATTGCTGGTACTTCTGGAACTCACCGTTATTGTGACCATAGACGTTTATTTTGTTTAGGCACATACATACTACGTGTGACGCGTAGTTGCTTTGACTACCGGTGAATGCCATGAGACCGTGGTCATCTACGGTAATATTATTAATACTACGAAGTGCCTACCATTTTAGGAGTACCTAGCTACATATATATATTACTAAGCATCTAAGACCATTGAATGGTGAAGACCTACTATTTTTTATATATATTTTTTTTTACTTTGAAACAAAAATTAATTTTATTTGAAAATTATGTTGTATAAACACAAACTTTTCAGATAAGCACGGTAAGTGGTTACCACCGGCGCCTAAGAATATTTGTGATGTCACGGGTGTGTTGCCAATTCTATCCTCCTTTGAAAAACAGCAGAGAAGAAGAAAGAAAAATAGTAGAAGCTCTTCCTGTAGAATGTAGGTTTTTTTAAAGCGGGGTTTACTTTACCAGAAATCTGGTACTTCCTACGTAATTTAAAAAAAAGCGCAATTTGTTGCTTACACCATTGGCTAATTCATATCACCATTTTTATGTTGTATTCTTCTTAATTATACGTATTGTGTCGGCTCTCTTTAAAAAAAAATTAAAAGAAAAATATTTAAGTTCGTAATTATATTATAAAGCTAAAAAAAAATTTGCTTATTTTTATTAAAATCCCGATTGCTATGAGGCAGCATATTTTCATATTGCAATAACAACTTATAAGGGCGGAGCAGTGTTCGAAAATAAGTACAGGTGAAATTCCTGAGAACGACCAGTCTTGTTATAGGACATTAAAATACGTGCTCACATTATTCTGTATTTATTTTTATAAAACAAAGGTATTATGAATCTTATGACGACCACCAGTTTGATTTCATAACACGTTTGTAAAAAATGAGTGTTTTTAACAATGGGGTAATATAAAAATATAAATACCGAACCTTTGAGACGCATCGGAAGAAATAAAATGCAGAAAAAATAAAAATACATAAAAACAAAAAACCAGTTGAGTCCCCGCAAGTACTTTACGCGTGGCGACGTTATTCTGTTATAAAACATCTCATACACTGTTTCCCTTTCAACCAAAATTGGCACTTACTTCCGAGGAACAAAATCCAAAACGGCTTCTACGGGTTCTCAAGCGTTCGCGTGGCAGCCGCCTCTGAGCTCAATATCAAAAACGGCATAACCTTCCTATAAGCATAAAGTCAAATTACTCTTTATGTTACTGGTATAAGGTAGAATTTCAATGTATATGTTCGGTGTTAGTTTATAGCCTGCAATGTTTTGCGACATCTCAACCCGTCATTTAGCTACCAGTTTTGTACGGAGTGCGTTAAAACTTACGACTAGGAGCTACACAGAAGTACTATAAAGCGACTGGAGTTATGCGTTAGGGTTAATACAACGCATCATGGCTGCGGAAGAATTGGTTAGAAAAAGGCGTTATTATGATTACATTCTCGTGTAAAATATTATAGCTTTTTACTTTTATTGGAATAGTTAAGTACACAAGATGTGATTTCAGCATTTTTTTATTGACTGTATGTAGAAAATGATTAAACGAATGAGCGTAATGAAATATTTTTTGTAATGTGAATCTATATTTTAGGCACTAAGAGAACGTACTACGCGACCCATTTTTTACAATATGCTAGTTTTCACTCCCTCTAGTTTTCACTCTTTGTTTCACACTTATGGTTTTAAATCATTTTTGCCGACAGAAAGTTAAAAAGCGCTAAACGCTTGCTTGTTGTCACCTGTGAGTTTAAAAAGCGCTAAATGCTTCGCGCCATATTTGAAAAGCTCGAAAAAGCACGAGATTTCCCTAGAGGATATTGACTACCTGACGAAAACCTGACCGCTCCCCGGCCGTGTGACCAAGCGTGGTATTTTGAGGAACCCCCTCCCCTCTCAGAACGGGTCACGTAGTATGGGTACGATCCCTAAGTTGGCAAATAAGAATACAACAACACCTGATAGGAAATACCTACGTTTTTTTTGTAGTCACTGAAATTAATAGGAAAGAAAACTTAAAGTAGAACTGAAAAGTAGTTTCTTAGAAGGTCGCGTGTCACGAAACGCTAATGGGTACCTAAAGTACTTTTGTAAAAGAAGAAAACCCATTAGGACAGAATATCGGTCAGAGCCCTTCCATATCAAATGATCACGTGAATATTACACGAACTAAAATACACCATGTACTTTAATAACTTTTATAGCGTGATGCGGGATCAGTTGGTTTCAAAAGTTAAATTTGTGTGCGCTAGATGGCGTATAGGGAGGCTACGCGAATATTGCACAACGTTTTTTTTATAACTCGGTAAATGTCGGTAGTGTGGTACTATTATGTATTCTGTGGTAGTGTACAATTCGTATTCATGAGTCCCTTAACAAGCAAATATAAAGACAGTGTGACTCTTTAGTCATCACTGCCAATTTTTGATTCGCTACGTAGGTGGTTATCAATTACAGTATTGCAATACTGTCATTGATAACCATGGTTATCAATGACAGTTCATAACTAAAATTTGCTCTTGGATAAGGATGTTTATAATTGTTGTCAAAAGAACCTTTATTTAGCCTGGGTGATCAACCCAGGCTAAATAAAGGTTCTTTTAAAAAATGGATCTAAATTTTATTGAAAAAAAAAGAAATGTATCTAATAATAATAAACACATATAAAATAATGTATGTTTGTAAAACATGCATTGGAATATGTGATTAAGTTTATTGTTGTCATAAAATTAATATAACATAGAGCAAAATGAAAAATAATTATAATTACTTAAATCATTCGCGTTTCCATTCATTCGATAACATTATGATGGCAATGTGAATTAACAGGCTTAACATACTATTGCAACAAATAATGCAACAGTAAAACATACAAGTGTGTACTCATAACTTGTTTTCTTACAAGTTTAATTGCACATTTCAAAACAGTATTTTAGTACTAAAGTAGTTAGTAATATAAAAGTTAAAGACATTTATATTCAGAATTATTGAAAAATAAAACTGAATGCAGACATTATGAAGATTAGTGACCTATAAATGAACACAAATAGACGTTAACGTAAATAGTGGCTAGCATATTTATAAGTAGTGGAAGATTCACGAAAATATATTATACTAGCAGCGCCCTGCGGTTTCACCCGCGTAATTCCCGATCCCATGGGAATATCAGGATAAAAAGTAGCCTATATGTTTATCCAGGTCTCCAGCTGTCTATATACCAAATTTCATCGTAATCGGTTCAGTAGTTTTGGCGTGAAAGAGTAACAAACATCCATACATACATACATCCATACATCCTCACAAACTTTCACGTTTATAATATTAGTAGGAAATATGATGATCTAAGAGAATACAAAGGCAAACCAACACCACAAACCAACATGTATCTATCTTTAATTATTAGCCTTTGTTTCGAAAATATAACAACCAAAATAAACAATGTTAAAAGTAGTCAATCATTAAAATAGAAATCAACTTTTAATAATAATCATTTTTTACTATACTTTACGTCATTTTACTATATTAGTCTAGTAAGATAATTATCTATATATTAATACGTGAAGCGAAAACTTTGGATCCCTTTTTACGAAAATTTTGCGGACGGAGGAGTATGAAATTTCGCACACTTATAGTTTATACAGAGAAGAAGTGACGAATGCTTAAGTTTTTGAACAATATTTGCTATAAAGTTAAAAAAAAATGCAAAAACGGGTACATACAGCTATGCGTGTCCAGTATATATTTTGACCTGTCATGGTACAAAAGTCTATACAATGACAAGTCAAGTAATATTGGCCAATGAAATAAACCATGGTCGAAATTCGACCACCACGCGATCTTCAGTATTACTAGATTGTCATCGTATCATAGTTAAAATCCTAGCAAGATAGTTATGAACCGATTTCATACAACTATATTACGGTATACTCCCTAGGGATATAATTATATCACGGTTAAAACCATCTTAAAGACATGTTAAAGAAAATAATTGTTCGACTTAGACAAAGTCGTTAAAAGTAAAAACAGCTTAAACAGAAATCCCCAAATAAAATATCTTTCAGGAGCCAATTTAAATGTAATTTAAGAATTTTGTATGTATTAAGTAGGCTCGGAAGCTTGGTTTACCTCCTGTCTGTGTGGTCGAAGATCAGATGTCAGATAAAGTTTAAATTAAACGACCAGCTTAACGTCACCGCCGTTTATAAAATAGAGTTTTATTATTTCAATTACTTTTGTAATTTGTTCTGTTTAGTAATTGTTTTTTTTTGTGTTTAAACAATTTTGTGAACTCAGTGATATTTTGTTTTTTTTTTTTATTCTTTTCAGTGCGGATTATAGCCCGTGGTTATTTAATTAATCAAGTTTGAATGATGCTATATCGTATCATATATCGATGTAATATCGTACAAGAAGAGACGATATATATATATATATCGTCTCTTCTTGTACGATATAAAGTGATATTTTGTTTTATATATATATATATATATATATATATATATATATATATAGTCAAACTAGACAATAACATAATAAATAACACACAAATTAAAATAAACTAGAGATCCTGGTAGTCGAGTTTCGACCAAAATTAAGTTTTGAATGTTTTTATGTATTTCATTGACCAGTACAACTTGGTCTGTAATTGTGTAGACTGTCCCTACCATGATAGATCAAAATAAAGACTGGGCACGTCATGTAGCTGTTTACACAAATTTTTTTTAACACATATTAATTAAAAATTTTAGCTCTCTTCTCTCTCTCTTCTTCTTTCAGCTTCTACATATAAGCTTTAAGATTTCCAAATATCATATTCCTCCATGCCTTAAATATCTTTAAATAAAATGGGTACAAGGAATTGTCTTCACATATTATTATATAGATATGTATGTAATATGCATGCATGCGAGTCTCCTGAAATTGCAAGTGTTCATAGGCTACGGTACCATCAGGCGGGCCGTAAGCTTGTTTGCCACCGATGCAGTTAAAAAAAACTATTTCTATCAAAATTAAATTTCTAAGATATTGTATGTTTTGTTAAAATTATATATTCACTATTTAAACAATTTTTTTCTAAAAATTAATGATAATGAAATATAAACTCAAAAACAAACTGAGGTGTGTAAAGCAGGCTACCGTTACTAAAAATTCTTTCAGTGGTACACTTGTTATTGGTTAGTGGAGTAACCAAATATTCTTTATTTTTTATGGGGGCAAACGAGCAGACGGGTCACCTGATGATAAATGACTACCGCCGCCCATTGGCACCCGTAACTCGAGAGTCACAAGTGCGTTGCTGCCCTTTAAGGTGGGAATAGGGGAAGAGGGGGGAAAAGCGGGAAGACGGGAGAGGGGGATTAAACGGGAGGAAAGGCGGGGCAGGGATGGGAATAGGGGAGAGAGAAGGGTTAGGGCCTCCGGTAACCTCAATCACGCGGCGAAAAGCATTGCAAGCGTTGTTTCATTACCGGTTTTCTGTGAGGCCTTGGTATCGAGCGGAGTCGAGCCGGCCCATACGCTCGGCGCGTATGGGCCAGCATGGCTCTCCCACATAAACGTTCTCTGGCCATTCTCTCTCTAACCATCCATCACAGAAGTCTTCATCATTTCCAATAAAAAAAATATTAAAAATAACAGCCTCATTTTTTCTCACCTTAACTGAGCAAAGCTATATGCGCAAATTAAAAATATAATCACACATACCTTCGCCAGCAATCGATCACATTTGCCACCATTTTTTTTTACTTTTAACGTCGTCGTCGCTTCGCAAGTGCAAAATAAAAAATAAACTAACCACACGCCACACAATGCTCCATGATAAACCTGTTTGTGATTCGTCACTTTATCAAATAAAGGATAAAGGATGAAGGATTAATTTTTAATACTGCATATGGTTCCGTACTATAACCGTACGATTTAAGGACGTTGAAGTTGGTGATCATTTTTTTTAATACTTTATTTAGGTGTTATAATTTATTTATTTAATTATGACTGGCCTGTTGGCCTAGTGGTTAGTGACCCTGACTGCTACGCCATAGGTCGTGGGTTCGATTACCACCTAAGTCTGGGGGATAAATTGTAATAAGCCGAATTCTTGATCTCTTAACTTTCCACCTTTAGAGGTGGAATAGCTTTTTAAAATTTAAATGATACAATGCTGAAGATATCTTCACGCCTGAGTACTACGAAGCCTTCAGAAAATGCGTCATAGTCAACGTGGTGTATCATTCACGTGTATCATTTTTTGTGCATTTGCGTATTAAAATTCGTATTCATTCATACCATTTTCTTCCAACTTTTCAGACAAGTATGAGCTTTACCTCATAAACAGAAATAATCTGATTGTTTGACGATATCATAAATTTGTTGTATATCGATTTTTGTTTTTATCTTAATAACCGCTCACCATGGTAGTGAACCATTTAACCACGCAACCCTTAACCGACGAAAAGCCAGTCAATCGTGTCAAGTGTGAATAATAATAAAAATGTTCGCGCATGACACGGCTTTTTATAGATTACAATACATTGTAATTCTTAGTACCTATTTTTATTTTATTTCATTGGAATTTTTTTTCTTGAAGTGAGAACTTCTTTAGGCACGTTTGTGCACTTTTGCTGCTTTTGCTATGGGGTTAAAGCACTGAACTTGTAACCGTCACGCTGATAATAATATAGATCCACTAGAGGGCGCTAATCTAAACATTGAGTTCTGTCAGCTCATGTCACCAACCTGCTAATGTGACGTTTTAAGTTTGTCGTTTCATTTAAGTTTTCACTTCTGTCGGCAGTCCCATGACTGCCTTTTTTTTTTTTTTTGCAGTTGCGTTAGAGAACTGGTCACTTTTCCGCCAATAAGGGTCAAAGCGTGTTTTTAAATAATCTATAATCCCACCAACTATGTGGATATTAGATACAAAAATATTTTTTCAGATTTAACTGGTAGTTTAGTAGTAGGTACTTACATATAAACCAACTCCCGTGACCGTGCCACGTTATCTCTTCTGGCTCTCCTGTCTCACCTAATTGTGTGAACTTTCATACAGAATCGAAGTAGCTGTCTTGGTCGAAATCTGGTATCGGTGGAGGGAGATTCTACACTTTGATTCTGTCCGACTGCATTAAGTTCAAGTAAATTATAAAAACAAAATATGTTAAATCCTCACCTAAAAATTAAAATGCTTTTACAGCAAAAAAAAAATCTTTACAAAAAAATAAAAAATCTTTACAAATATATTTCTTCTGTGCGTGTGTATGTTACTGAACTCCTCCTAAACGGATGGAAAGATTTTAAAATTTTTTTTTGTGTGTCTTCAGGTGGATTTGAGAATGGTTTAGATTTACAAATAATTAGACCCGGTAGATGGCGCTGCGATAGTGTTACAGGAAAAATATTTTTACGTTCCGGCAGGACAACGTTTACCATAGCGCTTTTGACATACATAACTGTCAGTCAAGTGACAGTTGGCGCGATTGACAGAATGCGCGCTGCAGATATCGTTTAAAACAGATGCATCGGTCGGAACTATGTTTTTTGGAATAATTTTTTTTATTAATTATACCAATTCGAATTCAATATTCATAGTTAAGACAAGACAACGTCTGTCGGGTCAGCTAGTATATGTATAAAAAAGCAATTTAGTATTCTCCTTCTGATTTTGTACATACAAGGCCAAAAGTTAATTAACTGATATATTTTAAAGGTACCTACAATAAAACAAACTGTAGCAAAACGTTTATACCAAACCTGCTGCGTATTTGCGAAATAATTCTAATTAACGCCAGGGGAAATAACAAATACTGTAGACGAGCATTTCAAATTATCATTTTCATACTAAATAACATGTCGCTATCTATTGGTACTAATATAATAAAGCCGAAGCTTTATTTGTGCTTGTTCATTTGTGTGTTTAATGCGTTAATTTCTGGATTTACTAATTATGATAGTTTTTTTTTTATGGTATAAGGGGCAAACGAGCAGACTTGTCACCTGGTAGTAATGACGCCCATGGGCACCTGCAACTCGGGAGTCACAAGTGTGTTGCCGGCCTTTAAGGTGGGAGTAGCGGAAGCCTGGAAGAGCGGGGAGAGGGTGGAAGAGGGGGAGAGTTTTCATTATTTGTGTTAATAAGTTTAATTAAGTACCATTAATTTAAAATACCCCCGACGCGAAAATCCCTTCAACGATTACAAAAGAGCTGATGATCTTCGAACGGATGAATAGATTTTTCTTGTATTATATCTAAGAACACTCTCGACCAAGTCACCTTTCAAACAAAAAAAAACTGTCAGTCGTAGGACTGCACGTTAGAAATAAAAATATAACTTACATATACTTACACATATCTGTATGTCATAGCGCGCCGGTCACGCAAGTTCAGTGCTTTTTCCCCATACCAAAAGTGCCCGACGTGCCTAAAAAGTTTTCATCAGCTCTAGTTGGGGGTTAAAAAGAGGAGAGAATTGAAGGAAAGGGATATTGCTTATAAGGATTGGGGAGTGTTAGCAATAAGCTCCAGCAGGTGAGGGTCCGCATACCTGTCACTAGAACTGGCTGGCGGAAGCCCGAGCCCTCTAGCTCTTAATACAAAATTGCATACAAATATAGAAAAAAAGTGTGTGTGTGTGTGCAATTCAGACACGACAGAAGTGAAACTTCAGAAAATAATTAACCAACGAATTTTAATACGCAAATGCACAAAAATTATAGACGTGAATGATACACCACGTTGACTATGACGCATTTTCTGAAGGCTTCGTAGTACGCAGGCGCAAAGACACGTGCTAGCATATGAAGATTATAGGGAATACTGTATACTTGTATTCTATCTCATTCTCTCGCAGGCTAAATCCTATTTATGAATGTTTGTCTCTTTTTAGTGTAGTGATATTTCGTTTCATCGTCTGTCTGTTCGCAAAAAAATTGAAAAACTACTTAACGGATTTTCATGCGGTTTTTACTAATAGACAAAGTGATTCATGAGGAAGATTTAGGTGTTTAATTAGTTAAGCTTTTGGGTAAATTGATTGCAATATGTTGATGATTGTTGAAGATGTCTCTGCTACTCGGCGGGTTGCTAGTTACTAATATTATAAAGGCGAAAATTTGTGGGGGTGGATGGATGGATGGATGAATGGACGAATGGACGATTGTTAGTTACTCTTTCACCCAAAAATGGCTGAACGGATCGGGATGAAATTTGGCACGAGAGGCACGGAAATAATTACGGTTACCATGGGATAAATTTCACCAAAATTTAGTGTTAGGTAAAATTTAGCTTTCTGTACATGGATTTTTTCACAAATACCGTTTTTTTTTTTAAAGTCAACTGCATCAGGAATATTCGTGTGTCACGTGGGGCTTCACAAACATTCAAACAACGGACACAAAGAACACCCAGACTCGGGACAACTATTTGTGAATCACACAAATTTTTGTCCCGTGAACCCACAACACTCGGCGCGGCGTAGTGGCGAGGTGACCACTTAAATCAATGCGCCATCCGTACAGTCAAGTCTCTAATATATTGCTCGCAGATGATAAAAAATAGATCTCGCCCAAGTTCCTATCAAGGCTAGTCTCGAGGGATCGTAGGCTATTACCTCGTTTCCTACTCAATCGGGGAGCGGGACGGAGATAGTAAATTGGACGTGTAGGTGTTGTAGGACGTGTGTGTTGGAGTCATTTTGATATTTTTATTAGATTTTAATTATATTTGGGGTAAGTTTTTAATGTTTCCAAGGTAATTTGGTGTTTGCCATAATAGTATGTGTGTGGTTTCTACGTATAATATGGATGTATTAACAACAACAAAGACCAAATAGTACAAGCTCTGGTTAGTTTGGACCTAGATAGCGATATGTTGTATGTCCAAAATATTAATCCCACTAATATTATAAATGTAAAAGTTTGGATGGATGGATGGATGGATGGACGTATGTTTGTTACTCTTTCACGCAAAAACCACTTAACCGATTGCGATGAAACTTGGTATGTAGATAGCTGGAAACCTGGATTAACGCATAGGCTACTTTTTATTCCGATATTCCCACGGAATCGGGACTTACTCGGGTGAAACCGTGAGGTGTTGCTAGTATACTTGCCCATTGTGTGGTCACTCCCTCGCACTTCAGGATAACGTGGGCGGCCGTTTCCTCCGCGTTGAGACATCCTTGGACTTATAACATCACCATTTAAATTAAAACTAAGCTTAGTTTATGGTAGGGATTCTAGGATGAAAGGTGTCTTATATCCTTTTCTGTCTTTACACTTACTCGTGTTTGCAAATAAACAAACATTGCTAAGGAATGTTAAAATTTCTCTAAGATATAACGTCAAAACGAAAACAATTCAAGTGATCAATTGTTGAATAACGAATGATCAATGGTTTAATAACGTTTTAAAATTAAGGGTGGTTCTGCTCCTTATAAGAACCTTAAGAACAACATCTAATGCCACAACGAAGACTCCCAGCACAGTAATAAAAATGAAGTATCTTTTCTAATTAAGCATAAACGACCTTATTGATTGTTTCAAAGACAGTTTAAGAACAATAGAGAGAAAAGACTTGTTATTTTACAACTCTATAAGACTACCGTAAAATGTAAAATAGCCTCGTTTTGTTTTATAAGTTCGTATAAATGGTCGATGGGCTATTAGGGTATTTAGAGAAAGAATGATCACTAAACGGAACTTACAACAATAGAGAATAGAACAAAGAAGTTCCTTATGGCACGTGCACGCAACGAAAAATGCTGACTGCTAGTTGATTTATTTTATTTACATCTGTGGATTCTGCGCGATACTACTGCAGTTTGATGTTGGTTGTATACTAATGATCCATATTTTAATTTTAATTTCAAGTTTTTACAATATTTACTAAATTTTGATACAATTTATTCAATCCATTTATATATATAACGAAAGGATCTTCGTCCCAACCGGGTGTCCCAAAATCACCTCACGCGTTTCTTTGTTTATTTATTTAACGTTCAACTATCATTACAGGATTTACTTGTCAATAGTGTAGCGACCTAATAGTAACAATATATTTCTTAACGTTACATTATCTGAAATGTAGAACACAGTATATTTTTTGTCTTTAAGAAATTATCTACTATGCTACCCTTGTACACTCCACTCAGAGTTCAGCAAAAAATGTCTGTTTCCCTCGCTATAAGGTTTAGAGTGCGAATCGCGCTCGTCAGTGGCGCCTTTTTGAGAGGATGGTTGGCCTTCGCGGCTCGACAAGCAAGGTAGGCGTCCGCTTCGCACGCAACGCATACCTATCAGGAACACACAAACCTAACAATTCTAAAACTTGACTATCATTTATTTACCTATAAGCACTTTATATAAGTATGTTATAACAGTTATAAGTGTTGGGTTTCTTCTGACACCTGTTTTATTACTAACTAGCTGATGCCCGCGACTACGTATACCTAGAATAAGTACTTCGGGTAGTTTTGTGTCCAAACTCTCAACAATCTCTATATTAATTAATTACAAAAATATAAAAACAGTATAAACAAATGAAAGACAGAAATGTTTATAAATAATAAAAAACGCAAAAAGCATCGTTTACATAATTCAAAGCATTTTTGTTTTTTCTATATTTATTTGGTTTGATACTGGTATTTTTTTATAAGTGTACACCATTTCTGACGTGTTCAAATCCCTAAAGGTCATCACCTCAGTGGGGTAATGGCAAGGTGGTATATTGGACTCGAAACGACTTGGTGTTCGGTCACGAAGTCCTACTTGCCCTGGTCTTAGTTGTACCTAGAGATTAAATTCCTGTAAACCCAGATAGACTTGGCAGCTTGTTGAACAATAGGCGACTCCAATGTGCGAGGGGCGTTGCTAGCTCTGGTTCAGAGAAGCGTGCGTGGAACACTTCGGGGGCCAGTTTCTGCTAGGTTGACGCGATGACGGGTAACCTTGCCCATTGCCTGGAGATCGTTTTGCACTTTCTGGTAACTGGTGTATCTTTTGCGAGACAGGAGAGTACACGTCCTCTCCCGTTCCATTTCCGCCGCCTTTTTGGTCAACATCACAATGATTGGTCTTCTTTGACAACGTCACCTATTTTTTCTGAAGGCGTCATTTCGCACGCAAATAAATTCCATGTGTGCGAATCGATACCTTAATTTTTTTTTTATTAGATCGTCACATTCTTGCGAAAAGATTCGTGCGAAACGACCACTAAGCCGAAAAATCTATGGCTGGGATTTCGCATTCTTTAACGTTCTGTAAGAAGTAGTTTTATAAAACCAATAATCTAATAATTTATTAAAACTTATCTTAACACTCCAAAAGCCACGAATGGTATAATAAAGATAAATAATTATGTAAGGCCAATGACACGCCAATATTTTAGCTCATAATATTGCTAGCGATATGTTAGGTTTATACAAATAAACACGACTATTAATAATTTTTAAGTACTTCAGCTAACGCATTTTTATGTAAATTTTTATGGCGCCTGTTGCTATATTATTTAAGAAAAAAGATTTCACATTAATATTTTTATCCGCATTAATTACCTATAAATGAAGATAAATAGTAAAAATATTTTTTGTGTGTACTGTCGGCGAATGACTGTGATTTGATATTTTTAAATTAAAGGTCGATCATATTAATATATATCATAGAGTTTTATTTCATCGGACGAACTTGTTAACGATCTAGTTATAAATTGTAATTATTATTACTTCATAATTTAAAAACACTTTTTAAAGTGATAACTTCTTATGGGAGGGTAAACCGCTTCGTTACGTAACGCGTTACGGCGCCAGTCTGTCTGGCTTCCCTTTCTCTCACGCATATGGCAGCACTAGGCAGGCTCCACCTCTCTCACTCTAACCCACAGCGCTAGCCGTATTTCCAATTTCAATATTGAATAGTTCAACTTAGATTAGTTTAAGTTATCACTTCTGTCGGGCGTCCCGAGACGCACACGTATTTTTTTTACACAAGACATTCTATTCGAAAGGATCTTATGTATGAGACACTCAAAGCAATAAAGTCTTATTTCGTTATTTAGGCTGATAGGTTTAATGTATGAACGGTGGTGAATGTAAGAGCCCTCTGTTTAATTGTGCTCCCGTAACATCTCATTTACGAACCATTAACCCTGTCACCACCTAATCTGCTATACAACACATCTGTGGCCTTGCAATTACGTTAAGCTTCAATTCTTCAAGTGAGTGACGAAGTAAAAAGTGGCTTTTAAAGTCTGCTCCTAAAATTGCAAACTAAAACCAATTCTAATTTACTTTTGTTTGGATTCCACCAACCATGATGAAGATAAAAGCAAAATGTACCCTCGTTAATTGTCGAATACCAGCAATCACTCTACGTTATCAATAAAGCTAATTAATGGACACTCGCTTCCGAACTCGGACTTCCTCCACAAATATAACGAGCTTTCCCACAACTTTTTTATTAGATAAATTACATAAGTTATCACAACTGACGTCAATCTTGATTTAATTTTTACTACAGTATGGTAACTTTTTACAAGCCAATGAGCTTTTTGTTACAAGGTGCATAGGAGAGTGTTAGTATAATTTACCTTTCTAAATTCCTAAGCTGGCAAATGGTGACGGCGGCTGTTACTGCTAAAAGCTTACCACCAAAAATATCAGTCGCAGATCTGGATCTACGAGTGATATTCAACTTTTTGGTTAGGGCTGGCCCTAACCAAAAAATCGAAACTGATTAATAATAATATTCGATATTAATATTATTTGACACAGTGTTATTTATTTTTACTAGAGATTGCGTGGTAGTCGAATTTCGGCCATGGTTTATTTCATGGCCAATATTACTTGACCTGTCATTGTATAGACTTTTGTACCATGACAGGTCAAAATATATACTGGACACTCATAGCTGTATGTACCAGTTTTTGCATTTTTTTTACCTTTGTAGCAAATATTGTTCAAAAGTTTTAGCATTCGTCACTTCTTCTCTGTGTAAACTATAAGTGTGCGAAATTTCATACTCCTCCGTCCGCCCAATTTTCGTAAAAAGGGATCCAAAGTTTTCGCTTTACGTATTAATATACAGATACATTATTTGTTTTATTTTCCACAAAGAAACCTATTGTTGCGATGACTTTGTGTTGATCATAATTTTTTAAATTTTAGTTTAAAAAAAAAGACGTTTTCAAACAATTTTTAAAGAATTTTATGAAATAACGATATTTGACTTTGAATTTAACGATCCTCCCTCGGCATTTATACTCGGCTTTCTGTTGAGTAATGATGTTTCTTCATTTCCTTCAGTAGAGTACCTCTAAGCCTCCTGTGTACAATTTAATGGAAACACTAAGCTGGTGTTCTAAGAGTTTATAGCTACCTGAAACCGCTTATCATGAAGCTAGACCGGCTGCGTGGAAGATATTGCTTGTTGTGATAATGCTGTCCTTTGTGCATTTTATATTTCAGTTGTTTTTTTATACACATAAATGTATTTGGTGTACAATAAATAGAAGAACTCTTTATTGTACACCAAATACATATACAACTACTACTTTACTACTACACCAAATATATATATTGAATAAGAAATGGCAAGAACTGTTGTCAGTTTATTTTAGAAAGAACTATGATGATGTTTTAGAAACAATCACACAACTATTACTATAAACTATCAACATCAATAAATAACAGTAACTGCTATGTTGTCCGTACCTCATGCAGCACTCAAGTGATTGTTATCAACTTATAAAGCATGCCTGTCCTTTTAGTACCCCACTATTGTCAGTAAGCATTAGCGTAGCACTACCTTTATAACTAGTCATAATAATGTCTATTAACTCATTTTGATTAAGTAGTGAACTGTTTTATCATCTATTATAGTTTGCCCCTATTTTAATAATATAAATACGAGTTTTTGATGTGACGACAACAGATGCACGATTCCTAATTTAAATTAAAGGAAATCAAAAGGTAGCTTTTTGTGTAGCTGCAGTGTCATTTCCTGGATGTGACGAAACATTTAAACCGTTCTTATTACAACCGTTAATGTTTACACATAACTGTATTTTCAACTACAAAATATGTGCTCTAAGCGATATAATTCAATGGTCTGAGTAATGTGGCAGTTAGTCATGATTCCGGTTCCTTTCAGTCTGCCATAATACTGCCAAACTTTGATATTTTACGTGGAGCGACTGCCATCAGACCTCCGCAACTAAGCGATATCGAAGTTAGGCCAGGTTGTCGGACTTTTTAGGCCTCAAACTACCCGTAACGAATGCGTTTACGTGCTCTCCGAGACACGGAGGGGTCTCAATGTGTCAAGAATGATCACCCATCCTAAGACTGACCTGGCTAGTATTACTTAACCTTGTAATGTGCTATCCTACTCGGTTACCACTTAGCCACGAGCCCCTCAGTTTTAATATTACATAGAGACTTGTATGTAGGGCGACCTCCTATGCTGTTTAAAATTTGATTTACCTAGTTTGATGTTGATGGACAAGACAGAGAAGGAGGCTTTTCAGATTAAGTCAATTGTGAATTACATGCTGATATTGTGCAGTAATTTATAGCATCTTGTTCTGGATCGGTTCGTAAATGCTTCGAGTCTGCAGAGTTTTCATTATACAACAATGCTTGCCTAGTGTGCCAGTTATCTTCATGAAAAAAAAAAAAAAAAAAAAAAAATTTCGAATATCCTATACCTTATACATTATAAAAAAACTGTATCTAAAATCACCATTAGCGTGTCGATGATATGCAGGGTCGCCAGAGCGATTTTATTTTTTCTATAGCAATGGTTAAGATAATTTTGGGTGAAGAGTTTTCTGCATTTGGTCATCTTATCATTACATACCTCATATATATAACACTAGCTGTGCCCGCGACTTCGTCATAAATACACTATTCCACACGTGGAATAGTGTATTTATATCGCATGAAAAGCCTAAAAAATTAGTTTCAAGCTTCTAGCTCTAAATATTATGACGATACTTCTATATAACTTTTCATCCCCACCTTTCAACCCCTTACACCCCTTTTTTCGCATTAAAAGTAGCCTATGTCCTTTCTCAGGCTCTAAACTACCTGTGTACCAAATTTCATTTAAATCGGTTCAGTAGTTTTGGCGTGAAAGGGCGACAGATATTAGTAAGGAAGTGAGGATTAATCTAACTTATATTATTTGTCATTGGATAATACAATTAAAATTGTAACTAAAACATTAACCAAATATAAACGTTAAGTAGGCAGCTTTTGACGTATGCAAGCCTGTTCATTACATAGTTAGAACTCGTAAAGCGTTTGATCTCCATCACATCCGTTCGTACCTTGGAGAACAGGGAAAGCCGGCGGCATTTACCGTCCTAACCGGCTGTTTCTGATTACTATGACGTTTCATATCTTTAGCATTCATTTGCTGTTGTATATTTAAATCTATACAATATCGCCGTGTGTGATAAGACCGCCGATTGTTATATCTTAACATTTGTAACTTGTTTCGCACTATTTACTACCTAAAGATGTACAATAAAGAGAAATAAATAAAATTTCATAATAAATACCTTATGATGATGTATGTATTGAATGCATATTTTTTGACTTTATTGTTGTTTTTTAATTTATGAAAATACGACCTTATTTAAATTCTATTTCGTTTTACTATAAATAAAAGAATAGTAAATTATTTTATACAACCCGCCCCGGCTTCGAACGGGTAGCAGAAACATCTTCAACAATCATCAACATATTTCAATCAATTTACACAAAATTTTAACAAATTATACACCTAAACCTTCCTCCTGAATCACTCTGTGTATTAGTGAAAACCGCATGAAAATCCATTTAGTAGTTTTTCAGTTTATCGCGAACAGACAGACAGACAGGAAGACGCGTCGCGGGACTTTGTTTTATTGTGAATGGCCAGTGTTATTCTATTTTTGCTTCAAAATAATCTTTATTGTCAAACATCCTCCGATTGCAAAAGCTAAGCTAGACTAAAGTGATTAATTTTGCAATGAAGGACTACGGATGCGAATTCCAGCTAATAGAATTATCAGTTTGAACCCATTCGTAACTTTCCAACAGAGAGTTGAAGGGGCTAAATCTTAAACTGAGTAATTCATTTAACTTCAGCCATAACTGCTTATTTTTTAAGACTGTAGTCTTTTGCGGTTTGAGAACTTTAGTGTGTATATTATTTTTATACTTATTTCACTTGAGTTATTTAATCATATATGTATAAGATAACTCAAATGGAATCAATATCAACATCAATATTTTCATCAACAACATCATCAATATTTTAAAAGACAAATGAAATTTTCTAAACCTAACTATGTAATCTTACTAATATTATTAAGGCGAAAGTTTATGAGGATGGATGGATGTTTGTTACTCTTTCACGCAAAAACGGCTTAACGGATCTGGATGAAATTTGGAACAGATGTAGATTATAGACCGGAATAGCACATAGGCTGTGATAGCTTTTTATCCTAGAAAAATGTACGGTTCTCTTGGGATAGATTTCACCAAAATTTCCACGCGAACGAAGCCGAAGCCACGGCTAGTATTATAAATGCGAAAGTAAGTTTGTACTTCGTTGGTTTATTTTATATTTTGTTGGTTTATTACGCTTTCATATCTTAACAACTCCACTGATCATCATGAAGGTTTGCAAACACGTTGCCGGGAGCACAGAAAATGACATAGCTTTGTATAACAGAAAAATTTTAGACGACTGTACAGAACTGTATTTTAACACACCAATTTTTTTTTAAGTGATACTTCTTTAGAATCGTTGTGATTTGAAATTCGATGAAACATAAATAGGAGTTAGCCTGCGAGAGAATGAGGTGGAATATAAGTAGACAGTGTTTCCTATAATCTTTGTCTTTGCGCCTGCGTACTACGAAGTCTTTAGTATGTCAAATGTGTCAATGTCAACGTGGTGTCATTTTTGTGCATTTGCGTATTAAAATTCGTTGGTTAATTAATTTATATTAATTAACCACTAATTATTTAACATATCGGTGTTAATTTGTTTTGTTTTTTGTATATTTTATAATGATATAAAGGTGAAGTAATATTTACACACTTTTCAAAATTCCAGTTTAGCGAGCTTTGAATCAGGAGATGCTCTTATTTATGATCTAGTTCTGGCTAAAGAATATTAACGCTAAAACCTTAATAGTTTTTAACAAACTTTTTTATACTTGAAGTTCCTGTAGAACAGGTAAACAGCACGTCAAGTACCAGTTCATCAACATTTTTAGTATAGTATTAACTAATTTTATTACACATAAGTGGACGACTAGTTTAAATTTTCATTTAATTAATTGAACAATTTTAATTGGAGCTACTTTGAATGTGAATGGGGATAAACAAAACCGTTTGCCGCTTTCACCTAGTAGCGCCATCTAGTATCGATTTTAAGAACATGTCTAATCACGCAACCTGTTTGCACCAATGTGTAATTAAGGTTTCTGCATAGGTGAAGGAAACCATAATTGCGTTTTGGCACAGGATGAACAAGACAATCTAAAGCAAACTCATTGAATAGGTCACTTCCGTTTTAAGATCAACAAAAATGCTTTTAGCCTATGCAAGTCAATCCAATCTACAATATCATCTAAATAACTTTTTGTTACAACTTTTATATCGAAGAGCATTCCATTCAATATAAAATATACGCGCGGCGTTAGAGCGCCTGACTCGGGGGTCGCGGTTTTTTTTTATACATCATCGTCATCATCATCAACCTTTCATCGTCCACTGCTGAACATAGGTCTTTCCCAATGCCATTGTGCTCGACCGTCAGCTCTCGTCATCCAGTTATTCCATACCGTTTTGTACAGATCGTCAGAATACAGTCCATTTACATTGGTTGGGGATTTTCTGTGCATAATTTGTTTATGTATACAAACAAAAAAAAAACGGGCAGTCACGGGGATTGCCGACAGAAGTGAAAACTTTACTTACCCCTGCCAAAAATTGCTCAACCCGACTATAGAAGTTTTCACTTGATATATGTATACATACGTTCTAAAAGCCATAGCACAAGCTATGCTTCATTTGGATTTAGATGATGTAAAAAACATTTGGTATAAAAAAAAGTTAAATATATTTTTATAGAAAACATTCCATATCACGCAGAAAATATCGACAGATTGACTTTTTACTGCGTCTTATTAACACAGCCCATGCTAATAAAAATACAAAAGAAATTGTATTTATTTATTTCCTTCATTTTTTTACGGTCGCAATACACGAAAGAAATACCAACTGACAATTGATACGCCTGACATTTCCTGACACCATTATAGCCAAATTACTTTGCGGTCAACAACAAAATATTGAATACCTTTTCACATTAACCTTAAAGTTCAAAACTGAAAATCAATATATTGTTCAAAGGTGTTTTTAACTTTGTAACAAAATCGAAATTGAATATTCCGGTGTAAAAAAGTTTCAGTGTTATTTTTTTAATAATGACTTGGGGGATGGATTTTGAACGCAACGCCGCGCCAAGGACTTTTATTTTTTGGGTGTTCGTTTAATATTTATTAGTTTCATTAACTTTTGTAGATTAATATAAAGACCAGGAGTCTTACGTACGTACGTACTCATGGAAATCATAATCTTTCGTACATAATACATATATTATTGATCTGTCTCAGTCTACGAAAATACATTTAGGTCATGGTAGCAGCGTTTTTTCGGCCTCTACTGTTGCGGTTTGTCTGTCTGATTTGTATTTAGTTAATATATTTGTACACCGAACAAATAAACTGTAACATAGAATTAATAGCCTTATACAAGAGAGACCTTTGAGAGTGATACGTCATGGAATCGTTAGATTGAAAAGTAAAATAAAAAAAAAATCCTAGTCAATAGAAGAGATACCAGCTTTTTTGTCTCATTCAGCGTGAAGGGTTTTGACGTCAGTCACCAAATAGAGATCTCATTTTATATGTACCGTTCTTTTTAGGGTTCCGTGCCCGAAGGGTAATCAACGGGACCCTATTACTAAGCCTCCGCTGTCCATATGTCTGTCTGTCACCCGGCTGTATCTCATGATCCGTAATAGGTAGACAGTTAAAAAATTTTCACAGAATGTGTATTTCTGTTGACGCTATAACAACAAATATTAAAAATAAATATAAATATAAAAGTCCCTACATAGTTTTAAATTTTGTACGATGGTGCGGAACCCTTCATGCGCGAGTCCTACTCGCTATTTGCTATTATTTTATTTTGGTTTTGCAAGTACTTCATTGTATTCGCTCTCGTTGGATATGTTTTCTATATCCCGCGGGAACAGTACCTTTTATTCCAGATGAAAGGTACCCTACGTCCTTTTCTGAATCTCTGACGTGTGTGCAAAGTTTCATGACGATCTGTTAAGTAGTTAAGGCGCAAAGGGTAATAAAACAAACAAACTCACTTTCGCATTTATTTTTTATTTAGCTGCTTCTACTGCTACTGCGACTTCGTTTGCGTGGAAATTTTGGTGACATCTATCTATTTTCGCCGGATAAGAAGTAGCTTCACTACATATTATAAAACAAAGTCCCCCGCCGCGTCTGTCTGTCTGTCTGTCAATATGACTGAACGGATTTTCTTGCGGTTTTCAACAATAGATAGAGCGATTCATAAGGAAGGTTTGGGTATATAATTTGTTAAGGTTTTGTGTAAATTGGTTGAAATATGATGATGATTGTTGGAAGAAGATGTCTCTGCTAACCGTGCGAAGCCAGGGCGGGTTGCTCCTATGTGATATTCGAGACTATTCATCTATCTCTGTGACAATTTTCATCTAGATCTACCTTTATAATATTAGTAAGATTAGTTACCAGGCCAGTGATGAAACATCATTCCTGGTCAGGTTCTCTCTAAACATAGTTTTTATATATTTCGATATTTTTATTTTTTTTAAAGATAACTCCCGCATTAGGAATTACTTCCTGTGTAGCGGGGGCTTTTCAAACATACAAACAACGGACACAAAGAATACCCAGACTCGGGTTGGAATCGAACCCACGACCTATGGCATAGCAGTCAGGGTCACTGACAACTAGGCCAACAGGCCAGTCAATCAGTATTTCAGGTTAATGTGCAATTGAAGCATGCTGGAGTAGTAAACAATATACATGCCGTTTTAAAAGGCATTTAAAGTTTCTTTGTAAAAGGAAACTCTGTTTATCTTTGATAAAAGGGTGGAGATAATAAAACCCTATCTTTTAAACTACCTTATTTGCATAGTAATAAAAAATATACTAAAATTGTTTCTTTTTATTACAAAAATACGTGTGAAAATGTATTGGTATCTGATTTTATGCTCAGTGATTCTAGGTTTTGCGATAAATAGCCTACTAACACGCATGGGAACTTTATTCGGTTAAAGAAAGTATATTAAAAACTAGCAGCGCCCCGCGATTTCACCCGCATAAGTCCCGATCCTGGAATATCGAGATAAAAAGTAGCCTATATGTTAATCCAGGTCTCCAGCTATCTACGTACCAAGTTTCATTGCAATCGGTTCAGTAGTTTTGGCGTGAAAGAGTAACAAACATCCATCCATCCATCCAAACTTTCACATTTATAATATTAGTGGGATTACTTTTTAAGATATACCGTATAGTATCCGTGTGGCGACTTCCACATGCAGCAAAAACATACTACAATATCATCTAGCGAAGACAGGCTACACTACGTAGTAACTACTGATCTACGGTAGAAGTTTTCGGGCCGATTAGTATAATATATACAACTTTCCAACAGCAACCGCTGGGCTGCGGTCCGCCAGGCATGATCACCTCGGAATCCTCCCTTTGTGTTAGAGGGACATAGCACTAGTTCCTCAACATAATTTTTTTAGAGAGGTTTTAAATTCAAATTGTAAGCAATACGTTCTCTATTATCATCGGATAACGCGAGTGATGCATAGATAGATCCATTTAGATAACAAGCTCTGAAGTGCCATAAATATATTTACATCTTAAAGGTCTTGATATAGTAAGCATTTCAGAGTAAGATTTAATTAATGGATGAAACCGTTTGATTATTATAGTAAGCTGCAGCAGTACGATAATGAACAAATAAATTAAATCTACCAGATTTATTAAGTACTAGCCGTTCTCCGCGGTTTCGCCCGCCTTTATGGTCACTGCTCTACGCCTAAGGGTCTTAGCGTGATGTTACAAAACCTATACTATTACTCATGAATCTGGCTATCATATACAAAAAGATTTATTCGAATCCGATCGATAGTTCCAGAGATTAGCGCGTTTCAACAAATTTAATTTTATGGATAATCTGTCTATGTATATTTGTTGCCTTTTAATTTTTGTGTACAATAAGGAGTATTTATTTATTTATTTAAACAAACAATCTGTAGTGAAACTACTGTGGTGGCGTGTTCAGTATCTCTTTAATACTCTCCGTGTTAGTCCATTGTGTAAGTATTTATACTTTAATATTAAACGTGTGTAACCTAACATCAATACACACATGGAACAGACATTTCGATGATAAGTAGTAAACATATTAAAAGTAAATAATGTATACCGAAACTATATTGGGATCACTGCTATTCAGGTGACCTAGTATGCTATTGAGACTAATAATAATAACACAATCAAACAAAAAAACTCTTCAGATTTATTATATTACTAATATTATTTTTTTATTAATTATTAATTTATTATATTACTGTTGTATAGATAAGGCTGATACATTAACTACATACACACACATTTAAACAAGTCTAAAACTTTGACCTTTCTTCTTCCAGAATTTATTGGTGTATTCGGAATTTAATTATATTTTTAGCCGGAATTGCGACTACAAAGACTGTGGTCTGCCTAATCAAAATAACATGTAGCTATGTACAGTAAGTCGTTCTCTTAAAACCAAGTAACCAATGAATGGTTCTGGTTTGGCCTTAATTTTAAAGCATTTACGACATTAAGTCTAACTGGTTATTTCGAGTGTCGAAATTCAACCCCGAGATAGGACTGAAACTCGTCACATAAAGTCTACCAATAGTATTACCCGAACTCTATTTAAGTTAGTTTACTGTATGTCTTACCGTAACGTCCAAAACCATTAACTGAAACTTTTAGAACTTGTGAATTTACGAGTACGCTGTAGGATTGAGTTGCACAGTTACGAAAACCGTCTCGAGTTTGACTTTTTTAAACATAAAACCTCTAGAGATTCTTTCTTTTTTTTGAAGTGAAAACTTCTTTAGCGGCATTGTGCGCTTTTTGGGGTGGGAAAAAAATGTTAAACTCGCGTCAGGACACTGATTTGATCGAAAATTCGTAAGACGGAGCCGAGATTCTTATTTTTAAAAATATATAATTCGAAATTCAAACATTTATGAGCGGCCAGGAGCGCAGAACTTCCAGTGTACCCTATGTATACATTTAGATATGTTATTACCTACTTTTCATTTTTAACGTAATTATATTTATATTATAGATGTTTGTGTGTGTATGTTTATGCAAATACATTGTGAAGTTATGTTTTCACTTCTGACGTGCAGTCCTACGACTGACTGTTTTTTTTTTTCATGAGATAGAGGGCAAACGAGCAGACGGGTCACCTGATGGTAAATAACTACCGCCGCCTATCGTCACTTGCAACTGAAGAACCACAAGTGCGTTGCCGGCCGGTTAAAGTGGGAGTAGGCGGAGAGAAGGAGAAAAGGAGAAGAGAGGGTGGAAGCGGGGTAGAGGGATGGGTTACCGCCTCCGGTAACCTCACTCACTCGGCGAAAAACAATGCAAGTATTGCTTCACTGCCGGCCGGCCGGCCATTACGTGCCGAAGCGTGGCTAACAAATTCAAGTAAATTATGCCTGCCGATAATGTCAACAATCTTACATAAAAAATAGCTATTGCATGTGCATCCAAGTTTTAAACGAAACCCCGAAAGTTATAAGAGATCCGACACTAACTCGTTTCGCACGTATACTAAAATAATGGCTTTTTGACAAATGTTTTTACACTATGCACGAATTTGTTATATGTAAAGGTGAGGTTTTCGTGTAGAGTACTAAATTACAATTTATTGTATTATTTTGGACATTTATAAATATTGCAACAATTTGACACTTTTTTTAATTTATATTGACATTGTTTCCATTTTCATTAATTTTTTTGTGTATCTTTGTTGACATTAATTAAATATTCTTATGCCTGTGTGTCATTAATTCATTAACATTTTTTAACAATTTGTATTGTACACATAATTTTGGTAATTTGTTTGCTGATTAAATTGAGTATAATTTTGCTCACCGTAAACGGTGAAACATACTGTACCAACTTATTTGTCTAAACAGCTTGTAACCATGTTTCATGCAAATAAACATTCTTATTCCAAAATTAATATCTTGACTTGTGGAATGCATTTATCAATTTTAAATGCCACAAAAAGAGAGAGGTAAGCATTTTCTCTCCGCCTGTCAATACAAAGTTATACTTTAAAATTTATTGAAAATAATACAGTTCTTTAAGGTTCCATACCCAAAGGGTAAAACTTGACCCTAATACTAAGACTCCGCTGTCCGTCCGTCTGTCTGTCCGTCTGTCACCAGGCTGTATCTCATGATCCGTAATAGGTAGACAGTTGCAATTTTTACAGAATGTGTATATCTGTTACCGCTATAACAACAAATAATAAAAATAAATTAAACCCTACTAGAGACGTATTTTTTTCGCTTATATTAGTATTAAATCTTGCACGATGGTGCGGAACCCTTCATGCGCGAGTCCGACTCACACTTGGCCGGTTTTTTTTTATTTTTTGTAACTATATCCGAGCTTTAGTAGTTGGATAAAAATTAATAAATTATTCAATAATGCCGTCATCAGTATTTTTTTTTTCTTTTTTCTTTTTACTAAAGAAAACAACTCCCGCATTAGGAATTACTCCTGTTTCGCGGGGACTTTACAAACATAGAAACAACGGACACAAAGAACACCCAGACTCAGGTGGGAATCGAACCCACGACCTATAAGCATAGCGGTCAGGGTCACTAACCACTAGATCAACAGGCCAGTCAACAATAGTCAGACAATGGGTCTTAATAGAAAACACTATTCTAGCCAAATACAAAAACAAAAGAGAACTATCTAGTTGCTTTTAAAAAGCAAATTTAATAAGTAGTGAAAAATCAATAACCCAAATTAGTTGCTCGCCACCCAACAGGCAGATATCCTCGCGGGTGCGAATGCCCCAGGAGGCTTTTGTGCTTCTGGAAGGAGCTACGCTGGCTCGACTTGCCGGCCCCTTTGAACGCATAATAGACAGTCAGTGAGTTTAAATGCGGAAATAGAGCATTGTACCAATACTAATATCTGCTAGTCACACAAAAATATAAAAAAAAACAATCTTTAATGTCCTAAGGTAAGCTAATAAGTGAGTTACTGATTACAATTTTTATCGTGGAATAGCTATGCTTCGGCGCGTGTAGGCTGACTCAACCGGTGTGATACCACGGCCTCACAGAAAACCGGCAGTGAACCAATTCGCTTTTCACCGAGTGAGTGAGGTTACCGGAGGTCCTGACTCTTCCCTCCTCCCCCTCTCCCCCTCTTTCGCCCTTCCCCTACCCCCACCTTAAAGGCCGGCAACGCACTTGTGACTCTTGAGTTGCAGGTGCCCATGGGCGGCGGTAGTCATTTACCATCAGGTGACCCGTCTGCTCGTTTGCCCATTATTCCATAAAAAAAAACAACTGGTATACTATCAATCAGTATTTCAATTACAAGTCATACAAAATAAGTAAAATGTATAGCCATGAGCATGTCCCCACTGTTTCTAACAGAAACGTATCATAAGCTTTACTCAATCGTAAAAATAATTGCACCTACTTCTCATCACTTCGGTGGTTATAATGTTTTGACAGCGGGTGTTCGCCACTGTGAACGCACCAATCAATATGCTAATGAAGAGAACGAATTCTGACTGCACTCATTTTTTTTTTGTTGCAAAGGAATTTATATTTGGAACAGTTTGTATTAATTAAACTGTTCATTGGAATTATGAAACCTTCATAGATAAACTTACTAGTCAGTGCATAATTAAACTTAAACAGTAGTAAATTCATTATCAGTGAGTCAAAAGAATCATGCTTGATGCGGTTAGTCTACTACATAATACATACATTGGTGGAAAAATATGAAATGGTTCTTTTTTTTTTTTCAATAAGACGTCTCCCGCATTAGGAATTATTCCTGTGACGGGGGGGACTTTACAAACATACAAAGAACGGACACAAATAACACCCAGACTCGGTTGGGGATCGAACCCACGGCCTATGGCATAGCAGGCAGGGTCACTAACCACTAGGCCAACAGGCCAGTTGTTTACTGTATAGTAATAAATAGAACAGTTTGCCAACATGAACTGAAAATTGATTATTTAGAATGGTGGAAGTCGAACTCTGACTTAAGATACTCATGACTAAGTACTAATCAATAATAATTTGCCACACTTACTGAGTACGTGCTACTGACCCCTATTCTCAAGTATTAGTCCGTGCACCGTGAGTCCATGAGGTAAATCGTAAGTAAGCTCATGATGTAACGTTGTATTTTATAGTTTTACCATTATATTAAAGAATTATTGATATGTGATATAATTTATAGGTATGTCCTGTTTAATGTGGGTTTTGTTGTCTGAATAAAATAATTATTATATTAATAACCTGAGTCGGATGGTGGCCATAATTTAAAATAGGTATAGATAGATAGATAGATTACACTTTATTCGTACACCATAGTTACAGTAGAAGTATCATACATTGATGTGTGAAACAAATAATGTACAAAGGGCGGCCTTATTGCTCGATGCAATCTCTTCCAGGCAACCTTATGATGGATCAAAATGATTCAGAGATTCAGTGATAGGTGGTGTCATAAAATTGTAACAATATTTTTCATTGCTAATAAATAATGTATCTACACTTTCTCAAGAAAACTAGAAAATGTTGGGCACATTTTAATCCAAACTACAATACCTGGGAACATAACCAAACCTAATTAAGTTTTACTCTTTCAATTTCATCAAAAAACATGGTTAAATATTTCAGCACATCATACCAAGAGAGAGTACAAATTGTGAAACTTCAACTTGAAGTTTAGTGACGTAAAAATATTCATAACAAGGGTGGCTATGAATAAAACACAACAGGATAAGCATCCCTGAAGTTGCTTCAGGCCACTCTTAATTTTCTTCTCAAGATGTTATTTGGTTCAGCCCTCGGTATATACTATCTATACTAATATTATAAAGCTGAAAAGTTTGTTTTATTGTTTTCTTAAACGCGCTAATCTCAGAAACTCCTGGTTCGAATTGAAAAATTATTTTAGTGTTGGATAGCCCCGTAAGCAAACAAAGTTGTATACGTCCATCTCGGGAATCAATTCTCAAAGACTTTTGCCCGTCTTTTTCGAAAGACAAACTTAACTTTGCGGTTGCGATGTAGGTACGACAAAATGAACAATCCAACCGTAAAATATAAGTTTGTAATCACATTTCTTTTATATGTGATATAACAACAAATTATCGACCTTCGGAATTTTTCCTTCACTTGTGCTGTCAGACTTTTCTACCTATCAAATTTCATGATTCTAGGTAAATGGGAAGTACCTTATAGGTTTTTGACCCAAAACGTATAGGGTACTTGCGGTTGACCTAGAATTGTCAGTTCTGGTTAAAAGGGAGTTCTTACAGCACAAGTGAAGAGAAAATTGCGAAAAATAAAAAAAAGTTGAAAATTAAGGTACATTTTGTTACAAGTTTTCACGAAAATATAAATTTGCCCATATCTTTTTATCTTTTTGTCTCAGGACCTTGATTTTTATACTCCTAATAGGGACTATAGACCTCAATATCTGGTATAAATTTCAACTTGCTAGGTTTACCCGTTCCTGAGAAAATCGGTGGTGACACACGGACGGACAGACGGACAAGTAAGTGATCTTATAAGGGTTCCTTTTTTTACCTTTTGAGGTACGGAACCCTAAAAAACATGACAAAAAACTATTAAACTAACAGATATTTTTTGTGTTAGGAATAGTATTACAGATATTCATAAACCTATTTCCAAAGTTAGCAGTTTTAGAGTTAACAGTTGAGCTCGGAGTCTGCCTGGCGTCTGACTTTTAATATTCACCATACAAAAACCTCGTAAATGTAGATACTTTTAGCTAAGCAGCTGATATAACCATTGTTGTTTTGTTGAAAATATTACTCCTCCGAATATGAAAGAAGAACAGGCAGCTGAGCCGTGTACGTTGGGAGATTAATTCATCTGTAATTAGTTCTGCCCGTCTTCGCTAGATAGCGTTAGAAAAATTCGGCATACACACCATAGATATTATACCTCATGTCCGAAGTTTAAACATTTTTTTAAATCAAATGTACCACACACATAGAAAACGACAAAACGCCTTACGTCTTTATCTTCCTGCTCTCAATCAATTATGTCGTCTATTATCTACAACTACTTTGTATATATAGGTATATCTATCTATACGGTAGGCAAAGTAAACAGCTAAATCGATTGGAACTAATCTACTAAATCGATTGCTTACTCGATTATTGAGGGCCGAGACAATTATGGTCCTAATGATATTTTTTGTTTCGAAGTTTAATTGATTTGAGGTAAAACTTTCCGCAGTCGAATCGACAAGGATTATATTCAGGAGCTTGGTTCCTGCGTAGTGAGAGTTGTTCTAGTAAATTAATGGTGACATTTATGACGGTGCATCGGACACAGATATATATGTATTAAATGTCAAATATTTGTTATTTATGAGGTAGTGGGTGGCCAATACAAAAACTATTTGTTATTAACTTCGATTTAGTAGAATTTTATAATTTTCATTATTTTTATTTTAAATCACAGACATCGGGATTACCGTCTGCTGGACACAAACAAATTTATGAGATGATTAAACTCACCACACATTTTTAACTTTTGAAGTGAGTTATAAAAATATTAAGCTATTTGTAAAGTTAAATCTTCTTTATTGTCGTTTAAATTATTTTTCTTTAAAATTATGAACATTGTAATCAGAACTTTATGGTTTTTCTTTTGACATAGCAATTGAAGATATCTCAAGTGTTTTAAATTAAACTTCGAATATACCTACTACTTTATGTACAAGCCCTTGTCCAATGAACCTGATGTCGAGTAAATGTTAGTGAAATAATAAGAATTTAAGCAGTACTCAATGCGCTAATTACAAGAAGAAGATTTGCGTTCTAATATCTCGTATGCAATATTTCTTTAAGTTTAGTTTACTTCTCTCCCAACATAGTTCGCATATGAATTCATTTGTTGCCTAGTCAGCAACCAATTAATTCAATAAATAAAAAAAGAATTATTTCTAAGTAAACAGTAGTAAATATAAACAGAAATTGAAATCGACAAACATACGATTACAAGCTTGAATTTAAACAAAATAAATGTGTTCATGCAAATAACTCAGAACTCAGTTAAAAAAAAAAACAACGTTGTAAAATTAAATAAATATCTGGTTTTTTTTTCCACTTCGACCAACAAGTCATTAAGTTACCCACTTTATGTACCGTCCTCTGCTCAAATATCGATATCAACACTTATAAACCACAAGCAATAAAACACTTTATCTCTTTTCATATAAGATCAATTTTACCTTGTACTTATTGCTTTCATAGTAGCGGGGTTTTCGGCGTGTACGATTAAACGGATGCCCTGTACATCCGTTCCCAGAAGGATTGAAACCGGTAAGAAATTAAAAATAAAAGTTCCCTGACATACGGACATATAAATTAGTGAACATCTTTAAATGTGACATATTTTTAAGTATAAAATTCAAATGTTAAATATATAGTTTATCGATGATCACAAATTATTTGCCTATAAGATCTCATTCCGGATACAATAATAAATCCATTCGTTAATTACGAACATACATTCTCCTCCTACTGTCTTGTTTTTAATTTTTTATGGGTATCAGTTTTAGTTAAAACTACACCAAACTAAATTAAAATGATGTTCTATCATTCGATTTATGTGATGTAAAAACTTTTACGTCAGATAAATCATTCGTATCATTTTACTTCAGGCAGCGTTACGAGAACAGCAGCAATTTTGTTGAAGGTATTTATTTATGCCATGCTCTACTACCTTTACCTAAATGTACTTGTTTCATCTCACGCTCAAGATTAACTTTAGTCGAATGACACATATAATGTGTGTAGTTTTAGTTCTTGGTAGCACTAAGCGACTCCTTAGAGATAACCTTAAGGTTTAAGACTATAGATAATAAAACTGGATGAATTCTAATACAAAACAGTTCACTTTTGTGTTATACATTAAGAACACTCATTTATAAACATACACAACTTTATCAACAAGTGTTGTCAGTTGGCATACTGTTGACGTACTACGAGCAGGTACAGAATTTACACCTACATATATATCATATTTATGTAAATATAAGTAAATCCTAATCTATTTATGATCAATCAATCATTATGTCCATAAGTCTATAGATATGGATAAACAAGGCAAGGACATGCTCTTACGGTATTAAAATTATCAAATGAATCAAAAGCACTTTATTAAATCATTTGTCAAACGTTATGTTCTAATGAAATACTTTTTGATTGCTAGAATAATGGATATTGGATATAATTTTGTACTCTCAATATTACTTATATCAAAATTGATTAAAGGTTAATGTATTAGTAAATATAATAACATACTATTACATTACTTATTATTAAAACTATTTACACAGAAGAGACATACATTTGTTACCTTGGTTAAATTTTAGTACAAAATGTAAAAGAAAATGAGTGACAACTCATATGAAAATGACAAAGTGGCGTCTTGGAACAATCGAACTTCTATTTAAGCAGTATCAGTTGTATTATTTAAGTGATATATTACTGTTTGAATAGAAATAGTATTTTTTTATCGCGTTATTTTGAAAATTTATCAGAATATGAAAAAGATATCGCAAATTTGGCATGAGTCTGAGAATAAGAATCTGAAATCAATTATTCTGTGTTATGGAGTAATAAAATGAACTTTGTGACTACGGTGGTATTTTTTTTGTAAATCCTTAGCTAACTGCGAACAGTGTATTCATGTAGATGGAATTTTTACGTTGTACCGTTACACGGATATATATATATATTTATTTATGTTAAAATTTTATGTACAATTGTACAAAGGCGTACTTAATGCCTTACATATATATATATATATATATATATATATATATATATATATATATATATATATATATATATATATATATATACCTTACATATATACAACCCTATATATATATACATATATATATGAAGGCTTCTTTGCTTAAATGATGATCCAGGTGATACTTTGTCCTATTGCTCTGAAATATTAACATAAATGACTTAGTAGAGAAAACCTGAAAAGGAATCGACCAAAATGTTACGTACCTATCCCAGGTACGTAATATTTATTATCTCAATTAATGTACAATATTCTTTAAGTATTCCACAAAACACAATGTATTCTTATCGCTCTTCTACTCCTGAATAATATGAAATATGCATTAAAAAGGGCTATACGAAAAATTTATCTGTGTGTCACGTAGCATTACGGTTAACCCTTAAAAAAGATTGTTACCTTAATAAGAAGATTGTTTTAACAATAGTTTTTTACTTATAATAGCATGGCTGAGACTTAACTCGCTGTACGCATATAGCTCAGTAAACAAATAATTGGGTAGAAGAAATAACTTGTAATAGCTGTTGTAAGAAGATTTATTTTGAGGGATCCGTGCGTAAAAAACTCCGTCTGTTGAAAGCCATATCAGATTTGTGTTCAAAGCGTTTAGTTTTTTAAAGAGGCATCACGGCAGATTTTTGGTTAAATTGAGGCGAGTGGTGTAATTATTTACACCCTACAGAGGAACGGTAACTCGTTTTATTAGCGTCATGCTGATTTTGGTGGTGAGTAGGGTTACCAGAGTTCTTTAAGGGGAGAGGGATAATCTGTATTAAACACTACTATTATGTATGCTCATACTCTACCTGTTATCCGTTTTTCGCCGACCATGTAGCTTTATTAAATACCAGTTGGTTGCCCGCGACTTCGTTCGCGTAGCAATTTTGGTGAAATCTATCTCACGGGAGTCGTACATTGTTCCGAGATAAAAAGTAGCCTAAATGTTGTCGACCTCCTGTTAATATTCATACAAAATTTGAATTAAATCTATTTAGTAGTTTTTGCGTTTTGCCCGGACATACATGCAAACAGACGAAAATTCTATTAACTAAAAATTCTAAAAATTTTGGCCTCAGTATTGTTTGCAGAACACACAGCAAGTATTCTTTAAAAAAATATTCAATGGACAGTTTTACTTTCATCATTATCATCATCATCATTTCAGCCATAGGACGTCCACTGTTGGACATAGGCCCTTAATGACTTCCAAGAAGACCGGTTGGAAGCGGCCTGCATCCACCGACGTCCTGCGATCTTTACCAGGTGGTCTGTCCACCGCGATAATGGCCGTCCTACGCTGCGCTTTCCGTTTTACTTTGTTACGATTTTATTATATGCAAGTTTATATTAATTATGATATGTTTTCAAAATAGATTTTAATTTAATGGTGATCGGTTCCCAGTAACAGTATAAATACATCCGCAACAGCAAAGTCATTAGTCAACTCTTAGGTCTCCTTTAAATTATACTAGCAGCGCCCCGCGGTTTCACCCGCGTAAGTCCCGATCCCGTGGAAATATCGGGATAAAAAGTAGCCTATGCGTTAATCCAGGTCTCCAGCTATCTACATACCAAGTTTCATCGCAATTGGTTTAGTGGTTTTTGCGTGAAAGAGTAACAAACATCCATCCATCTATCCATCCATCCATTGAAACTTTCACATTTATAATATTATGGTGGGATAAAAAAAAAACTAACCTAATGGCTTTTAGTGAAATGTTTCTACAGTGTCAAGGAATTCTTTGAGTGCAAATAATAAGTGCAAAAACAATATTTATTATATATTAAAAAAATAATGAATAATTGGTTAAATTAGCAACTGAATTTGTATATATTATATCTTCTATTGTTCTGTTGTTTGAAATAAATTATTAATATATTCGACGGATACAATTAAAATCATGTCTGAATACAACTAAAAATTATTAAAATGAATTAAAGCTCGACATCATTAAATGGTATAAAATTTTTGACATTATAATTAATATTAGTATAGACATTTTGAACATGTTTGAATTGTATATTATAATGATAATTTGCATGTCAATAGGATTGACTAAAGTCGCATGTGTTAGAATATTTAAACGTATAAGATCTTTCTGTACCGACTTTTCTGCAAATAAATAAATTTGAATTTGAATATTACATTCTTGTTGTGAAAACATTTTAAAGATACTCTGTACTGCAATAATCTTTTTCTATTGGCTTTCAATTGGACTCATTTTTTATATTTTTATAGTTGTCACAATTCATCAAATGGTCTTTAAAATTTCCAAGCAATGACTGCATCTACACTCTGGGACGATCAGTTCTGATTCCGTCGTACATCAAGATGGTGGAGCGCAAACGTCACTGCTTGGTAACAGACTTTTCACCGCGTCATAAGCCATTCAATATCACGAAGCTCTCATTACAATAGTTGACTACGGTTATTCATCTTGATCAGTCATCTTGAAGAGGAGATATTAAAGCTGAAACAGATCTCGGGAAATTTCCACTAAAAATAATTTAATCACAAAATCACGAATACCTCTACTTCTCAGAAATATTGGGTAAGTCATAATAATATTTCAATGTCTTCTGAGCAGTAATTATCGAAATAATTTTGTCATTAAAAGTGTTATGATTCACATGTTTGTGGTTAATCAGTCGTAAAAAGCTGGTTCCTTAATCGTATAACTTGCTTGCTATGTATGTTTTTTTTTATAAAAAAATGACACCTGGGCCACATATGTATTAAACGTAATATATGTAAATGTTCGGATACATTATAATTATAATTACACTTGAATTTTTCTCATTTTTCTTAGGTATTATTTTAGATTTTGTTTTTTGATTTTGTTGTTGGGATTTTAAAGTTATTCTGTAGAATATCATTTAGAAACATCAGTGGATCTAGACACATCAGTGGATTCCAGTGCATTAGGATAGCCGAGCTTTTTTATTTTTATTTATTACAACTATATATACAAGTTGGCATCCAAGCACTGATGACACATACATGAAAGAAACCATACACGCAATAAACAAGGTTTATAATATAATTAGTTACTCACTTATAAGCAGTCAGCACAGTATCGGTCAGCCCATACAACTTTATGTTTCTATAGTCCTGTGCGATGACCACTGGCCCAGAGCCGGAATCAACGTTGATCACGTTCACCTGAAGCGGTTCTAACGGAGGCACGGAAAGCGATGGGATACCTGAAATATGATATTTACAAAAAAAATTACAGCTGGTTACGAAATAGTAATGGAAAGGACGAGGTGTAAATGCACTATTTCGCTTTTTCTAATATGGAACACGTCATATCTATTGTTTGTTGTGTATGTACCATACCATGTACTGATGGTATGGGGTTACATACTATAAACATTCGGAACACGAGATTTGAGATCTTTTTTCGCTTATTACTTATTACCATTACGAGTATGTACTAGTTGTGTGTATGTATGTACATAACATACATATTGTCGTCGCCACATCAAAAACTCTTATTTAATTTATTAAAAATAGGGACAAACTATAATAGATGATAACACAGTTCACTATTTAATAAGAATAAGTTAATAGACATTATTTTGACTGGCTATACCGGTAACGCAATGGTATTGGTCGATTGATAAATATTAATGAATAGTGGGGTTATAAAAGGGTAGGAATAAGTTCAGAACCCCCGTTCTGAACTTATTCCTACCCTATTATAACCCTTTGAGTGCGAATAGTGGTACGAACAACTTATTACTAACAGTTACTGTTAGTTAGTGATTTTCATATTTTACATCAGTGGTTTTGAGACTGTTTCTTACAATACATATACTGTAGAGGCGTATTAAATACCTATGTACATTTTGCCAACTATAATTTGTTAGGTAATAAGTAAGCCTAGGTATTGCCGCCAACCGGGCAATTTGGTAATTTAAGATGGGAAAATTTGGGAGTATATTAAAAGGGAAAAGTAATCAAGAAGGAAAGGGAAAGGATATTGCATAGACGACCAGGAAGTAAGAGTCCTACAGAGGTACAGATTAACTATACCATGGGAGAAAAGAAGTGGCTATCATGCCCGTATCATATTTGCACTATAAACATAAAACATTACAACATAATGACAATGAAAGTCATCTAGCTATCATGTGCGTCTCACAGATTAAAATTCTTTGCTATAAAACATAGAATTATTTTTTAATGACATGCTCTGACGTCCGTACCATTTTGATGTACAAACGGACAGGCGGTTAATGATAGTAGTTAAAGAGCTTTAGAAAATATTTGTTGCCATTGATTGACAGGCACGGATTTCGAATGATTTGTTTGTATTTGGTCTTCTTGTATTGAGGAATCTCTTGAATAAATCGCATCTGACCCCACACCGGGACTGATCGCAAAGTTTACTATCGAATTATGTCGATCGCGGTCACGGGTGACAAGAAGAAAAAGAAAATTATTTTATTTTACAAAATTTTCTTGAATATGTAGCAGAGAGTACGAATTATTCTTTCTTGTTTCAAATAACCAAAATTAAATGCTGTAGCCGCTAACAGCTTACTTTTTGGTAACTGTTGGCTATGAGCCTTCGCTGAGTTTGAAAGGGATTACACTATAGTTATATTATTCTTAAGCAGCTGATAAAGTTACAGTTAAGTTAAAATAATTATAGTTTGAAAATTTAAAAAATACGCTTTTATAGAAAATTCAACTAAAAAAAATAAAAGAAAAATCGAATTAATGCACTGTCATCGGTCTTTGACACGTGCGCAAAATTTGAATGAAATCTGGCCGTTTAAAGTGGGTCAAAATCGCGCCCAAAGGAGTCGGTTACAAACATACAAGTGAAGCAAATATAAAGCGTGTAATGAGATCGAGTTCCTCATATCGATTTTAGAATTTCAAATATTGAACAACAATTTTCCAAAAATCTCTACGGGCGGATAGTAGCAAGTTTGTTTAAGTTTTTTTAGCATAGCCAGCATACTTGTTTTAATTTCGCATAGTACCTATCTACCTACACTAATGACGTAAGCTCACTTTTAAGAGAAGCAGCATTAAACTTAGTTGAAGTATAATAGAAGCTATATTGAATTCATGTCAATGCTTCGAACTGTGTATTTGTCTCTGATTTTTTTGGAGGCTAAAATCACTTTACTTATATATTTATTTCTCATGATCCATTATTTTATTGTAACAATCAAAATCTAAAAAAGTTCTCAGAAATCTATTTATATGTATTCGAGAAGAAGCACGATATTTAGTAAAAACCGTTACCTATGTAATTTCTTTTAAACGATTCATTCATAACAATTCTGGGACTGTAAATGTTAATATAAATAGTTCTTTTTATTTAAATCTAACTTTTGCTTTGTCATTTTTACGGCAACTAAACAACCAGAACACACGTACAAAATAAATCTAAAAAAGTAAGAAACAAACAAAAGCTGAAAACAATTCTTTTTTGCCTCATCGAACCCCAAAAAACTTGATCACGTTGAAACTTGTATCCATCCGTACAGAATGCACTCCATTTCCGGACGTCCAATAGCAACTCAGAATTTAAATTTAGAATCATTTCTAATTTAAAAGCCAAGATGGCTTCCCCTGTCTATTTAGTTAGGTATAAGGTTCCATTTTCGAAAAACTATTTTATTTTCAATGTTTATTTTGAGATTCTGGAATTAACTAAATGTGGTTGTTATTATATTGTCTAAGCTAAATAGGTACCGATGAATGTTGAAAGATTTTCACTTTATACACAATTTACAGTTAGTGTCTAATATAGATAACCTATATGGCGCAGCTATTTATGTTCATGAATATGTATTTATGGTCTAGGTCTTTCTATGTGTAATAGGGATGTCGCAGATGCAGATTATTTGACATCCACGGATGCGGATTTTTTAAGGTTCGCATCTGCGGATGCGGATGCAGATGTCCATATTGATGCGGAAGCTCCGCGATTGCGAATGCGAAAGCTCCGTGATTGCGAATCCGGATGCGAATATCCACATTATCACTGATACACAATAACAAACGCGTAGGATCCTGTCACCGATATCTTCGCTCCTAGTGGTCAATCAGCACGTGTTTACGGCACACGCCAGTTGCCGGCCCTACCTACGTTATTATCGCGACTTTTACTACATCTGCATCTGCAGGAACATCCGCATTGATTATTGCAGATGCGAATGTGGATGCATATGTCAAAATCGATGCGGAAGCTCCGTGATTGCGCATGCGGATGCGAATATCCGCAACATCCCTGATATGTAATATGTATGTATCCATTTTCTAGGGCTCACGTACAAGTTATGCTTACTTGTGGTCTAGATAGCGCTGCGTAAAATGTCCTCGAATATTAATATATTCTCTGAACTGGAATTAATACGCCTCTAGCATCGTAAGAGCGATTAAAAATATTTTAAACGTGTAAATTTCTAGTCAAATGCTCAAACTGGTAAAACTATTTTAAATGAAATTGATTTTATGACCGTTTAAGTGTTCTGTTTTCGTAGATTTGTGACCATTACTTAATCCGATGTGTACATTCTGGTCGAGTTAATTAATTGCTAGTCCATGGTAAATATATCTATGTCAGGATTATACTGAAATAAAACATGGCAATTTAAAACTTGTTAGATTAAATATATATTTTGTGTTTCTATGTATATAGGTATATGTATGTATGTATGTATTTACATACATAAAAAAATACCTATGTATATTTATCCGTGGACTAGAACCCATAGTACAAGATTTGCTTAGTTTGAGACTAGACAGCGATGTGTTATTTTTTTTTTAGGGGATAGGGCAACTCTAGAGTCACGAGTGCGTTGCCGGCCTTTAAGGTAGGAGTAGGGGAAAGGAGGGAAGAGGGGAGAGGGAAGTGTTAGGGAATCCCGTAACATCACTCACTCGGCGAAAAGTAATGCAAGTAAAAGGCCGTGGGATCACTCCGGTCGAGCCAGCCCATACGTGTCGAAGCATGGCTCTCCCACGATCAAATTTGTTTGTTTGTATTTGATAAATTCTGTAAGTACTGAACCGATTTTAATAATTATTTCACCATTTGAAAGCTACTTTATTAAAAAGATATAGGTTAAGGAGAAGGCGCGGGCACAGCTAGTATTTTATAGAAAGTTTTGTTTTAACCGACTTCAAAAAGGAGGAGGTTCTCAATTCGATTGGTATTTTTTTTATGTATGTACACCGATTACGCTGAGGTTTATGATCCGATTTACGTGATTCTTCTTTAGTTTGATGCGGAATAGTTGCCATTTGGTCCCATAAAAATTTAACATAGTTTGGCCCAGTAGTTTTTTTATGAATACAAATAATAGTATTTTATTAATATTAAAGGTATTAGGTTTGCATAAGAGGTGTATTAAATTAAATCTTTATTAAGTTATTTTATACTTTTTAGTTTTTGAAGTCGAAGGTTTTTTTAATCGTAGTTTTTTATTATTATAATTGTCATTCTTTACAACTTACAATTATTTACTTTACCTATTTAGGAACTAACTTATAATAAAAACATTTGTAAACAATTTCCGCATAACCCGAACCGTCATTAACACCTATTTTTAACCCAAAGAACAACAGACACAATTAATTAATTACTCAACCGGAGATCATTGGATTGTGGCACCCTCCGTGAGTCACATTTAAACCAGACTTACGAGGGGGTAAGTTAAAAATACCCACAGTAGAATAAATTCAAATGCCGAGACAGTCGCGTGGCACGGGTTGAATGGTCATGTCGTGACAGCTGCAGTGGGGGGGTTAAGCCTGTGAGTTTTCTGTGATATAGTGTTTTAAATTTTGTTACATGGTAAGTGAGTTGATTATTGTATTTATTATACATATAGGCGAAGAGAAGGATTTGTACCCTTTTTTTAGGAAAATTTCGAGCACGGAGGAATGTTGTGAAATTTGGAATATTTAAAGTTTAAATGGAGCAGAAGTGTAGAAAGCTAACATTTTTAAACAATATGTGTTTTAAATTTAAAAATAATGTACAACGTCTACATGAAACTACAGTGTATATGTCCAGTATACACGGTGTAACACTGTACCAAATATTGAAATAGTGTGTTCAGACCATAATTCTGAGTCGAAAATATCACAATGAGTATACAGATATTTTTCCCAAAAAAAATTAATAAATACCCCATACGGCCAAAAACTGCAATGTAATCAGTTAAACAACATTTATGCAATCAGCTGCTTCGACGCCGAAATTTAACCACAAAAAGGCATTGTATCCGTTTATAAATTTTATCATCAACAAATAAAAACTTAACATTTCTCACTCGCGGGGTGATATTTTCAGAAAACCGTGGTACGAGAATTTTATCAAAAGCGCGGATGGCGAACACTGTGTTTGTTAATTATGTGCTAGTAGTGACCTCGCAGCTTAGAAATCATTGAAAAAAAGTGTGTGTGCACTTATGTACGCACGTAAGAAGTTATACTTTGGATTCTTTGGAGTAACAAGATAAAAATCTTTCTAAAAATATTATGAATATTTTTTAAATATAATTTTTTTGTTAAACTACGTTTACTAGCTAACTTCAGGGTGTCGGTTTTTCGTGACTGTGTGCACGCGCTTCGTAAAAATTTACTCTTATCATTTTTCCCTAACGCGCAAAAAGAGGTATAACTTCAAAAAAACGTAACGGTGTCCTGCAACTCAGAATTCAGAAGTTTTTCTAAAGGATACTAGTAACGTGGGACACACTACTAGTATTCTTGTTAAACCGTCCATCGAGTTCACGCCGAAAGTGTACTGGGTGGGGTTCAAACCTGCAACCACTCGATCGCAAGACTGACGCCTTAGCCATTACGCTACCGCCGCTTCGAAAGTTATCTCTAAAACAATAATAATTTAGAAAGTTATCACAAAAGCTTAAAGTAAATCCAATCGGCTACTTAAAAACCACTAAAATCTTACTAACTACACGTGAATCTCTCCATAGGACAAAACTGAAGCTCATTAAATAAATATGATAGAAATTAGTTTAAACGTTTCACTATCTTGAGCCCCTTTAATTTTCTTATCAGCGATAAATTTGAATGAATACGATAATAGGAGAAATAACCCTTGAATTTCTCTGATAAAAGATGATTTCACTAATTAGGTGAGGGTATTGGAGAACATTCGTTTTTATTGATATGGCTAAGTGAGATTTCTCGATATCTTAAGAAGGTAGTGAAGAGATAGGCAGGTATGCAAATGATTCCGAATGGTTTAATTTTTTTGTGTTATCAGTTTAAACGTCCTTGGTATGATTTTGTGGCTGTATGTTGTCTTAATCTATAACGAATCAACTTGATTTTTTTAACAATTATTTTTATTATATTTATATTACGAAAAAATTAAAAAAGGAAACGATTTCTGAATTGTACTATTACGATGTCTTTGTATTTCTTTCATAATTAAAGTCAGTATTTCTCGATTACAAACTAATTTTTGGACGAACATCGGTGTACTCGTAAGAAACGGGCAAAAGTCTTCAAAAACGATTCCTGAGATGAACAAACTTATACGGAACTAACGTACAAATTTGTGAGGGACCTCGCACTTGCCCGTTTTTTTTAATAGTAACTAAGTAACTAGCCAGACTTAAACTCTCACGCTAGTAACTCTTAAAAAACGTTTATATCACGTATACGTTATTCAAGTTGGTTGGTGCTGGTTAACGGTAGTAAGGCCTCCAGTAATAAACTAAACTAAAAATAAGCTATAACCTCCTTTGCTATTATTATTCACATTTAATATAGCAATACTAGATGCACCCGGCATGCGTCGCAATGCCTTTTTTTATAATTTTACATGAAAATTTATCGTACCTACAATTATTGTATTCGATTGCCATCTTGCAACCCTATTGCGAATCTGTGGATGGAACAGAATATTATAAAAATCGCGATTAAAAAATAGGGGTTGATCGTAGAGGGTTGAAAATTCAGGGTTGTATGTATTTTCTAATGCTGTATCATAAAAAAAAATATCTAAAAATAAAAATTTAGGGGTGGAATACCCTTAACATTTAGGGGGATGAAAAATAGATGTTGTCCGATTCTCAGACCCACCCAATATGCACACAAAATTTCATGAGAATCGGTCAAGCCGTTTCGGAGGAGTTTAACTACAAACACCGCGACACGAGAATTTTATATATTAGATTCATATTAAGTTTTTTGTGCAAGAAAGAAAAAAAATTAAACCTTTCTGTGCAAACCCTTCATTATATTTAACTAACCTATCGGATTACAGATGTATATTTTATTACTAGATACGGATATTAGTCATAAAATTTAGATATCGCAGTAACCATTCAACCGTAATAATAGTACTCAATAAAAATACTTTCTCACCATGCCGTCTAACATTATAATATACTTTAATTAAAAACAAATCATTATCCTACAAAAAATCATGGGAAACTCACACTCAATATGTTAAATCAAATTAAATAAAACAACAAATTAATTTCATTTAAAGTACTTGGTTTCAATTTTAAGTATAAAAGTTACTCATTAATAAATTCAAATAAAAGACTAGTCAACAAAGGTAAGCCATTACACATTATAATATTATAGACCGTGTGATATGTTGTGTGGCTCTCTGATCTGGCGGCTATGGCTGGGAATCTACCCATTTCGTAGATTCCCATAGCCATATCAGAAATCCATTTCTTTAATTTAATTTTTAGTTTTAAGCGTTTTAAATTATGGTTTTTGTAACCGATAATGCAAATTAATAAAAATATAATTATTTTTTAACAGTTGTCTTTGCCTTACATTTGAAGAAAGTTAAATAGTTATAGGTACATATATACCTGTAACAAAAACATTTAAATAAGTGTTACGGATTCGAGGAAATTCAACCCTTTTTAAATTTTATTATTGTTTAGTATATTTCCGTTGCGTTAAGTAATGTTACTGTTAAAATATACACAGAGCTACGATAAATTATATGACCAATAATCATCAAGCTCTTTTTACTTTAAAACTAATTATAACATATCTAACAAATGAGTGAGTGAATTTGTTTGTTTGATTGGACATAGCAAAAAATACTGTTGTTTATAGTTGGATGGTTTTCGATATAAATAGAGCATGACAATAGACATGGCAGCGCTATTTACAATAAACTAGAGATCGCGTGGTGGTCGAATTTCGACCATGGTTTATTTCATTGGCCAATATTACTTGACCTGTCATTGTATAGACTTTTGTACCATGATAGGTCAAAATATATACTGGACACTCATAGCTGTGTACCCGTTTTCGCATTTTTTTAAAACTTTGTAGCAAATATTGTTCAAAAATTTTAGCATTCGTCACTTCTTCTCTGTATAAACTATAAGTGTGCGAAATTTCATACTCCTCCGTGCGCCCAATTTTCGTAAAAAGAGATCCAAAGTTTTCGCTTCACGTATTAATATATAGATTAGATAAAATAACTTTTCTTTAAATAACGCTTAGAATGCGAAAGATGGAGATTATTTAAATGCACAGAAAATAATTTCTTCACCTGCATTGTTGATTTTAAACAAGCGTTTTAAACCAGACGACATTACCTTGAGCACAAGATCGCCATGAGGAGGAGCCTAGTAGGACATAGGGTTCCTTTTATCAAGAAAAAGTTATTGTTCCCTAGTGACAGGAAATAAACTATTAGATTTATTTTACACTAAATAGAGCTAGACGTCAGTAATTATCATTGCAAAATTAAAAACAGGTAAGTTTACATTCTGGACTAGAAACATAAGAGCCCTAATAATAACCTGGTTGGAATAATTAATGTGTTTGTGCGTTATTACTAGTGCTTCTCGCTCCGGTTCTCATGGATTAGTTACGATTATTATTGGCGGGTTGAATGACCTAATTGTGATCATGTTTATGAAAAATATTATGATTAAAATCTCGGCATGTTATTGGAGAGTACTAATATCATTTTAATTTCACGTAATGATGTAGAGGAAGATGGATATTCTTAATGTGGCGAATGGGGTACTTCGTTATTTCATGAAAGGAGCAATTCACACTACAGTGCGAATCGCACAAACTTTTAGAATTCGTTGTTTGGGATTCATTCGTTGTTTGTAATTCAGTTCGTGGTGTGAAATAACGAAGTACCCGGTGAATGTAAATTGATTTGTTCACACTGTGATATTTTACTATAAATATTTACAACTAGCAGCGCCCCGTGGTTTCACCCGCGTAAGTCCCGATCCCGTATGAATATAGGGATAAAAAGTAGTCTATGCGTTAATCCAGGTCCTCAGCTAGCTACATACCAAGTTTCATCGTAATCGGTTCAGTGGTTTTTGCGTGAAAGAGTAACAAACATCCATTCATCCATCCATCCAAACTCTCACATTTATAATATTAGTGGGATACCTACATACCTATCATATTGGTTAATAACCAAAGAGTGGTCACACCTACTTTTAGCCAGTTACAACTATGTGGGGCGGACTGTAGCTAGTCAAACTTAAGTGCATCTTGTTTGTCCTGCACTGAACTATCTCTGCCTTCTATGACAAGTCTGTAGTAATCCAATTTACAAAAAAAAAAAGAATTTATCATTTTTCTAAGATCAAAAATGCACACCCAAAGTAACACACAAACTATATATTATAAATATAGATACTTTATAAAGTAGTTATTTAGTTTATGGTTTTATTACTAAAGAGTAGTTGTAGCCATTTTGATGAAGGAAGCGAGTTTAAAAACAAATTAAAAAGATAAATATTATTTTGTTTCCAACAGTATAATGTAGAACTTTGTTTATTCAAAAGCTGGCAATTCAATTAACTTTTCAATTTGAACGATGTGAAAATAACACCTCAATTTATTTATAAGGCCTAATTGAATTCCAGGTCTTACAGTAAAGCGAATATTTGGTACTGTTAGAACCGAAATTATTATTTGTGATAAGAAAACTAGTTACATTTTTTTAAGAAAATGACGTTAGTATCAATAACAAAATTGATTTCAATTTATTTGTCTAATGAATTATTGTAAAGAAAATAATTAATTTAAATAGGTTCCAAAGTAGCTAGTACACCCAATAATAATAAAAAAACCGGCCAAGTGCGAGTCGGACTAGCGTACCGAGGGTTCCGTAAAATATTTTTATTATATGATGTAACTAAAAATTTACGGTTACCGCAATTTTTCCTTTATCTGTGCTATGAGACGTCGCTTCGTACCAAATTTCAAGATTCTGAGTTCACGGGAAGTACCCTGTAGGTTTTGATTCCTTTGCGAGTGTTGAAAATTTGCGGAAATTTGCGCTCCAAGGGACAGTAGACCTGAGTATTTGATATAAATTCCAGCTTTGATACCTTCACGCGTTCCTGAGAAAAAGGGTCTTGACAGGCAGACAGACGTTCGGACGGACGGACAACAAAGTGATCCTGTAAGGTAATAAAAACCCTAAAAATAAAGTAATTCAAAAACTACAAATAAAAAATAACACTACAGAACCAAAAGTAAAAGAAAGATTCACATTATGCACTAGTTGCAAAGATAAAATGTATAAGGCAGTACAGACAGGGAAAGTTACGAAAAAAGGACAAGGAGAAACGATAAACTTTAAAGAGAAACAAAAAAAAATGCATTTTATAGGCCTCGCCAGGTCAGTTCACTCAATTTGCCGGATATGATAGCATGTACTCGGTTATTCATTCATTCCGAAATGACTCATTCATGAAAACATCCATTCTTGGATGATTTATTCGTCTGAGAATTCAGAAATAATTTTAAATTTAGAATAGTCGGATGGTTTTCGATATAAATAGAGCATGACAATGAACATAGATTACCTCTATTGTTGGTTTTAACAGGCGTTTTAAAAAAGACGACATTACCTTGAACACAAAATCGCCATGAAGAGGATAAAAAATAAAAAATGAAAGTGATTTTTCAGGATGTATTCTTCGTAGTAATTCAATACAGTTTGGATATTTTTTGGGATTAAATGTCTGAGGCAAATGCAGACGATAGAAAATAGTAATAATAATATAATAATAATAGCCTTTATTCAGACGCAAAAAGAATATTTACAAATAACAAATTTAAGTTAGCGACTCTGCTGAGTCGATGACATCGACAACTTCGTCTGTTTGCCCAACATTGGCAAAGGCCTCCTCCATTTCTTTCCACTCTACTCGGTTTAGAGCTTTCCTTGTCCATAGTTTTCCTGCTATCGTCTTTATCTCGTCTAGAAAATAGTACTTTCATCTAAAGTTTTGTTGAGGCAACCTACATTAATCGTTTTTAATGTTGATGCAGCTTAAAAGTAATCTGTACTAATATTATAATGCTAAGGAGTTTGTTTGTTTGGTTGAATGCGCTAATCTCCGGAACTACTGGTTTGAAATGAAAAATTCTTTTAGTTCTGGATAGCCCATTTATCGAAGAAGGCTATAGGCTATATAAAATCACGCTATGAGCAAAAGGAACGGAGCAGTGAACATAAACGCAGGGGAAACTGCGGGGACGGTTAGTATATACATAATAGTGGTAATGTCAATATTTTGTATTTTGATATTTTTTTTTATTTGATTTTAGTGTGTTGCTGCTACTGAAAATTTAAAAATAGACGCTTTTATAATTTTTTAGTAGTAGCAACACGTCTGAGCACGTGCCCGTTAGACGGTAACAGCCCCACGTGGGACTAAAAATATATCCAGGAAAAGGTCTGCGGTAATTTTCCAACCATTTGAATATTTTCAGGCATTGGTTGATACAATGCTGCGATGGAAACACCCCTTAGTAGTTCTTTTATTGTATTAGTTATGGACTCGCGCATGTAGTATAAGAATAAAAGGCTTAGTAAAGAACTCACGAATGCCAAGAAAGATACCAGTATTGCTACAAAAGACCAGAAATGGTCGAAGTAGCACTAGGCAATCGAACCAAATGAATAATAACAAAATAAATGCGGTAAATATACTATTATTAGTTAGTATATTTAACACAGTCGGGTTTTTGAGGTGTTTTATAACTTATCCTACTAATATTATGAACGTGAAAGTTTTTGAGGATGTATGGATGTTTGTTCCTCTTTCACGCAAAAACTACTGAACCGATTACTATCAAACTTGGTATGTAGATAAACTGGACACCTGGATTAACACATAGGCTACTTTTTATCCCGATATTCCCACGGGACGTAGCTAGTATTTTTATATATTTAAGTTATAAACACGACATTTGTTGATGATCCACATTTTCGTTATTCTGACTGAAAATTAAAAAAAGGATAATTAAAACTCAGAATACTCCTTAAAATTATGTCAAAATCCCTCCCTAATATTAAGAATTTATTTATTTATTTATTAATCTTAAAAGAATCGAATTACTTATTGTAAATAGCATAATCACTATAAATTTAAAATTTAAAACACCTCCCGACTCGAAAATCCCTTCAACGATCGCAAAATGCCTTACATCATTTTGGAAAAGAGCTGATTCTTACACTGCTGGACCGATAATAACCAAACATAGATACGAACCACCGCAAGGAAACTGGCTTTCAAATGAAAAAAACCGCATCGAAATCGGTCCATCCGTTTGAGAGCTACGATGCCACAGACAGACACACACACAGAGACATCGACGTCAAACTTATAAGACCCCGTCGTTTTTGCGTCGGGGGTTAAAAATAGTTAAGGTCATGGTTAGCTGAAATAATAGATATCGACAATTCTTTATTTCAAAACTTTCCTTGCACTAGTTTTGAATTTAAATATAAATTGTTTTATCGCAAGACTGGGTACGATAAAGATTCAGACGGAAGAGATGGCTTGAACTATACCATTGTAGCCAAGAAAATTGTTCAGAGGTTTGTTTTCTTTGTAATTTATTATTTAAGCTGTGTTTTCCTTTTTCACTACTATGCGAGGCTGTCAAACTTTCATTTGTACGTGATCAACTAAATAAAGAAGGAGTTGTTGCAGACTTGTTGTTTGTAATAATAAATCTTTAACGATTATTACTTAGAGAATTGGATATGAAATTTCGGATCTGGAAATGAATACGTATATATTATGTATGGATAACATTATACCGGTTTCAGATACTGTTACGGATATGAAATTATGTCGGATTATCCGATAGTTTCAGATAGTTTCAGTTACGGATATTAAATTTTTTATCAGGAATTATAACAGTGAAATATATACGTAGGTATATGTAGGTATTGATTTGACTTTTTTTCTAACTTATCATTTGCAAATTAGGAAAAATAATTAGTCTTAAAAGTGATTATTATTATAGCTGCTCATTTTAAGTGGAATTACTTTAAAAAAGCAAAATAAAAGAGGACTACAGTAAAACCGTGCGAGAGCCATACTTTGGACGTATGGGCCGGCTCGTCCGGAGTGACCACGGCCTCACAGAAAACCGGCAGTGAAGCAATGCTTGCATTGCTTTTCGTCGAGTGAGTGAGGTTACCGGTGACCCTAATCCTTCCCTCTGCCCCTCTCCCTCCCTCTCCCCCTCTTACCCCATTCTCCTACTCCCACCTTAAAGGTCGGCAACGTGACTCTTGAGTTGCAGGTGCCCATGGGCGACGGTAATCATTTACCATCAGGTGACCCGGCTGCTCGTTTGCCACCTCTACCAAAAAAAACACCATTTCAGCCACATAGAAATAATAAACACTAGCCTGTCATAACGTGTCTTATTTAGTCTCCGACCCTATCCGAAATTAGTCGAACCTTACACCCGCGTAAGTCCCGATCCCTTGGGAATATCGGGATAAATAGCCTATGCGTTAATCCAGGTCTCTACATACCAGGTTTCATCGCAATCGGTTCAGTTGTTTTTGCGTGAAAGAGTAACAAACATATATCATTCCATCCATCTATCCAAACTTTCACATTTATAATATTAGTGGGATTCCGTTACAGTTTTGGATAGGTTTTATTTTGAATATCCGATGGTTTTGGTTACGGTTACGGAGCTCCATAACAATCCTGCTTCTAATATAATATACATAAGGAATATTTTTCCTACATGCTCCACTGGTGCGGATTCATTTCGAATACATATTATTAATTTTTTTTTTTTTTTTTCTTTTTTAACTGTAACTTTTTACCTAAAAATTTTAATTTTATATTCTTTCATTCGTCTTCTTTGATATAAAATTTATTTGTCAATACATTGGGGGGAAGACACTGACATCTGCAACACAGTCTTTACTAGCGCAGGTGTCAGAGAATCCTACTATAAAGTTGTACCACAATATGTCAATAAAGATTATTATTATTATTATTATTATTATTATATATAATATGAATATGTTTCTTTAAATCGGTCTAGATGTTTTTGTATATACTATACTATATATTTCCAAAAAAGTACCTAAAAATGTCTGTAGGGTTCTAATCAAATATGTGATAGGCATCTTTTCAAAAAGAAAATCTTTTCAGAAAAAGATTCCTTCAAAGATACCGTCAGTGCAATATATTGTGAACTATATCTGTTTGAATTGGTTTTTGTGTGTATTAAGTATATGAAATATTTACAATTAACATGTAAGTATATACCTATGTTTATGGATGTTCTAGAACCAACTGATAAATGGTCACTGTCTAACAAAAACATAATTTGTTAATGTTTTCAATTTTTATTACAAAGCAAGGTCAAATATTACGTTGCTTATATTTTATTCATTATTAGCATTTCCCACGCGGCTTCGCTCGCGTGTACATATTTATATATTGTGCGCGGAACCCTAATTCTTTATGCAAAATAAAAGTAGCCAAAGTTATTCCTTATAACACCAGCTATCTGCCAGTGAAAGTCCCGTGGAAATCGGTAAACTCGTCAAAAAAACAGACAGACAAAAATTTCAAAAACTGATTTTTAAGCATAGATATCGTGCAAATAACTGTGTGAGCTTAAAAAAAACTATTATTTTGACATTATAAAAAGACATAAAAAAAACAAAAAATTTATTTGTATTCATTAGACATAATGCATTGTAACATGTTATTTGCGTGGTGGGCAATATTCCAACTTTTATTTACTTTACTTCTGTTACCATCCCCTAAACTATTGTTCTTTTTATCCATATTTTGCGGATACTTATAACTTTCAAATGATTAAGTTCAATGATAGTGATTCTATAATACCAAATGATAATATCAGATGGATATGCACTTATGGTCCAACTATGACTATGGTAATTGTTTTTCCAACAATTTCATTTTTTTCTACTCCTAATTTGAACGATTAATTAAAATTAATTAAAAAGGAACAGTAATTTCAGTACGTAAAGTTTTAAATCCAATATTCTATCTATCTTAAATATAGATTTAAAAATATAAATATTTGAAAAAGGATTATCTTCAACAACATGTTCAAGTGTCTTTTGTGTCAATCACCATATCATAGTCAACAAACGACACTAAAATGCACTTACTTATCTATTTTTTTCTTTGTTTCAGATACGACACATCGTCGGCGGCTTTTAAAACTTGAAAAAACCATAAATCATACCTCTAAAAAGCATCTAAAAATAAAACTATGGCATTCACTACAAAACTGTGCGTTTTGAAAATAGAACGTTCGAATAGGGGAAGTTGAACTTCCGTTAAAATGTAAATGCCTAAAAATAAAACCCGGATTTCCTTGTTATGTTGGTAGACGGATATTGTCTGTAGCAGTACAGTGGTAACGATGGTGAACTATAGGTGTAGGATAAGATTGACAAGTAGGGGCGTCTCATCACTGTTCTTGTTGTTACGGACTCAAAATGTGCTTATGTTCAGTTGTTATATAGTGTTGTTCAGTGTGTTAGGTGTGTGCAGTGGTTATCAAGAACAGAAGTTTGCTATGGAGCCTCAGGACCAGGTAATATATATTTTATCACTTAAATTTTCTTCTTCAATTGAGCCTGTTGCGAGGCCATTTTAAGACAGTACTTGTGGCATAGCAACATTGTCGATACCTATATCGATAATAGTTCAAAATTGATAATTTCTAACTAAAATCAAAACTTTGGCATTTTCCAAGTTAATTCAAGTTTTTTACCAGCATTTCTCTTAAAATTTAGAAATAAACCAGCGTTAGAAACATACCAAAACGCCGTTTTTCCTTAAATTATTCATAAATCTACTTTCAAGGTATAAACTTTATCATTTAAGAAAGGCTTGAAAATAGTGCTGTAAAAATATACTTAATACTAAACTTAAAAAATACTTCAGTAATCTTCTTTCTGAAGTCAAATTCCGCGAATAAATAATCATAAATATATTTTTTTTTATATTTTTTGGATTTAGTTAAAAGCCTACAAAATTTGATAGTGCTGATACAGACACAAATTGCGGAACATTTTAAAACATTATAATTAAACGTAGTTCTAAACTATAACCAGGATTCAAATGAAATTCTGTAAATTCCGGCCTAATTTCATTACATTCCAAACACGTCGCACTACGTATCTAACGAGAATTACCCACTACCTCGTACTCTGGAACTTGTCACTAAATCAATCAAATCGAACCTTAATTGTCTGCTACCGAACATGGTTCCTCTACATAGTATAGATTGCTGCAATAATTTATCGTGGTAGGATGTTGTCCTAATCACTAATATTGACTGATGGCTTACTAACCGACGAGTTCATAAGTCTGTAACATACTAATTTCTATGTTTTCGATATTTCATAAGCGATCGTAAGTAAATAGCGAAGCACCGCGTAACGCTTCTAAAATAGATATTTGAAATAGATATTATGGTGCAGGTTGTGTTACTTCGCTTTTGGTTTGAGAGTAAAATATTTGTAATCAAATATTTTGAATCGAATTACAGTCACTCAAAATCCTGTAATATACATTTTTAACACAGTTTATAGTCACAATAATATAAGTGATGCAAATTTTAATATCAGAAAAGGAATCATGCATGAAATTAAGTTTGCCTTACAAATGACTGAAAACAAATTTATCTTCCCTATCCGTTTTCCGTCAGACGTCGAGCTAGAATGTCGCTCATTATTTTCACTGTCGACATCAAGTCCTTTAGATAGAGTGGCAGGATACAAGTAATGTACACGCTATTTATCCAAAGACCTCTCAATAGTACCCCAAAAATTGCGGCTGCAATGCTTTCTAAACAGTTACGGATTGCCCGCTCAATATTTCCTAGTTTGCTAATGAGCAAATTGGCTCTAACAAAATTAAAATAAAAGTTGAATAAGCTTAAGGCATGTTTAGGTGTTCAGGCAACACATTAACAAAACTAAAAGTAATAAATATTTTACATTTATAACATATCATACCTATGGGAATTACTTTATAATATATTAATTATATACCTGGAATATTTGCAATGCAGTGGCATTCTCAGAATGCGATATCATTATAAATTGTCGAACATAAGGCCTGCTTCTATTTATTTCTCACATACACATACGTGTAGTTTCACTTTTTTCCATCAACCAACCGTCAGATCGCAGTACATTTTGATTTTCTTCAGTTTTAAGACTTTCAGGTTTTTAATTTCAAAAATCTGAGAAAGACTCAGTTACATTCAATCTACTCTTTCACAGATCAGATCATAATCTGTCTTAGCTCTAAAACTTGAGTATGTTTTTTTTTGTTATTTTGCCATGAAATGAAACCTAATCTAATCAATGAAAGCAAACTTTAGTGTAGTGTAGTGAATAGATGAAAAATATTTACCATTAATATATCAAATTTTGTAATATAAAATTAGAAGGCTACTGAAGTAAGGTTCCTATTTACTCTAAAATATTTGCTCACTATATGCGACACTAGAATTAAAATGGCCCATTTAAATTCTAGTATCTTCTTTATTTCTTATGAAGTAAAGATTAAGCAAATTGCATTTTTTTTTATTTTATTTAACAGCCGAATTGTTTTTTGTCATCATCATCTCACTCATTGTAAAATGTTATTTTAAGAGGCCCCTTATATTTTAACACTGATTCACTTATGGATTTATTTTAAACCAAAATATAAGACCACCCACAAAATTGTTGTTCGACCTAAAATAAACCCAAGCGGGGGTTGCGGGTAATTCTGGCCAATTTAATTTATTCCGCAGAGAAATTAGTTTAAAAATAATATACCGTCTATACCTGTGGATACCGTTGATTACATAATTCGGTGGTTTGGTTTGATAAAAACGTAATTTAAGTTAGGGCTTCTTGTTGGTGATTTTATCCTTAAAGACCTTTACTAAAAATCCATCAAACTCCCAAAATAGCTTCTTTTTACATGAGAAAGTCGGAACTACTACCTCCTGATAATTATTCTTGGGCAGAAATGTAGCAAGAAAGTTTTTGAAGTGAAGCTTCTTAAGAATCGTTGTGATTTGAAATTAGATGAAACGAAAAACTCACACTTAAAAGAGACAAGCCTGCGAGAGAATGAGATAGAATACAAAAAGACAATGTTTCCTATAATCTTTGTCTTTGCGCCTACGTACTATGAAGCCTTCAGAAAATGCGTCAATGTCAACGTGGTGTCATTTTTGTGCATTTGCGTATTAAAATTGGTTGGCTAATTAATTAATCTTAATTATTTGTATTTATATATAACACATCTGTGTTAATTTGACCAATGACTTATATAAATTTTCTAAAATTAAATTTATTAAGTAAAATTAATAAATTATTTGTATTGATTTTACTTTTTGTTTCTCATTCTCTCGTAGGGTACTTTTCTGAAGTTTCATTTTTGCCGTGTGTAAATTGCACACACACACTTTTTTTTTGGAACTATATTTAGGATAATAGTTTTCTTGGTTGGTATTCCTACTTATAAAGGATATACGGTTTTCTTCACGTGAGTATTTCGGGGATGTCCAATTAGTTTTAGACCTGACGACGACATGTGTGCAATATTTCATGATGACCGGTTTGGTAGTTACGACATGAAAGCTAACAAATGAACAAACAAAGTCACTTTGGCATCAATATTAATTAGGATAAATAATGCGTCTTCAAATTGACAGGAGTCGACGTCACGCATAACTTGTATAGTTCAATTCAATTTTTCTAAGACATTTTTAAGACATTTCAAGACGGGTCTTAAACATGTTATTCATTGTCTCAATTAATAAATAAAATTAAGCTGTAGTTTGGAGGTCAAAACATAACAAAATATTTATTATTGTTTATTATTTATTCACTTACATTTATTTTTATTTTATTTACGTAAATTTATGGCTCTCTTATTTATGTTTGACCAGCAGCGCCCCGCGGTTTCACATCACATTTTGATCCCGTGGGTATATCGGGATAAAAAGTAGCCTATGCGTTAATCCAAGTCTCCAGTCCAGTCTCCAATCGGTTCAGTGGTTTTTGCGTGAAAGAGTAACAAACATCTATCCATCCATCCAAACTTTCACATTTATAATATTAGTGGGATTATGTCTCTAAAAGTTAATAATTCTAACAATTATTTCTCTACTCTCTACAGCTTTACAAATTCTGTGTTACCATAGCTCTACATAAAATCCTTTGACAGCCTCCCGATACCTGACATTGGCAAAATTGTGATAGCTCCACAAAGCCATTAATCAAAAGTTGAAGTTGAATATTTCTCTACTGTCAGTCTACCAGTCAGCTTCTGACAACTTCAACGGAGGTTTGAACACTACAGTACGTACGCGTGCGCGTTTAATCGGTCAATAATATAATTACAAGTTATTGCTGTGGCTAAATGATTGCCAATAAAAGATATTGTGACTATAAATTTAGAAAAACTATCCTATCGCTCAAGTTGGACAAACTGAAACCAAAATTTCATTAAAATCGCTTCTTTAGTTTAGGAGTTCATCGCGAACAAACAACGTGACATGATTTTTTTTAATAAATAAAGAAAATAAAGCAATCGTTTTTTGTTGGATTGTTTGTTTGTTTAAACGCGCTAATCTCTGGAACTACTAATCGGATTTGGAAAATTCTCTTCCTATTGGATGGAGTATTCATTGAGGAAGGTTATAGGCTATGTAACATCACGTTCCGACTCTTAGGAGCGGAGCAGTGACGAAAAACTCAGATGAAACTGAGGTGAATGGCTACTATGGAATATAATTTTTAATTAATGTTCATCATAATATAGATAAATCATGAGAAACCGAGAAATCTTAAATTTAACGTTTCTTTGTTTCTTATTTACGGTATTGTGTTTTTCGTTATGTGTAGTTGACGCTATTAACAGAAAAAAAGTAATAGGTACCTATTGAAATTTAATTATATGTAGTAATGAAAAAATTATGACAAAGTTTTTTGTTTTTTTTTAAGGAATAGCAACGTGGGTCACAAATTACTGGTATTCTTGTTAACCCTTCCAACTAAGCTAAATGCTTGTGTTAGGAGTGAGTTCACGTCGGTAGTGCACTGGGTGGGGTTCGAACCCACAACCACTTGATTTCAAGTCCGACGCCTTAGGCATTACGCTACTGCCGAAGTTGACAATTTAAGGATTACTAGAGATCGCATGGTGGTCGAAATTTGACCTTATTTCATGGCCCAATATTACTTGACCTGTCATTGTATAGACTTTTGTACCATGACAGGCCAAAATATACTGGACGCTTATAGCTTTATGTATCCATTTTTTTTTAACTTTATAGAAAATATTGTTTAAAAATTTTAGCTTTCTGCACTTCTTACTAATATTATAAAGGTTAAAGTTTGTGAGTATGGATGGATGGATGAATGTTTGTTACTCTTCCACGCAAAAACTACTGAACCGATTGCGATGAAACTTGGTATGTAGATAGCTGGAAATATGGATTAACACATAGGCTACATTTTATCCCGATATTCCCACGGGATCGGGACTTACGCGGGTGAAACCTTAACAAAATTCACGTTACTACGTTTGCGAAATTTTCTTCAAAAAGGGGTACAAATAATTCTTTTCATGCATTAATATAATGATACTATTCGTAGTTCTAAAGAAAAAATCGAGTAAACAAGAAGTACTGAAACACAAAACTGCTGAGTAAACCACAGATATAGGTATCAAAAGTTAATCGTGTGTCTTGTCTGTTTTTAATAGACTTGTAATAAATGTTTGCCTGAAGAATTTGCCATGAGGAACCGTCTACAGTAGCATGACAGTAAAACTTAACTTGATTTACGACTACGTTAAAACACTATCTTACTTAACAACTTATGCAGTAGAAGTTTAGTATCTTTAGAAGAAATATTATTACTTCATATACCACAGTACTCGACATTAATTCTGTTACCCACCCCGGTTTCGCACGGGTAGCAGAGCCATCTTCAACAATCATCAACATATTTCAATCAATTTACATAAAATCTTAACAAATTATACACCTAAACCTTCCTCATGAATTACTCTGTCTATTAATGAAAACCGCATGAAAAACCGTTCAGTAGTTTTTCAGTTTGTCGCGAACAGACAGACAGACAGACGTGGTGGGGGACTTTGTTTTATAATATGTAGTGGTATATCACACTAGCTACCCGGCTACGGCGGCGTTACGTTATTGTGATTATAAATTAAGATAAAAAGTATCCTATCTCTCATGTTGCACTAAACCGCATACAGTGTGCAAATTTCATTAAAATCGGTTCATTAGTTTAGGAGTTCATCGCGAACAAACAACGTGACACGAAATTTTTATGTTATACTAGCTGACCCGCGCAACTTTGTCTGCGTTTGTAAATTTTCCCTGTTTTTGCAACATTTTTTATTGATGCTCCGCTCCTATTCTGATACTCGCGCATGAAGGGTTCCCCTTCATGCGCGAGTCCGACTCGCACTTGGCCGGTTTTTTTTTATTTTAAATATTGCTATATATAAGAGATCCTGACATACAGCTCACGTCTCTTCAACATTTATCAGACCTTTCATACACGCTCGCTCGTTACCCTTCTTCAGTTTACTGCTGATCTGGTCAGTATACATCTTTCGGGGCCTACCCGCACCGACTCGCCCACTCACAGGAGCTTTATAAATTCCTTTATGCCGCGTTCCATTAAACAAGAAACGATTCGTTTTGCTTACGGATGGTAAAATTTCATTGTATTTTCAATGAAAATTTTACCGTCCGTAAGCAAAACGAATCGTTTTTTGTTTATTGGAACGCGGCATTAGTCATTAGCTCTTCACTCAAATGGCGTTCTATCGTCTCTGCCTGCCGTGGACGGGTATAAGGCGTGGGTATATGTAATGTATGTATGTATGGATGTACAAGAGATCTGTGACCTGTGACAGCAAAAGAAGAAACTAGGTTAATAACTTATTGTTAAATATGAACAAAATAAATGAAAACTCTACGTTTAAAACGTTCGAAAATAGAACTATAGTATTTCACTAAACAAAGATAAAAATAACACACAACTTTACTGTGCGGTTCTCCAGAATTTTTCTGCCTCGCACAACCAATCTCTGGAACAAATTGTCGCCTGCGGTATTTCTGGACCGATACCACCTTCAAGCCTTCAAGAAAAGAGCGTACTCCTATCTCAAAGGCCGGCAACGCACTTGTGACTCTTGAGTTGCAGGTGTCCATGGGCGACGGTAGTCACTTACCATCAGGTGACCCGTCTGCTCGTTTGCCTTTTAATATAAAAAAGAAAAACACAAAACAAATGTTTTGATTGTTTTTAGTTAATCTTAGTGACTTAAACTCTACGAAACTAGTCTTATCTATCTATATAATTGTAGGCAGTGGAATTTAATATGTCGTGGAATAGAACTGTCTAATTTTCAGTTATTGCTTCCACAAACAGTGACCTATTTACGAAGATCTCTAGTAAATAGGCTTCTTAGCTAATCAAGTGAATTAAAAGTACAACGTAAAGCAGATAAATTGAAGTAGCTAGATAAAAAGTATGCCATAATCAAATATTAAGTTGCAAGAACATGTCAGATGAGAATACAACGAATGACTTTGTCAATTTTGGTATTACAAAACAGAATAAAAAAGATATCTTAAATTTTAAAAAATCACGTTCCATGATATAATTATGTAACCAGTGCAACCTGTTCGAAACGTCAGACAATTTAGATGTATACAGTAATACTGTTTTCGTGATCGTGTTAATTCTCGTATAAATACTTAATATGATATATGTATCTGTCGATAGTTCAGTAACAATGTTTTAAAACAGTAAAGTATGGATTAAAATGAGATACTCAACGTATATAAATTCAAGCTTGACGGAAGTTTAATTTATTTTGAGATAAATTAATCTAGGCTAGTTGTAGGGCCGCCTTTGGAACGCTTTGAAACTAACCTAATAATTCCGTACGTAGTGCAACAATTAAATAGATTGCTAAAACTAATTAGTGTGAGGTATTTTCACAAAAATTGGGCGTTAGTTAAAGGATCATGTGAACTGTTTGATCTCGTATAATAATCAAATATCAAATTCTAATTTAATCAGCATCATATCTTTTTTCTTCACTGATCTTTTGGTATAAAGACTAGTCTTGCCATTATCTAGTCATATTGCGCAAAAATTAAAAATAAATAATAAAATGAATGTGTGTGTGTGTGTGTGTGTGACTTAAACATAAACAAAACGTACATAATTGAAGGCTTGTAAGCCTAAAGGGTCTAAGTGCCAAAAAATCCAAAATCAATATTTTTACGTAAATACTATCTAAGTGTCAAGCCTAATAATATCCAAAGGGATCCAAGTGCCTGTTTCTTTAAAAGTTTTACCCATGCACAAATAAAGTTGTGGCGGGGTCTAATCCACCACTGTACGGTTCTCCACATTTATTTTGCCTCGCACAACCAATATATAAAAATATAATATATAAATAAAACAATAAAAAAGCTATAAAAGCTGATTCTAAAGAATCTCAGTCTCCAGCTAGTACCTAAATAACAGTGGCTATGGATATGCAACAAGTAATTTTCACACCAACACTGACACATAGACAAATGTTTTATGTTTCTAAAAATAATAAAATTAGCACTTAGACCCTTTAGACTTACAACCTTTCAATTGCTGCCAAAAATAATTTATGCCTCACTTTCAGGGCCAAAATCATTACCAATTGGCATTTATCTATGTAAATAACAGTCATGTGTCATTAATTAAACTGCTTATTGGGTTCCAAATAAAGGCAACGCCATCATAAAAGTTGCTAAGCACTAGTTGCTAATCATCAGGAAGTCACTTTCGTGGTACAAGAATAATAAAATGGTTTCATGATTTAGCGGTAGAATGAGAAATAAGTTACTCAGATAGATTGAATTATAATAATAGTCATTTAATGATAACTGACTATTTCCGCCCCTAGTCATTTTGAAAAATAACATTTTTATACTTTATATTTTTTTATGGTATAGGGGGCAAACGAGCAGACGGGTCACCTGATGGTAAATGACTACAGCCGCCCATGGGCACCTGCAATTCAAGAGTTACAAGTGCGTTGCCGGCCTTTAAGGCGGGAGTAGGGGAAGAGTGGGAGAGAGGGGGGGGGGTTAGGGCCTACGGTATCCTCACTCACTAGGCAAAAAGTAATGCAAGGATTGCTTCACGGCCCGTTTTCCTGTGAGACCGTGGGATCACTCTGGTCGCGCCGGCCCATAGCCCTATAAAATAAGGGTTGCTGAAACATGTAAGTTTTCACAAATATATTATTCTATTTACAGACGGCAGTAGTCGGCTCCAGGGTGACATTACCATGTCGAGTGGAGAAGAAAGCGGGACAGCTGCAGTGGACGAAGGATGACTTCGGCCTCGGCCTACATAGAGATCTTAGTGGCTACGATAGGTACAAGATGATTGGGAGTGATGAGGAAGGTAATTAAACTTTTGATACACATTTTAAAACACTTCAGAATAAAACAAAATATGAAGGTTGTCCCATAGAATGGTTTTTCCATAAGGTTGCAATTTTTAATATTTTCGAAAAACTTATTTACATTTTCGGAATTAAATTATGAAAGAACGAATTAAATTAAAATTAAATAATTTGCAGATATTTTTCATTTATTATACTAGCTCTAGAACAGAGAACACACGTGAGTTTTTTACAAAAAAAACATAATAATATGGGGTGGGCGCTAATCTAAACAAAAGTAGTGTAATCCAAATAGCAATTAGGTTTGCAAGTTCTTCTTTAAAAGACTACTCCCATACTAGGAATTAATCCTGTGTCGGGGGGTCTTTACAAACATTTAAACACCAGACTCGGGACAACTATTTGCGGAACACAACTTTTGTCTTGTGTGTTAATCGAACCTCCAACACTTAGCGGCGTAGTAGTACCAAGGCGACCACTGTCCCATTCGTGCAGTCAATTAGACATGTACTTATAGATAGATTAGACGGCAATTCAAGACCGTTACAGATGTACAAATGTGTTAATAACGTTCATTCTGAATCACGAAGAAATTACTTTTTTGGTTTAATAAATAAGACAGCTTACGGATGTTTAAAGAGCCAGACTGGTTTACTTTAGCAATTTTTATAGCGTCATATTTAACGGTATATGATGTATCGAAACCAGTATTTCGCCGGTTTGCGAGAATATCGAATTATCAATATATAATAAATATCAAAATTCAGTCGAATTGAACTAAGTATGCAAAACGATAATAAATCTGTGATATTTTATGGTGAACAGAGATGCAACGCCGATTTCGTGCTAACGTTCGTTAGAAAGCGACAAGTTCATTATATATTTAGAACAAAATACTCTAGCGGAAATCACAAAAGCATTGCCATTCTCTTAAATCAATAATTTTTATTTCCGTCGCTATTCTCGCAAACCAGCGATTTGTTATTTTATAAAGTTTTTGGTGTAACAGACAGATCGAGTCAAGTTGGGATTTTCACATTCTATTTGAGGCATCAATAAAGGCTCCAAATTCAATTTATCGTGAATTCCTAATCTTAAGTCAGCGTGCCAATTCAGTTGAATAACTATTTGAACTTGTAACTTTTGGCTGACCACAGAGTTCACTTAGTAAGAATTCATTCTCAGACTTGGGTAAATTTATGCTGACGAAAAACTTTGGCAGACTTTCGAAGAGCTACATTGCTCTATTCAGTTCAAGAGTCTAGTAAGATACGTAAACGGCATTAATTTAAATTCTAACGGTACGTTAACAAAAAGAGCATAGAAGTGACAAGGTGAAGACCTAATAAGAAACTCATGGACCATCTTAACCAGAGTGCTGGTAACAATTTTCAATTTAATCAAATGTCTTTATTAACAACAAACAATGTCGTAGCTAATTCAAACTAAGACAAAGATGATCAATGATTAAAAACAAACATAACAATAGATAGAGTTTGTTAGAGGGCTCGGCCTACCCAGCAACACTGTGACTTGTGACTCTTGAGTTGCAGGTGTCCATGGGCGATGGTAGTCACTTACCATCAGGTGACCCGTCTGCTCATTTGCCGCCTATGATATAAAAAAAAACAGCCTATTCAAGTTATTACAGGTATTCGACCCTAACCTGCAGGAGCTCTAACATACACCCGCCAATCGATCTGTATAAGCAATATCCTTCCTTCCATTGCCTTCCCTTCTTAACTACCTTTCCTTTTCAATATACGAGTACTCCCAGTTTTCCCGTCTTTAATTCCCAAAGCGCCTGCTTGATGACAATATTTTTAATTAGCAAAATGTGGGAGTTTAATACGCCTCTGCATACCCCTTGGGGGATATTGGCGTGAGTAAGTAGTTTAATTGCTGGAGAGCCATGCCTCGGCACTAGGGGCCGGCTCGACCGGAGTGATACCACGGCCTCACAGAAAACCGGCAGTAAACTAATGATTGCGTTGTATTTACGTTCTAACCCTTCCCTGTCCTTCCTCCCCCTTCCCCTACTCCTACCTTAAAGGCCGGCAACGCACTCGACTCAAGAGTTGCAGGTGGGCACCTGAGCAGCAGTAGTCACGTCCATCAGTTGACCCGTACCCGTCTGCTCGTTTGGTTATTCCGTAAAAAAAGGATATGGGTGTATGTACATATATGTATAACAATAGATATAAGCCACTTAAGTACATCGTATAACGTTTACATGTTTTTATTTTTCTTTCTTAATAGTCCGTGGTTAAAACCATTACCATACCACTTTTACATGCTAAAACCATTTGAAAAGTATTTATAAGCCCTTAAACTATAATTACTTCGTTATAATTATTATTAGGTTTTGATTTTGAATTGGAATTTGTTGTAGAACCTGATGTTGTAAATTACGGCATAAAGCAAATATATAAGGAGGTTATAAATTCCCTAGATAGCCATCAGGTGCCGCGACTTTTTAATAGGTCAAACAATTGGAACCTTGTGTTTTTGGGTACACAACAACAACAACTATTGTTTACCCATCACTCATTAAGTTATAGTGATAAGCAAGCGAGGGCCGTAGTGACATATAAAATGTCGCTTAAAATCGACGTAGCTATGTATTCAACAAAATATCTGTAACGAAAACTTAATCCAATGAAAACCCTTGGCGAATGAAAAAAGTAAATGACCTTAATTTAATTATACACTTCATAAAAAAATACCTTAGGAACACCATCTAATTTTATGAGCAAGAGGGAAAATAAACTGTATATTTTACAGGATAAGCGTTAAAATTCAATTACGTGTTACTTTATTAATATATTAGCACTATAGAGTTTTATCATAAACCTGTTTAACGCCATCTAAGTAGTTCATAATTAAGGATTGCTTCTCTTTTGACAAATAATTTGTGGACGATTTTAAGTAAACATAATTTTTAAAGTCCGATTATACGGTTTACAAACATAAGTTATCCAACTTTCGAACAACGTCAATTAAAGTATCTCTATATATATCTAGGTTCAACGGGTAACGATTAGTAGTGATAGCGATAGGTTAGTAACGATTTTGTAAGCACCTGGCAATGACACATTTTATCGATGAATCACAACAAGGCTAGGAAAGCTCGTGGCCATGATACCTACAAAAATATTCAATTAAACTAAAATTATAAATGCTAAACCATAATATTGTCCTAAACATGAGTTCTTCGACTTACACTTAAGATACCAATCTCAAGTCAAAAATACATGTGTATAAAATAAATATAAGAGTGCTAACCATACTTTACCACTTAACTTTCATGGCTCAAAATGCAGGGTAGATAAACAAGTCATAGTTTTATTTATTCTTGATACAAAATGGTACCCACTAGGGCAATAACCGGTTAAGGATGAAGTATAAATAGTTAGCCAGAGCTTTACCGCAAACTTTTTGTCCAGTCTGAATACGCCCTTAGTGGTTCGGTCTCTAATTAATGTGGACGTTATCTTCAGGCAACCTTTTTTTGCTAGTAAACATGTCTTATAAGGAACAGTAATAATTCGCTTTTATTACGGTACTTGCTATTAACATACTTTTTACTTTAATATTGGTAGTAATTGTCTTTTCTTTTACTTTATTCATGTAATGTATTGCCTCCGAAATGTATGTGTCTATGTGGTCTTAATTGTTATATATATTATTTAAGTAAGGGTACAATTAGAAAAAAAAAAAAAAATATTTTCTATAATGTGCATATTATCTAATAATATACATAATCACTCATTAAAATGTACCAAATGGAGATAGGACCCACAGGTGCCAAGATGGCCGCATATACCATGGCACGATACACACTCGAGACCTAAAAAGATTTTTAATGATTGTAGATAATGTGAAATCATTTCTATCAGTAATCCCTGTCTGTTCAATATTTATTATTAGTAATATTATCCTATGTGAGTACACACATATGTGTACTACATTTACATTTACTCAAAAATTCAGTTCCTTGTCATTGCAATTTATCGAACACTCTCTCGAGAGAATCCAATGGTACAACAACAAGTATATCATAATAGATCTAACATTACTCTTCTGTACACGATCCATATTCAGCAACAATTTATTCTCTTTCACAAACATGTCTCTGAAATAATTCATAGTTTTTCGCAGCATGTTCTACAAGTCTTTTCCCAAGCTCACTTGACTAATGCTCTCTGGGGTCATCTTTTGTATGAAATATCACATCATATCATAATAATTACTCCTTTGTTTGTGTTAGGCTTATTATTATTAGTGAGAAAATATGACGGTGTAATAATATTTCATATTGCTCACGTGCTACCTACACACAATATGGATAGCGTTACATAATTTGGCTGTATGAGTTTAACAATTAATTATTGTGCGCGTATGTACTCTCAAAACCTACTATAATTAATTCTGAGCAATCCCATTCAAATATTTAGTATGGGCGAATTGATCAAAACCAGACAAACTGTATACAATTTAATTAATGGGTTAACGGGATCTTTATTATGTACACCTTTGAACTGCGTGATGTTTCCACAGGATTCACTACTACAAAATCTTGTATATTCTTAGTCTTACTTATTTATATTCTAAACATTTTGGAGTTTATAATTGTAGCGATTGACTCACTCACTCGTTCACTTTTACAATTTTAATCCATTGTATATCAGTACGATTTAATTTTGTTCAATGTTTTTAAAGGAAGTAATTTTAAGTTACAATCAAGTTATAAATTTAATAAAAAAAAAACCATAACGCAGTTTTATCCTTATAGTTTTTATATGGAGACATTCTTGGGCTTTATGATGTGCATTTCTTGAGTACTTAATGCTCAGAATATCTTCCTACATTAAGTACAGTAATACTATATCCAGAATGTATACCTTTGTAACTATTGAAACACACAATGAACAAGTGGATGACCTATTTTGATTGACACTTGATGGAACTTAAAAACTTAAAGAAGCTATATTGCATTAATCCGACTTTACGACATGATAGTTCCATTTTTGACGTGGTAACGTCTTATAAATCGATGAAGCCGGCTGCACGCACGAAAAAGCATGACTCATTGTCACGTTCCGCCTGAGCCGAGCGTGCAAGCGAGAGCGCGGAACAAGCGATAGAGAGACACGGTCGGCCCAAGCGTTCGGCTTGTGGCGCACCGATCTCTCTTCCACTGTTTTCTTATGAGGTTATCACGTAAAATTATCGTCCGTAAACCGACTTTACAGACAACCAATCTTTTACTAATATCGATTTTGTATTCATTGACATTTTATTTCCAGGTGATTACTCGCTGGACATCAGAGATGTAACGTTGGATGATGACGCAAAATATCAGTGCCAAGTCAGCACAGGGCTCAACGGTACGTATTAAATTGTTTTATGAATTCATATACGAGTACACCAGGTGAAAGACCCCAGATCACATTTCACACGAGCATAGATATCGCTCCGACCTAAGCGTCTTATAGGTTTTGTATCTCAAGTAATACTATAAATTGGTTAAGTCTAACGTATAAACTGACTAAACTATAGAATAATAAGATAAAACAAATGAAATGATGGTAATCGGATTAGTTCTGAAGTTATAGGAATATAACAATAAAAAAATTCTTCTAACTAATATAATTATTTAAAAATCACGAACAATGTGGTTTAATTTCATGAAACAATCAATAAGTAAATTGAGAAAGGTACACAAAAAAAAACAATCTTTAAAAACTTCGTAATTGCTCAAAATTCTGATAAATTGATTATCCCCACTTATCCGCCCCATGAATACACACACTTGATTAAGATTTTGCACAAAAACCAACAATCTGGTCTTGTTTTAAGTAATGGGTTCAACATATTACAGTCAAACTCACGGCCTTTAATTTATTTAAGCTCTCATTATTTTAGTTCTTTAGAGTAAAAATAATTGACCAAATTTAGAAAAAAATATCGTAATTCTTATAAAGCCACCGATATACTCCTTAACGAAGAAGAAGTAAAGCAATTTAATTCCAGTAATGATCCCAAATTTGTACTTTCAGATAATATAATAACGAATGAAGTTATCTCCCACGGTGGTGTAATTTAAAATAATAAATCAATGCTTGGTATACAAAATTACGATACAGTACTGTTCAAACAGACGCTTGTTAGCGTTGCCGCATGCAAGTAAAAAATATTTTTGGGGCCCAAAGCTTAAAGGATTAGCGGGTTTTACGCTAATCCCATATTAAAGCTGTCAAAGTGCCAATCAGATTTTGGTATCTAAATCTCAACCACAAATTATTAATAAAAATACATTGTACAATTAATATCATAAATCATACTTTGTAATATGATTCATGATCAGTGACCCTTCTAAAATTAGATTTTGTAATGTTATTATTTTCATTTCATTATTTACGCTCATTTTACAAATGTTACGTAAGTATTACAATATAGCAAAAGTATTGGATCGATTTGTGTTTATATTTGTGGTTTGTGTACTGTTAAACCTGTTCAACTATATTAATGTGTAAGTTCTTTTTAATAATGAATAAAAACACTCATGTGTATCACAAAAAAGTTCTGCAATGATCCTTGTTATAACTATACTGAAACCTACAAAATTATAAAACAAAATTTTTTTATACTTTGGAAAACATGAAAAAAATATATTAAAAAAGACAACTTCATTTATCGTTGTGTTAAATTCCTATTACTAACATAATTGTGAACAAATAGAGTCAACAAATTCAAATATAAAGCAGCGCGAATTGCTACTACTTCTATCAGGTCTCAGGGGAAATAATAGAGCAGATGATAGCATTACTTAGACTTGATTACAGTTACAATATACATAAAAGAGAATACGTCGATGCAGCTACCATGAAACTCTAAGGCATTTATTTGGATGTCTCAAAATTGTATTTCTTCTCTCCATTTGGAACACTGCCAAATCCGTAATTGAAAAGAGTGAAGATAAGTTGAATCTAACTTCTGACTTATATACTAAAACACGTTGGGGTACTGAAATCAAGGAAACAATCCCAATTTTATATACACGGATATATTTATGTTTAATAGAATGAATGCTTTTTTTATTTCACAGTATAAATAATATTAAATGTCTGAAGTACAATAAACTTATCTAATCAAAAAACCCGCCCCTGACCGTTCCCGGCACAAAAGTGCCCATCACACTCACGGCGATTCCACGCTGGATTGCGATGGCCAGCCTCTGTACCAGGAACGATCTGGATCGAGAGTCACCAGTCTTCTCTAAGAGCCTTTGCCCAATCTCCTTTATAACGATTTTGGCCTCCTTGCCCCAGCTCCCCAGGGTCTCCACAGCTATCGGCACGAAGTAGTACAGCGGCTCTAAATAGGCGTACTTAAGCCCCTTTCTTAAGCTGGCGTCCTCCGCGGCGGCTGACAGGGAGTGAACGGTGCGACTAAGGTGGCTAGCGGCTACAGTGCTGACGCAAGTTGCGTCCCAAATTAGGCACTTACCGTTCTTCCACGGCACTAAAGTCAGCCCGTCCGGCCTCTTACCATCCGACCTGCTTAGACCCGGAGGCTCGCTTTAATAGAATTATTTAGCTACATGTAGCTATCCATTTGTGTTTATCTAGCAATTGTTCGTTATTCTACGGTTGATACTGCTATACCTATGACATCCTTTGATTGAAATACCTGATTGAAATCCTTCACCTTTAGTTATAATTTAAGTTACGTTTGTTTCCGAGATCTAGCCACTAAATCAATCCATACATATTCAATTCCATAATCTTCAAGGCTTTATTCAATCATAAATAATACTGGTTTCGTACTAAATGTAGTATAACTTCGTTATAAACATTTTGACGAATCTCGAATGATACAACATTTTGAAAAAAGCTTTCTTCATGATTCGTTTCTTGACTTGTGCCTTATTTATTTTGATCTTGAAAACTTGTTGTATATTTATTAAATTAAATAAGTACAAATTTGTTACTTTTGTTAACTTTGCACTTCACTCGAGAGTAACTTTTAATTCGTAACTCGCGTTTACTTACGCAAATCAATAACGAAGCACCATTTACTTGAACAGCTTCACGTGTAAAATATATTAAGAATTGGTTTATTATACAGTAACCGCTACACGCTTGTATCACATACCAAAGATAATTCTTTCGAGGCAAGTAACTATTGTTTTCGTACTTGAGCTGGGGCCCGCGAAATTGTGTTTGCTTTTAATAAATTGAAAATCTTGACTTTATTTTATTCCTGCCTGGTTTTCATGCCCTCGCTTTTCGATTTTCTAATTTTCTTTTTACTATACTTTTTCAAGGGACGTGTCTGTGCTTGAAATCTCTTCGTTAACGAGATACTTTCTAATTGTTTTTTACATTTTATGGGGAACCTCTATGAGAATCCCCAACGGGTGGTTTTGTAGGAATCAAATACTACAAAACCATACAGCATTACTTTCAGAATTCAGAATCGAGTTATTTTCTGTGTTTTGATTTACCAGCAACGTAGCTGAACCTTGGATATTGGACTATTCATGGTCGCCTGCACAAGTTTATAGAGTTTTTAGGTCTACCGTCAGTTAGGTTTATGTTGTGAATTGGTGGTGGTTTGCGTCGTTTCTATCTAGTTATCTTAGGGTCCTTGCGAAGTAATTTGTACTAAAATTGTTTTTTACTTCCCTGAAGATCCCCTATTCCTCTTCGTTGCCAAATAAGGTTATGGATTAATCGCAGATGGAGATCCATGCAAGCCTGTCGGTTGCTCGGTCGCTCAGTAAAACTGAGTCAATCAATGCTTGGGCTACCCTTGTCTCTCTATAGAAAATTAACCAGCTAGTGAATGTCGCTCCTAAGAAAAAAGGAAACGTTGTCTTCTGTCCCTTAGGAACGAGGGTATTTCAATGTTTTTTCTCCTATCAAATATAAATCTATGTTTATTTAAAACCTGTTCTCATGTAATGATAAAAAACTGAAATCGTATTTAAAGGCGCTAAGTAAATGTTAGCTACATATTTGATGTTAAGCTGTATTAAAGGTTACCTAAAAATAAATAAATAAAAACTATTCATTATTCTAAGAACAATATGTAGCTATATAGTAAGGTCTTATCGGAAGAACATGCAAACATTTTTTACACAAAACATATAAAACAGAAACAGTACAGAAACATAAAACAGAAATAATCCGATTAAGTAGAACAAGAAAAGTTTAAAAACAAAGAACATTTTCTTTGTGCATTTAAATTATGAATTCACTGAAGCGACATGATCCCGCTTACTTTTGAACGTTTCTTTTTATTTAATGAAAATTTCGGTTTGCAGGGTGCCGCAATTACAAAAATTCATTCTTTCTAACCCTTTCTTACCTTTGGTGGCAATTTTATTTTAAATTTTTTACAATACCTAATTTTCCGTTCTGACCAAAGTATCATTTTCATCTCTAAAATTAGCATAGTAAATTTCTGCCAAGTAAATAATTTTGCAGTTGCTATTGTATGAAAAAATAACATAAATTTCATTAATTACTATATCTTATTGCTCTATCTTTTATTCAAATCAGATACCAAAATATCATAATAATTTCTGTTCAAGTTTTACTTTTGAAATATCACTTCTATTCAACATTTTGCTTAGATATTGCCTTTGAGATTATCGAAGTGATAAATCAGTCATTTCTACTCACAACAGCTGCCCAACTTTATATTGCTGATTTCCTAAGCGATTTGATTTAAAAGTACCTTATCCACTTCTGTGTCTTGTACTCGACTCTTAAAGTCATTTAAATTAATTTCAGTATCATTATCTCAAGATATAAATACGAATTTATAATAAGCTATCTCAGAGATTTCAAGTACATACTTCGATCCTTTTAGCCTCGAGTGGTAAGTCTCTATTCAAATGCAAACGAAAAGGTCTATAATATTAATTTACATAGCTCTTTGTAAGTCACGTAACCTTTGATAAATTTCTCTTTGCTTTGAAATGTCTCCCTTAGTATTCTTATCTTGTCTTAGGCGTTTTTATATGCTATTCAGCTTTTGTTTTAGGATTAAGTTTTAATTTCATTAATAATCTAATACATTCGCTGATAATAATTGTACAGATAAATTAAAGGATTTGGCTTGTTTTTGTATTTCTAACATATTGTCACTATGATTAAGGTTAAAAAGCAAGTTGTTTTGTAAACTGTAAGCTTCATTAAACCACGTGAAAATAACTATTAGTTTCTTTAATTTTGAGTTCTAATCTTTTATATTATTTTCCATAAAGATGCTACATATAACCCTCATCGCAAAAGTTTTACTTATTATGAAATTATATATATAAATAATTTATAACATATATGTAAAATGTGTATAGGACAAAAGGAGGTCTTATCGCCTAAGTTTTGGTGACATTTTACAACAACTTAAATAATCCTATTTAAAATACATAAAATATAGATTTACTGTTTGTAAATGACTTATGTTCGGTTCATATAATCAAGAAACGATTCGTTTTGCTTACCGACGGTAAAATTTTCGTTGAAAACTTAACGAAATTTAACCGTCCGTAAGCAAAACGAATCGTTTCTTGGTTATAAGAACGTGCTTAAATGCATATTATACGTAATAGTTGTTCAATATGTCTGTAATAAGTTTGTTCATTAACTCGGTTTTACTCGCGTATATATTTCTTGGATGCCCGACTAGTTTCGGGACCCGACGGGTATGCTCGACTAGTTTCGGACCCGACGGGGGCCCTTTTTCAAACACTGCCGCCGCCGTCCTGCCGCGACACTGTGACGCCTGACACCGTCGCGGCAGTGAATAAAATACGTCACACTATGACCGTCGTGGCAGGACGCTTCACTCCTTGAAAAAGGTTGAAAAAGGGCCTCCGTCGGGTCCGAAACTTGTCGAGCATCCCCGAAACACACACGTGAGTAAAAGTGTATAACTTTAATAAACATGAATACTACTCCCGACAGTTTTTATCCATACTAACATTAGAAAACTGAAGAGTTTGTTTGGTTGAAAGTGCTAATCTTAGGCACTACTGGTTCGAATTAAAAAATATTTTAGTGTTGAATAGCCTATTTATCGAGGAAGGCTATATAACATAACGCTACGACCAATAGGAGCGGAGTAGTGACTACAAACGCAGGGGAAACTACGGGGACGGATAGTTCTAAAATTAGTTTGTTATTAGTCTAGTTTGTTACGTCCAAACCAAATTTCACTTAATAAGAAAAGAGAGTTTCCAAAATAAAATAATCCTGTGTCTAACATGGTTGTTCTTGTTGAAATCCGTTATATTATCTCAATATTAAACCATTCTAAAAGGAAGTTGGTTTCAGATTAAAATAAATGGAACTGGATAATTCTTGAAACATTTTGTCGCTATCTGCAGTGAGTTGAGGCGAACATTTGTTTTCGTTTGTGATATCATTTCCTGGACCAATTTTGTTGTTGTCACTTTTCATTGGAATTAGGATTATTTAGGCGTTTTCAATTTGCTATAAAATTGGTATAACTGTAATTTATCAAATATTTAATCCTGAATCATACTTCATTATTACCCACAAAAACATTTACAGTGATGCATTTTGTCTGTAATTTTAACGCGACAAAACTATCATGGATGGCAATCCACCATTGTGCGGTTCTCTAAAAACTTTTTTCCTCGTACAAACAATCTGTGAAACAAATTGTCGCCTGTAGTATTTCCGAACCGATACCACCTTTAAACCTTCAAGAAAAGAGCGTACTCCCATCTCAAAGTATGTATCATCAAAATTTAACGTGGGTGAGACCTGAGGAAATATGAAGTTATATTTTAGTATCCAATAATAAATTTGCACATTACTTGTACGAGTTGTTCGTTTACTACAGGGCCGTGAGAGACAAAGTTCTTGTAATGTAAATGTTCAGTAGATACACGTTGATGATGAATGTTTCACATTGGCGATATTACCTTCTTATCGCAAATGTTATGCGTAATGTATATCCTTATGTATAATGCGATATGTTGTTGTTTTGTAGTATTTTGTTCGAATTCTCACCATACCATAACTGTTTATCTTCAAAATCCGTGATGTATCCGAATTCTAAGGTAATATCAATGCTGTTCTGAGAAGGCTGTGTTTTTTTCATTGCATTATCTTCCTTAACTTGATTACCTTACAATTCTGAATAGATGCAAAATCCAAACTGCCTATAATAGAAAACAAACGGTAAGAAATCCGATACACATACATAATATTTTCCAAGTCTAAAGAAAAGACTCCCATGGAACATCAAATTAATTCCAATCTCACCAACTTTGGAAAAAGGTCCATGATTTACATGAAACTTCTAGTACGAACTTTGTTTTTTACCAGCGAAAGAGCACAATGGACAACCATCTTGCGGCTAAATTGTACAACTTTGCACTATTTAACTTTATAAACTTTGTTCTTAACTTCTGAAGAAACTATTCGAAGGCAAGACGAGCCATTGTCTCTCCCCCACTCTCGTATTAAATTGTGATCCAGGGGATTCTTGCAACCACGAATTTACAAACTTCCTGCTTTGAAACTTATTAAATTCGCGTGTTTAAGTGAGATAAATATGTACAGTAGGTATATGGAACTCATGTTGGGACGTTTATCTATATAACAGCTCTATCCATATTCAAATTCTTTCTATACATTTATGTAAGAATTGATGACAAGGAATAATAAAAACGTGAAATAATAAAATGCATATCTTGTATGAGGGATATTGTCACCAAAATTCACTTTTCTATATACTCATATATTCGAATATACAATAAAATAATGACGTGTTTTATCATCTAACGAGTTCTTGTGTCGGCGAATCACGATAACGAGTAAAGGTTGTGGATCTCCGCATAATATTGTCGCCGAAAAGGAATATGTTTTACTTTTTCTTGTTTTACGATACGTCTATCACTTGTTATTACCATTTATACCTTCATTTAATCGTATTATGTTCCGCACTCCTTCTTAACCGACTTCAAAAAAGAAGGTTGTGAATTTGATCCGTATGCATGTTGTAAATCCGCGTTTATTTCAAAAGTAAAGGACCAATTTTCATGGATGTTTCACCAACGTATTCTACTTTTTAGGAAGGTTTTAATATATAATACATTAGGTATTTCAAGTCTGTTTATTTTTTGTTAATTTTTTTATTGATGATAAAGACCCTCTTTTATCATAAAGACTATTTACTTACTTTTAGAGTAATTGTGGAATAAAGAGAGAGTAGAGTTAAAATATGAAAAAGTGAAGATTTGTTATCTTTTCACTTATTATAGGAAATGAATAGCGTGGTTATTTTTGTTTTCATAATAACAAAATAGTAAAAATGGTAAAATAAAAAAAAATTGTTTACTGTAGGGCTTAAAAACTAATAAAAATAGTTTTCGGGTTCTTTTACTTGCTTTAATTTACTTTTTTTACCTGCCGATTTGTCTACGGTGCGATTCTTAATTTTTTTTTTAATAAATATTTATCCAAAATAAATAAAAATATCCATAATAAGTTTAAGTACAACAGGCACAAAGATAAGTTACATCAGGTATCCAGTATATTTAGTAATTTGAACGCATATCACCGTAATCACTACAACTTAACAGACGAATTGCTGGTAATTTGATATCATTAGTAGACAGATGTGAGCGCTAGCTACCACTAATCATCATTAGCATGTCAGACAAGCAACTTTTTATCATAATTTTTAGCTTTCTCAACATTAAATAATTAAGAATATCATTTTCTGTATTATTGAACAGAAGTTTTCTATGATGACTGAGATTTGTATCTCTTACGGTAACTTAACAATATCGATCGATAATATCTGCAGTCCTTATGGATAAGCATTTATTCTATTCTATTTCTGTAACGTCATATAAGAATAAAACCACTGAAATAGTTACAAAGATGTGGAGCAGTTTTAGCGCATTCGACTACCACGTCGCGACGGGTCGGGATTCAATTTCCGTTTAGTGCCAATATTTGTGTGGATGAATATGTATATTGACATTTATCTAGGTTTTTTCATATATGTGTATGCATGTATAGGCAAAAAACTGCATCTATGTAGGTATGTTGTAGGTGAGTTCTAGAATACAGACATACCACTGTGTAATAATCTCGCAGAATATTTATACACAAAAATAGCGCGGTATTTGAACACAAAAGCGAATACATATTCAGCTTACGTAATCGCAAAATAAATTGTCGTCCGCAATTTTAATCCTCTTAATAATTTTATATCGAATCCTTTTCAACTGATACTTGAAACGTATACAAAGATATAAATTAAAACTCTATGTGACAGGTGAACAGGCGATTCGATCGAGATACGCCCGGCTTACCGTGCTCGTTCCGCCTGAGCCGCCGCGTATCGTCGAAGGTAGTTTCTTCTCAACGATAGAAGACAGGAACATTAAGCTCGAGTGTGTGTCAGTTGGTGGAAAACCGCCCGCCGAGGTAAGGATTGATTTATTCATTACTTGTTTCTTTGAGTGGAAATTTTGCAGGTTAACATTTGCCATGGTTACTTTTATCATATTTGATCGTTTCTTTTTGAATATTAACAGTACAGAGCACAAAGGTATCTTAAATGAGTCCGTAATATAAACAAATATGGTTTTCAAATGTGTAATAAAAAACTTGAAAATAGCAATAAGTAATAAAGGAATAAAGTTCGATCCTGGTTTTGCTACATATTACGTCACTACAAGTCATATTAGACTTATGGTCACAAATACAGTCTAATAATTTGTGCTTTACAGTGGTAAAAAAGCAGCGCAACAATGAGGTTGTTTTAAGTTTAACCTGTCTGTGGCACAATGATGGATGAATGGATATTGATTTAGTTTTTTTTGTTGAAAAGGTGACTTGATCGAGAATGTTCTTAACTATAATTGAAGAAAATCTGTTCAAGCGTTTATAGATCATCACCTCTTTTCTAATCGTTGAAAGAATTTTTAAGTCAGGGATTATTTAAAATTTGTAATTTATGACTTGTTATTTACAGTGAATTGATAGGTTACTCTCAGCCTCTAGATGGCGACTACACTATTACTGAGACGAGCCTGCTCAGGCGTTGCAAACTCTTTCTTAATGAAGTGTGGGGTTGTATAACCCTGTATGATGAGCAAAAATAAACGGGCCAAAACTACTAGCGTAGTTTTGGCCCGTATTATTAGTCCACAGTTTTCTGTATGGTCAAGATAAATTTAGTCAGTCAGTCTACTTCAATTCTACAAAGAAAAAAAAGTCCCTATGTTTTGCGTTTTTATCACAAATATTTAAACTTCAATCACAACTTTTAGCACGTCTGAACCAAAACTAATTGAAGTCGTTATGAATGTTTCTGGAGCAATATTTTCTCCGTTGTCACCCCAGTTTGTGAGCCCTGATAATATTAATTAATCAATGTCACTACTTAAATGGAATTTCACGGGCTTGCCAGTGTAATACTCGACCTATTCATACTTTCGTCATTTTTCTTAATAATTCGCATACCTACTTTAGCGCCGATTTGTTTTCAGGGTTCCGCTACTGAAAAGGAAAGTCTGTCTGTCAAGGCAAGGTTTTTTCAAAAACCCGTGGACACATCAAGTTGAAATTAATACCAAATACTTATGTCGGCGGTCCCTTGAAGCTGTAAAAATCAAGCTTCTAAGTCAACGCAATCAAAAGATACGGCTATTAAACCTTAGGCAGATAATTCCCATTGATCTAGAATCATGAAATTTGGTAAAAAGTAAGGTCTGACGGCACAAGTAAAGGAAAAAATCCGAAAGTCTTTAATTTGATGAATAAAAATAGTTTATTTCACACACGTTATATCACATAAAAATAGTTTTTGTGATTATAAACTTATATTTTGCGGTTGGAAGAGTAGTTCCAGAACTGCAAAGTTAAGATTGTCTTTTTGAACAGACAGGCTAAAATCTTAGAAACTTGATTCCCGAGATGGGTGTACTATCTACATACAAGTATGTTTGCTTACGGAACCCTTGGTGCGCAAGTCAGACTCGAACTTGTCCAGTTATTTTTTCTATGAAAACGCTTTTAAAATTTATTGTAATGAAACCTTTATGGAGCAATGGCCTTAATTTATGGCTGTTGGTACATTACAGACAGTTTTTGCTATCATTTATCTAGAATGTTCTGGGTTTGTAAAATACTGAATGTTGGATATTTTGCTGGGTTAATAGTATACCTAGTAAATAAATTAAATTGTATAAAGATTTTATTCAATCAATAAAGCACATGATAAATATTGGAAAAGGAAGGGGCTAGCAGATTTCTGTTTTTGGAGTCTCTTGACAGCTACAGAAGAAGTTAAGTAAAGATCACCGAAATTCCAGGATGGATGGGGGGGGGGGGATAGGATTGACATTCAACGTGCAGTACGACGGCTAGTTATAGGCATCGGTGAAAAAACCATTTTATATTTTTTTGCGTAAATAAACTCAGATTCTTAATGTAGGCCGGGATATCATAGTATGAATGTATGAATGCAATTCTTGGAGAAATCAAAATTTTCTTATAAATGTTTGAAGCTCAGTACTCACATCTATATATTAATACGTGTAGAGAATTCTTTGTACTCCTTTTTAAGCAAAATTTTGCCAACGGAGGCGCGTGAAATTTGGAATCCTTAATGTTTATACGTAGAAGAAATGCAGAAACTTATTTTTTTTAAACAATAAGTGTTACAAATTTAAAAATGACAAGAAAACGGCTACATCAAGCTACACACATCCAATATTTATGTCACCCTGTCATGGTAAGTAGTTCTATACAATGACAGTTCAAGTTATACTGGCCAATGAAATAAGCTAAAAATAAATTATGGTCGACATTCGACCACCAGGCAATCTCTAGTTCAAATAAATATTTTACATTTGTCATATTTCATAGTATGTTCCTATATTATTGTCCAGATATTATGAAAACTTCATGCATTCAATTCCAAGGCGCGGGAACTAAAGTTGACCCATTTACTGTCGAATGAAAAATATGAGATGCACGTGTATCGAAGCTGAAAGCACGGAATATAAACGGAACAAAAATTTTGATGTAACATGTAGTTGTAGTAAATTGCTTTGATAAAGTTATTTACTGTTATTATATATAGTTTACTCTATACTAGAAAGCGGGTCTAAGTAGAATTTTAACTTTAATAAGTTATCGTGCTAAGAATTTAAGGCTTTTGTTAAAAATAAATCAGCTCAGGTGGAGATTCTCAAAGCCGTAAAGTGCAAACTTCCGCAAACACGAAGTGACATTCGACACGTGTTTTGCCTCTACACAAGGCAAGCTCAAAACGATTCGGTAGCAAAAGACCAAATCTAAAAGAATCGATCAATTCGCCTGAGGTACAACATATCCAGAGCATTCAGAAAATAAGTGTTAGCATAATATATGTAGGCTTATCATTTGCTAATGAATTGTGTAGTCGGAGTCCTTGGTACAGAAAGAGGACTAGTGATAAAAATATCAAAAGCTGGGGTGACACGATTGCTAATTTTGGTGTCTATTTTTTATTTTTTTGCATCAATGTTACTAACTCGAAAGGTGATCTGTGTGTGTGATCTGATAGACCTTAAAAAGTTATACAGACTAGGCAACGAACCAGTAACGCTCCTTAGCAGGCTTGATGGCTATCTTAGTGCTATCCAAAAAATTATACACGCCAATTTACATGGAACAAATCCTTTGGGATGGGTGTCAGTCCAATTTATTTAGCGCTGTGTCAATTTGTTTGTACCGGTATTATGCAAGAGAATATTCCATTTAAGCTTCTCAAGTGGAGTGAGTAGGTATACGACCCGAGGGACCTGAGCACAATTAGGAGTTAAATTGAAAATGATGTAGCTACCGTATTGTGGGCCCAAGGAGGTTGCAACGTTTTCATTGCACAAATATTTCATAATCAAGGATTTGGATTGCTCAGAGTAATATTTGTGATGAGATTGGGATTTGGGGAAGCGGAAATTATTTTGTATTAAGGAGAAATTGGAATGTTGATAATGTTTCATGTGCTTCGTGAACTTTGCTTAATTTTAAACAACAAAATTTAATTTTTTTCTCCTTCCTATTAACTTATGGGGATGTTTTAGTTTTTATATACGTAAAGGCATTTGTTTAAACAATTGCCTTTTAGACATTATATTCAAATTCAAATTCAAATTCAAATTCAAAATCATTTATTCAATTAAGACACTAAGTGACATTTATGAACGTTAAATTGAAGCTACTGTTAAAAATCATAGATCGACGCAAACAGACGCCACAGTATGTACTGGATTGTCGAGGTAAATTAGGTGAAAACACCAAAATCTACTGCCTGCTTGTATCGATCTATAACTTCCAGTTTCCAAAATGCGTAGAGCCTTATGAGAAGAATACTGGCAAAGAAACTCATGGCCACTCTTTTTAAAAGTCAGATCTTCAGGTACAATGATATTAGTGTTACATAAAAGGTAAGCATGATGCAAGCTGTTGCCACCTGAATTTCATTTTATTGAAATGCTCCAAAAGCTAACGTACAAACAAAAAATATCACTCAGTGATACCGTTGAAGGTTCGAACCTATTAAACATAGAAATCATTCAAGGTGCACATCAGTTACAAAGTCTACTGTTAAAACTAATTCGTGACTGGATTAAGAGGCTAGAGTTGCAGTTGAACGAACCAAAATAATAGTATAGGCTAAAGCATCGCTGACTAGGCCGACCAGTCACCCCAAGCAGCACCTGTTCACGAGTATGACGCATGGACCAGCCATCGTCTCCTTCGCCATATCAGAGGTAAAGAAACGACCCGCCCCATGACGACGCCGCAAACAATGACATTTTAGTGAGCATGACGAACCATTGTAGTATGTAGTACGTTTTTAATGATTTTTTTTATTATTTTAGATCACGTGGGTGGATAGCAACGCAGGTGTCCTTACTCAAGGAGTCACATATACCGTGGAACCCTTACCGGACGGACAAAGATTTACTGCCAGGTAAGTTAACTTTATTTATTTGGTTTTGGCTGCATCAGTTTATCTCGTGGGAGAAATATTGATTCACCACTTATCATTGTTCGTAGGTTTCGGTTATTAATTTAATATAAATTAACTATATTTTATTCACTTGCGATTCCATTCCTAAAAAAGTTTAAATTTTAGAGAAAAATCAGTATACAAATTGATTTACAAAAAATTATTAAAAATATTCTATTTTTTTCCAACTAGATCCATCATTAAAATGACACCTAAGCAAGAACATCACAATCAGACGTTCACTTGTCAAGCACAAAATACCGCTGACAGGGCTTACAGAGCTGCTAGTATACAAATTGAGGTAAGTTTACAAAGAATTTTTAATTTTAGAGTAGAAAAATAAGGAAATAGAACTGCTCATGAAAAATCGACTAGTAACTGGACAGCTCACTAGTAAACTAAGTTGGTATGAAGGTTTATTTTTTGTGTAAATTTTACTAACTTCTCTATAAAATAATGTAAACATGAGCTAACTATATAAATCAGAGCGAATGCCCGAAAATATTGCGAATTGTGAACGGACACCGGCTCAAGCGAGATACGTGTCGCCATTTGCCAGACGACCTGATTTAGCAGTGCCAGGGAAGCGTAGTGAATATCAGTACGTTTGTTGAATGCTCAATTATACCAGAAATATCAGTTTTACTGTGAAAACTAGTTGTCTTATTTTCAGAAATTTTCGTTTACTGCGTTATGATATAAAAAGTAACTGTGAGATTTCAAACCTTATTCGCTTATTCCCGCATTATGACAGTTGATATAAACCCTTAGTTTGCTTAGATTTAAAAAAAAATACTGATACATATTATGTAAACTGTTGTTTGAATGAAGTATGTTTAATTAAATAAATGCAACGAAAGAGAGAATGTTTGAATGTATGTGTAAAATAAGGAAAAAAAACGGAAACTGCTTTTCCAATGGGAGTGTAGATGTTTGTAACATAAATTAGTTGTATCCTTGATTTTCACAAGGTATAAATTAAACGAGAATCGAGCGGAGCCGGAGGTGAAACCTAGTAAAAAATTCAAATTCAAATTTTCAAGTTCTATATCTTTATTTCATAAAATTCCTCCTTTTTTAACCGATTAAAAAAAGGAGGCTCTCAATTCGACCGTATATATATATTTTAATATTAAAAACTATAGACCAACACGCACAAATTGAGGGCAACAATAAGTTTGTCAAAGTAAAGTGTCGATCTATAACCGCCCGTTTCCAAATGTCAACCATTTGCCTTGTGAGAAGAAATCGGGGAAATAAACTCACGGCCAATCTTTCAAACAACCGTCTAGTGTTTATTACAATATTTAGTAAGCTGTATTACAGCACTGTTTTGTTGTGCGCTATTATGCTAGTAAGATTAAAAGTAAATAAAAATAAGAAACTGAAAAATAAGAAAAAAAAGAAGAGAAGAAAAACATTAAATTCGGAAACTAAGAAACATATAACTATTGAGTAACATATGGCAAGGTTGTCGTTTTACTGTGGACTTAAATTTTTTAGACTCAACATTTGTATATTATCTGGAATTATGTTTATTGCGTGTGTTAAAAGATTGTAACCATATCACTTTTTTTACAGAACTAATCTTTGTTGTTATGAAGGTAAACCAAGTTTTCAGAAATATACTGACATGCTAAAGAAATGTCCTGACGTGCTAAAGAGATGTCTTTGAATCTCTGCCTCAGTGAATGACGGTTTTCTAAGTTTTAAATTGGTTGGATAGCCTTTTTTTGCAGCATGAAGATATATCGGCAGCATTCCTCCACATTAGAATACCGATATGAAAGCAACTAAGATAGACTAATCTGCCTGTCTCAATATCAGTCCGTTCACGATTTTTTTTTAATGCATATGCTGCACAGCTAAGTCTATTCGATAATTTTTCAAAATGTGGGCCCACTGAAGCTCAGAATCAAGAGTAATGCCTAAGAATTATGTGATATCCACTAATTTCAACTCATTTTCGTTAACCATTATTTGGTTTTCACCTGTTGACCGTTTGCAGTAGTGAACTACACTACATTTCAGTCTTTTCTTTATTATAAAGTAAGTTGTGTGAACAACTTTTGAAATAGTGGCGTTTACATCGTTATAGTTTGTAGTCATACGTTTTAGTCTAATCACTACATATTATAAAATGAAGTCCCCCGCCAGGTCTATCTGTCTGTCTGTTCGCGTGCGTGCGTGCGAAGCCGGAACGGGTTGCTTGTATGAGATAAGTATCATCTGTGTACCAACACTATCTCGTGGTTATGTTTAAAAAGATTAGATAAATCATTCACATCATTAATGAAGAACATGAACAAAAATTGCCCAAGTATAACTGTGGAACTCCCATTTTTACCACAGACTCTTGAGACAGCTTGCTATTAATATCGACTTTCTGAATCTTGAACTTAGATAAGAAGTAAGAAGATCCAGCACAGTGTTTTTGATAGTAACCGTAGTGATATAATTTCCTGATCAGAGTTTCATATTAAACAACACAATCAAAAGCCTTGGATAAATCGCATTGCATTTCATCACAAACGATTTTTTTAAATGACTGAATGCTGGTAGTACTAAACTTGGTCTAGAGTTGATTTGGTCTGAAGTACTACTAGATTTGAACAATGCAATGGTTTTACTGGATTTCATTAGATTACTAAATACATCACTATCCACGCACTGATTAAATATAAATGACAATTGATTGGCAACTATCACAGTTTTAGTGATAATTACAGAATTTCCCCAAAAGTCGGTTGTTTTTTTTTGGTTAAGCGCATTAAAGACTGTAATGATTGGGAAAGAGCTGACGTGTTGTATACTAAATTCACTGCTTGTCCTATCAATACATTCTTCCAAAAATGATTCTGCAATAAGCACACGCGTGCTGCACAATCGTGAGGAGTTCAAAGATTCAATAGTCGATACAGGAGATTCACTGAGACAGAAATTCACCAATATTCCTATATTAGGATACCTATATCCTCAAAACAGTGGCTATTTAAGTCTTACTTGGAAGTAACCGGTACGCTGTAAACAATTTCAAGTTTAATTTCAAAAACTCAAAACGGTTAGTTTTATTAAGCCACCCTTTCATTCCTATTGTTGAAACAAATTTATCGACTCATCATTGGTCAGAGTTGAATTGATTTATTATTTTCTTATCCTTAATTACAATATCTATAAATAAATTGCCTATATATGTTGCTGTTATGGCTGTTATTCGTGTTTGTTTCAAAAACAAGTTTTTTTGATTATACGATTGAAAGTTTGTTCTGAATTTAGTCACTTAACAAAAAAAACTATTAAGTGAATATCTAAAATAAAGTAGCTTTAACAATTTTATCCAAAAAGGATAACGAAAACCCTCATAGGATATAAATAATTACTACCAACTGCAATCGATATAAGTAGAATATATTACCTACCACAAATGCCATCTCCTAATTTTATTTTAGTTCATGAGGAAAAACGCTATGGCGTATACGCCCCATTTTATGTAGATTCTCCCCTTCTCAATTAGGAAAATACGTTGCAATCCCACATTGGATCCCTACTTTGTAATATACTCTGATCTCTTTATTTATTCCAGTCTTGTTTGGCATTCCCTGAAACCCGCTTCCAATGAGCAGCTAAGAATTTTTTTGGAGTAAACAGAAAGGTTCTTCTTGTGTAGATTGATAAATATTTGTCTTAAAAACTGGTTGATATTTTCTTGTATATTAATGAGTGCCTTTTGAGTTTCGTTATTTGGTTATCTTAATTAACCCTAAAAATAAGATGAGGAGACCTTTAATTAAAAAAAATATATATATTCACATTTCTATCAGACCTTTAGATGATTGATTAATTACCAAAAGGCGAATGGAATGGAATCTGTAGTGAAAATCCAAAAAAAAAATGATTTTACACAAAAGCCTTTGTTTGTTTATGAATTATAATATGAATTTTAAAATTATTTTTGCAAATGTAAAATACTTCCTCTTCAATTTGCGTAGCTCTACGTAAAGTAATCGCCAACACCCCTCAGTATGGGCTCTCGGAGAATATTGAGATAAAATTCGAGTTGTAGCTATTCGCTATCTTTCAACCCGCAGTAAACTTTTAGGCCATGTATTTGTTTTCCCGTATAAAAATATTGTTATTCGTAAAGAAATTGTTTGCTTTGATAATGAACTGGAAATATGAATTTGTTGAGAAATAAAATAGATGACTGCTGTGTTGTATTTATATTAGCATAATAGAAAAGCCTTTTCTACTTATTTGTTCTTGTATGGTAAAGTCATAACATTAGTTTAAGTAAAACTGCACGATCTTTGCATTTCTGGTGTCACTGGAAGCAAACTCATAAAGGGATATGCCCATTTGGGCATTTGGGAAAGAGCTTTTGGCCCAATGACGCCCATGAATGAAATAAATTGTAAGCATTAGGGTTGAAATCATAGATATAGGAACCACTAATATTTTTTAAATAGTACTAGGACATAATTAAAAAAAAAATAAAAAACTCACTATTTGCTTTGATAGTCAAAGCGGTAAGACCCAACCCAAACCCAAGTATTTCTTCTGACTTTTTAGAAGTTATATTATTTTTTTATGTTTCATGAGTGTATTATTTTAAAAAAACTTAAAAAAAGAGAAAAACAAAAAAACATTTTTAGTTTTTGGTCGATTCTTTATTCGTCCTCATTTAAATATATAATTAACACGTCATCTAGAAACTGGGCTGGGGGATTTATATTAGATTGAAACCTTGCCCAGCCCAAGAACAAAACAATGGTCATAGCATGGGCACAACACCCTACTGTCCTGCGACCAGCTAAGAAAATCTTCTAAGCCTTCGTGTATACACGCCACAATTAATACAGATATGTGTCCGTGGTAACACGGAGTTGTCGTGTAAATCGGGTTCCATAGTGGTGCCAGGTCTTTCTGATACAGGTACAGTATCTATAAGTAAGCCGGTGTCGTCATGTGAGGTGGGTGGGTCCAATATATAGCCAAGGTCTTTATCGGGTAAGGTTTCCGGGTCCATTCTAGTAATCAAAGTCGTTGGATCAGTTAGAAAAGAATGTACAAAATATAACGAGTTATAAGCGCCCAGCTAGAAATGAAATGCGATTGCAAAATGGCATAGTTGAACATTTAGACGTAGAGATGGCGGTATTAGAACGATTTAATTATTTAAAACACAGAAATATTTATTTTTTGCGTATATATGTAGATTCTGGTAGTCCATAAATAGTCGTTATTTTGTATTGTTAATTTTGAACAAAATAACGATCACCAAAAGGTAACCAAGACAAGTATAAAAAAAATAGGTTTTCATAACCGCATTTACGTGTATCGATTTTAAGACGAAATACCCTCACTTTCTCAACAGGATTCGCATTAGGCGAGCGGAAATGCCAAATAAGGCATTGATTGATTGAGGATTTTATTTTTTTTGACTTTAGACTTCGTAGTTTTACGACCTTCTTAGTAATAGAAATAATTTAGTTACAAAATGGGTGTGTTTTTGGTATTTACCACATTGCTGGGCAAACAAAAGCCATAAGTGGGGCATACCCCTTTTAATATATATTAATTATGATGATAAGCACAATTTAAAAAATATGTTCGTTTTTTCTATTTCATAAAGCTAAAACACCTCAGTTTAGTTTGTACTTAAAAGATCAGAGAAAAATATTAAATAATCGTGATGGTGATAAAAAGGTTGTATGTTTCTTCCAAACGTGGAAATATGGGAATTTTGCTTTTGGCCACGCCGTCGCTGCTTCTATACAGTAGTAATATCTCAGTTAAATTATTTTTTAAATGTTTTTGGTGTAAAAAGTTATTACAGATGGTTATGTTACCGGTTTGCAACCAAAATTGTTATGATTATATTTATTTCAATTTTATTTCGAAAAAAAAAAAATCATAATATTTCAGACATAAGGTCATTTTGAGACGGTAGCGATGCGAAACTAGAACTAAATGGTTGATACCAATGAAAACATACCAATAAGTTAATTATAGGCATAATAATATCTTCCCTTTAGTTTCTTCTACACAACACATTGCTTGAATCAATAATAATTACGCAAACAATAACTGGACAATACATCCTACTAAACATGATCCATCAGCTACCAACAATACACAACCATTAAGATATTTCGTCATAACTTATCGATACATTCAGTGGTTCATAAAAATACATATACATTGATCAATGGTACGTACCGATGTAAAAATTATTGTCGTCCTCGAAATTCGGTAGGAAATTACTATTCCGGTCGCGACTACACTGAAACTGGATGTGGCATTAATATTAATATATTTCTCTTCCTTTAATATTACGGTTTGGGTTATTGTTTTACTTGGATATACGTTTGTGGATATGGTCTAATCTTGTGAGAGAAAGAGGAATGACAATTCCCTGTATTTTATACCAAATTTACCCATGCTCGTATTGGTGTAATCTTAAGAATCAAAAGCAGTGGTCCTACGAAAACACTGAGTGAAAATGAATAGAAAAGAAATTTTATGAGAAAAGGTTTTTTTTAGAAGAGATAGAGATTAGATAGGGATAGAGAAGTAAGAATTTCTTTGCCAGAATATTGAGAACCAAATTTGTCAAAATTAAATAACAATAATTTCATTATATTAATACGTGAAGGGAATTCTTTGTACCCCTTTTTACGAAAATTTCCCAAACGTAGTACCGTGAATTTTGGAATATTTACAGATAGAAGACGTGCAGTAAGCTAAAATTTGTAAACAATATTTGCTAGAAAGTTAAAAAAACGGGTACAAACAGCTTTATAAGTGTCCAGTATATATTTTGGCCTCTCATAGTACAAAAGTCCATACATTGACAGGTCAAGGAATATTGGCCAATGACATAAACTATGGTCGAAATTCGACCACCACGCGATCTCTAGTAATCACACTAATATCATAAATTTGAAAGTTTGGATGGATGGATGGATGGATGGATGTTTGTTACTCTTTCACGCAAAAACCACTGAACCGATTGCGATGAAACTTGGTATGTTGATAGCTGGAGACCTGGATTAACGCATAGGCTACTTTTTGTCCCGATATTCCCACGGGATCAGGACTCACGCGGGTGAAACCAAGGGGCGCTGTTAGTATAATAATACTCCGGCCATACTACACAGTGCTATCTAGACCCAGATGAAACACAACAGAGCTTGTACTTTGGGTTAAAGGAGACGGATATACATACTAAGATATTTTTTTAGTAAATATATACACATTATACATAAAGACATTATGTACTTACAACACATATAAATATTTGCACTGAGCGGGAATTGAATCTGTGATCCCCAACTTGGCAGTGAAATGCACTACTGCTAATGGCCAGAACATTTTTATTTACCAATGACAGCTCAAAAAACCTTGTCTTTAGTGTCCCTAGCTATTGTTTGCACTATAGCTGCTACAACAAACACTTTATTTACCAATATCTTTCTTTAATGTCCAACTTCTTCAAACTCAAATTTAATATCTTTATTTCATAAAATTGATCATCAATTATTCGAAATCATCAATTTAATAAATATTAAAAATTATAGATCAACACACACAGAGTCACCGGAACAATAGTTTGCTTTGTCAAATGTAAAATTATTAAAGAAAAAAAATGGATAACATAATATCATATCTACCTGTTTCGATCTATAACCGCCCATTTCCAAATGGTTGAGCCTTGTGGGTTGAGCGTTTCTAAGTTTCTAAGCTAGCAAATGGTGACGGCGGCTATTGCTAAAAGCTTACCACCAAAAATGTCACTCGCAGATCCGACTGTTTTGATTTATAACCTCCCGTTTCCAAATGGTTGAGCCTTGTGAGAAGAAATCGGGCAAACAAACTCACGGGCACTGTTTTTCTTTTCCTGAATATTGTCGTAAATAGTCTCTTCTTGCCACTCTATATTCCCATTAATTACACCCCTTAATACTCCATTTCCACGCTCTAATTCAACCGCATCCAGTCTTTCGACATAGGAACCGTTGTTATGACAAGTAAGCCTTGTATGTTTATCATGTATTTTTTCGTTGCCCATAAAATAAAACCCCTTTTTATGGCGAACCCAATTACTTTTTATGATCAGATGTGCTATGATATTGCTTTGATACTAAAATACTTGCCGTTTGTACACGGCGAACTGTTGTGACCATTTTTCGATCATTATTTTTCTTTAATATGCCAGATCGGTATTTTTTTATCATAAATTGAAACTTTTTACTATGCTCTTACATTAATCAATTACAGAAATAAAGGTTTATCTTTACGTATTGGAGTAAAGTTTTATTACTAAATCAGACAAATTAAGATTTTTTTTAATGTGATTAGAAATGTGGCTTTGTAACTATATTTTTTATCTAAATACCAATAATATAGGTGAAACTGTAACTAATAATATTTCGTTATTAGAAATACTAGAAAACAGCGACTTAATAGCTAAGTTAACTATCAATCAGAACCAATGTCAAACAAGCATTTAGTTAATATGGAGGCATTCACAATAATATTAGTAATGTGTAAAAATTAAGTAAATTGAAAGGTCTGAAGGGGTTTTCTAGGGCTTCCTGTTTTGGGTTATACTCAGCACGTACAATAGACCCACCTGTGACGGAACAGCGTGTATCATGAGTTCCGGAAAGGGAAATAAAAACAGAGGGATAAAACCGCCTTTTGCAATACTGTCATAGTATACTGTGAACAAATGAATGAATAAATGATGATAATATTAATGTTGAATGGTTATTGTGCATAATTAATAAATTAATAAAAAAATTGTTAACAGGTAAAGTACGCCCCAAAAGTGAAAATGTTTATCAAATCTGGTGCCAATGGGAAAATTCCTGAAGGAGATGATGTCGTTATAGGTAAGTCACAGTAGTAAATATATCATTTCAATGTATATAGGTAGCTAAGTATAATTGACGATGACTTCGTTGGTACCTAGGTATTTAATTTTACTTTTGTGCCTATACAAAATCTGTCTTCTTGTCGTTATTTTACGGAAACCAAATTTTTTTCTTTTAATCACTGTTATAAAATATATTTCTTAACTATTAATTTCTTCAATAATGTAAATTATCCTGCTTTTACTAGAGGAGTGAAATTACCAATTCTATATAATTAAGTAGTTTCAATTTACATTTATGTAATATTTTCACTTTAAATGTTATTTTAACAGCCTGCAAAGCCGACGCAAATCCATCAAATTTGACTTACAAGTGGTTTTTAAATGAAAAGTTAATTGAAGGAAATACAACTGAATTGGTAAGCATATTTTTTAATCTAACAATATTAATATTATAAATAGGTGCATGTTAAATATTATCTTTGTAAACGTAGAACAAGTACAAATAATAAAAAATCGTTTAATAAAATATATTAAGTAATGTCTGTAAAAAGATAAGCTCAACTAAGTCAAAATATTTGATTTAACAGAAAATATACAACATTACAAGAAGATATCATGATGCCACTATCAAATGTGTTGTGTACAATGACGTAGGCAACAGCGAAGAAATTGAAACCTTGGAGATCACATGTAAGTAAGAATCTAAATATAGGCAATGAAAATGATAAGACACACCTTATAGAAGAAGCATTTATATCTTGCTGTGGAAAATAAAAACCAATTGATTCAAATGTAGATAAAATAACCAAAATATAAAAGAAATAAAATAATCTAAGTTCCTATACAAGTTATATTACCAATTTTAAGGCAAAGAGGAACCACGTCTCTAAAACTATGCTGTTATTTGATATCAGTGTCGTTGTGGATAGAATTAAATAAGTAGCTCTGTTGGTTACTTCTACGGCAATAAGTCTATCTTCTTTATTATTATTTAGCATGTGGTAAATAGTTTTTAGTACTTGTTATTGTTCATAGCATTATTCATTTGTTTTTAAAGCCTGGCTTCCAAATAATTTGAACATTTTATTTAGACGCACCAACATTCAGAAGCTTACCAAAAGATGTTGAAGCAGAAGTAGGTACAACTGTGACATTGAGTTGTGACGTCGACGGATACCCTCTACCAGAAATAAGATGGCTACATCATGAGGAAGACCAGATGATTGTAAGTAAAGTTTGTAAATTATTGTTATTGAAATGCTAATAATGAATGGCTTACATATATGAACACAGGAAATATGATTGGTAGACAGTAATGTTCATAGAATTCTATGTCTACGATTAATGCAAACGAGACAAAAATTTATTCGAGCGATTTAATAAATCAATCTCTATGTTTTACAAAATCATAAATGTAAACCATTATTAAGAGTTTTCGTAAAGAAATGTGCCCAATCGGCAATATTCTTGATAAAAGAATCTTGCATGGTAACTGTAAAAGATTACACATAAGTAAATCAAATAATCCGAAATGAAAACTTTGTTAAAAACTAAATGTTATCCTAATATTATAAATCCGAAAACAAAAACGTATCTTTTTATAAATAAAACAATTTTCTTTGCAAACTGTACCAACATTGATAATTCTTTGTGTGACTTAAATATATTTATTCTGTCTGAATGTACTTTGTGTCCATTTATTGCATGTTTGTGAAGTTCCCCTGGAAGAATTGTAGCGCCAGGCATGTACATTCCTTTCGCTACAGTTCCTCTTTTAAATAAAAAAGTACTCTGCGTTATGTCTTACAATTATGACACAGCATAACCAGCTATATTTTAATAAATACATAGAAATATATATTAATAGCAAATAGTATTATTATTTACTCGTAGGTATTTAATATGTGACTTCTTCTCAACTAAATCCAAAACTTCAGAGCTTGTATTGAAACATTACCTACCGTTAGACCTTAGGCAAAATGTCTTGTTTTGGATTGGTTTTTAATTTGTGTTTAGCATTCCTTTTGAGCGTCTCATCTCAGATCGTCTTATATTTAGGCAACAGTATGCCCCACCCATTTTCCTGGGCTATTGTTTATTAGACTTATGTCCCTACATTTAGTACAATAAAATGTTTATCATTAATAAAAGTAAGCACATACATATTTATTTAAACAGGTTTATTTATTTAAATACGAAACATACACAAAAATTCACGGTAAACAACTGCGCTGCGTCTAATTGTCGATAGTTATACAAAGTTGGACCATTAGCAGTGAAAAACAGGAAAATTATTGGGTTATCAAGATTTTGTTTAAAATTATGTACAGTTAGACTTTAGTTTTCTAATATTTTTTTTTACATAATTCCAACTATCGAAGGAGCATTCAGAGTTGTGTTTTGTTAATTTAAGCAAGAAAGTATAATCCTTACATTTAGCCATACGACTAAGTGCTGGAATTAGTATTACATTAGCTATGCAATCTAGATAATGGGACTGTAATTTTGTAACGATACCCAGAATTTGATTAATATCCCATTCATTTAACATCAACGTTTTCACTGTTTTTGCTGGAAACCGATCAACTTGGTAATTAATCAAGTTATAAAAAAACTGTTTCTAGCTTAAGGTTTTTATGCAATAACACAAAATTATGCTTACACAGCATCGGGCTTTCAGGGTTTTACAGTCAACTCAGGTTACAATATTTGCTATGTCAAGTGTATTTGGCCTTTAGAAAAAATATAGAAAAAAAATTCTTTATGTTATAGCAAAGAAATGTGATTAATACCGAGTTTGGATGTACTCCAAGACTCTTACATTATTTGGTACTGCGTGGGCGTCATTGTCGGTGGCTTTATGACAAAATTATCGTAGCTATCTCAGAGGAATGGTATTATTTAACGAGGCTAAGATAGCCCTTTTAGTAACATTTTTTGTATAGTTGAATATAAATGTGTGTATATTTGTTTTATTCATACTTATATTAATACGAGCCATGTTGAGAATGCAATATGTATAATGGATATCATTTTTCACAGAGTTGTAGCTTATTTGGAAGTAGAGATAAAGTTTTCATTGTAAAAGCAACATTTTAACCTGATGTTGAAATTTTGACCTATATTTTGACATTTAGGTTTGCTATATTTAACATTGTAAAGATTTCCTCAGCTATGAATTTCAGTTTAATTAACACACTAAAAGTTGGGGCAGACAGGGTAGGGCGGGACGGCGATGCAACGTGGCGTGAGCGGTTAAAATGTACCAGCACCGAGCGTAGACCGCGACGGAATTGTGTGATGTCTTCTATATTCACTAGTACATTACAACCTGCTTACACCACGTCACCGTCCCGCCTCGCCCTCTGTCAGCCCCAGCCTTAAGTCATGATAAAGACATTAATATTTTTCATGACTTATGGTATCTATCGTCTTATGTTTTACACGTATTCTGTAAGACTACCATATTTAATATTCTCTTACTTACTATGTAGATTTCTTGAATAAATTTTAAGGTTCCTAATCTCATTAAATTACTTCTTAAAGTTATTATAGATATTATGCACACACATTTTAATATATAGGTTTCTGAGAGATTTTCATCAACATTATTTGATTTACTTATAATTTTAATAAGTTCTATCGCAGATTAGTTTACTTAGTGCCCACGAATCCATTGTAATTTAACTCATATTATTTTCCAAGAAATAGGCCCGTTTAGAATTTATGCCACACCTACGCTGTAACTTGTTAAGTTTCATACCACTGCATGTTTCATTTACTTAATATTTTATTCACAGCGCGTCGGCAGAACGGCAAACTTAACTCTAACGCTAGATACCCACACATCTGGTCGGTATTTATGTAAGGCCAGTGTAGATGGCTATCCTGAAATAGAAGCGGAGGCTTCAGTTTTCATTAAAGGTAAGAAAAATAAACAGTTTTAAACGAGAGATAGGATAAAAGTGTAATGGTTATCAAAAACACTATCTTATACATTGTGTGTCAGCTATAAGTGTTTTTAATAGACATTACAATAAAATTCATAACGTTTGTATCTATGCGCTATACGTAATAAAAAATTAGATAATCCCGTGTCATATCAACGCTTTTACTAGTTCATTTTATGTTAATCTCAAATGATATTAAAATAGTTAAATTAAAATTTATCAGACATTAGGCACTAAACCACGCCTTTTAAGGCTTCGTTCAAAGATTTGACTGATTAGTTTAAACACTGTTTAAGAAATTCGTAGATTTTGGTAGCGTGTACCGATTTGTTTGTTGTTCGGAGTGCTTAAAACATTGGTTAGATGTCTTTCCTACAGAGAGTTTTTAGAGTTTCAGCTATTTAAAAATAAAGTCTGTAAAAGGTTACGAATAGACTTATTATGAAAAGTCATCTTTAATAAAAGCAGGTATAAATATTATTAAAAATATTACAGGTATAATTATGTTAACGGGAATTAACGTGATCACGTACTTAATATAGTCACAGGCTTACTGGCTCAGTGGTGCACGCCTTCCATCATTAAATCCGTGTGGTTGATAGGTTTTTAATTCACGCTTACAGTTTCAATATTTTTGATAAATTCGTTTTGCCATGTACCGTCACATACTATACTAACAGTGTCCCTATTCTGTAAGTAAACTAAAGGATCTTTATTCTGGTATTCATATAAAAGCGAGGTGGTACGTGTTTTATCTTCTCTTCTCTCTCTCTCTTCTCTTGAATGATTGAAAGGTTTATGGTTTTTAATTTTAATTGCTTCACGTGCAACTCTTTAGTAAAAGTGAAGTTTACTAGAGAGGACATGTGTACGGTGAAATTCAATCCAGTGATTAATGCCTACATCGAGTGCATTTTCTGCAATCGCTGATTTGCTAGTGTGGCGTTTCTTCACTACGGCTTATATTCTTTGACCCTTTCAGCAATAGTACATTTCGTTTGGCCTATGTAAGAACTACCGCAGATGCAGTCTATTTTATGGGCCCTTTGAGTTTGTAACGGCAATACATCGTTCCTTTATACCTGTATAGTGTCTAAATGGAGTATTTATTTATCTTATCTGTAAATCCCTTGACATAAGGCATGGAGGCTGGTTGTCTGTTCACTTCTGGATGCTTGCGTCTCATCGTCGGTTGCTTCCGTCTTCCATTCACTTGATATCCGTTAATTTTTTGTAATTCTTGGTAGAATTACTAACACTACACATGGTTTCCATTCCACACCGTTTTAAAAAAAGTACTACATTCGGACAGTATACACACCAGGTATAAACGCTTACAACATCGTACATCGAAGCATGTATACCCGTTAGAAACTCCAGGTGTCTGTATTATATATTATCATCACACATTAAACAAGAGAAAGAATAATCTAGAAGCTACCAAGAATTTTGTAATGAACCCAGAAATGACTACTACCGAGTATCCAAAATGACCTAATCCATTCGCTGTTCATACTAACTACCCCACTTTGCAAAATGTATATTTCTAATGAAAAACCTACGAATAAAACATACCTATTCTCATTCATTCTACGACAAATGTATCACGTTTAATTGGCTCTTTCTATAGAAGCTACACGTTTCTAAGTAGATACCAGAACTGAACGCTTTCTTTCATAAAAAATAAATGGATTCCGCCCCTACGTCCTACCGTGAATAGCACACACATTTCTAATGAAAGGCCCTACTATGCTCATTCACTCTAATTAATTATTTGTAATGGTGGAGAACTTATATTTTCGAGGAAAATTAGATCAAAGCTTATTAACATACGGCAAAAGTTTTAATTACTTTATGAGTTTTATACTATGATACTTTCTATCAAAAGTTTATTTTGGGTTGAACCTGGATTAAATGCCAAAGAAGCGACATCATTTGCAAAGGCGTTTGAAGATTTTGATTTTCTTTTTTTTCTAGTAAAAAGACCTGGCCTTATCAATAACTATCTATTCGAAAACGGCCGTGCCCAACACCTAGCTGTCTTCTCTTTTTTTATACCACTAAGTTGCCAAGTAAGCATAGTTGCCATCTAAGACCAGGTCTTTACCGGTAACTTTTAAAATCATAATTAGTTGCAGAAGCTCGTATCTGTCACACCTAAGCACGTGGCCTAGATATACAACTTTGCGCTGTTTGATGGTCTTGCAAAAGCTTGCAATTCTAGCCTACTTATCCTAGAACGTCCTCATTGGTCAAAAATCTACTTTTAATATTCATCTCGAACTCCGACACTTAGCCTTTTGCCAACGACCAAAAACCAACGACATTGACTGTAGATGTCGCAAGATTCAAAATTGCTACTTTACCCTCTATAATGAGGCTACTAACAAGCAGACAAAATAATCCTGGAGGTGCTAGATGTGCTTGTTGGGCGGCACAGTAGAAGTCTGCACAAAACTACATAGTAAGACACTCATACTTAATTACGACACTTATTTACATATTTCCACAAAACTCTGACTAATCAAATAAGAAAATTAGCTATCATTACGTACCATACTCAAAGTTCCTAATTTACTTTCCTTGGTAAATCTGAAATTAGTTTTAATTAAATATCACCCTAGGACCAAAGAACAGCATTTTCTGAAACAAAATTTTAAACTAGTCTATTAGCGTACAAAATGTGGCTGGTAGTTAATTTTGTACAAGCAGGTTTTTGCTTTAAAGCTGTTAAAGTACTAATTACTCTTCCATTTTAAATACAAAAAACATTGTATATTACTGTGGTGATAGTGGTAATTAGCACCACAGTAATATACATGTTTTTTATCGTAATATAGACTAAAACTATGTGATGATTATGATAAGGTATGTAAGCTTTTCATACATACATTATGGCATAGATCCTTGTGACCTTGTGACCTGTCAAAATGGTTATTATGAAAATTTCTTTTTCTTTATTTTAACCGGCTTTGGTTCTCATTACGCATAACTATTATAATAGTTGTTCTATTATGTGTGGTCAAATCTAAGTGTAAGATGACCTGACCTTGATTGTTATGAATAGATGCATGTAAATTTATATATATATATATTAATGTATTTTTATTTTTTTACACTTAATTTTTTCAATTAGACTTCTAAAATTAATTCATAAGTCATTTGTATCTTACGTACCAGCATAATGAAAACCAAAGCCGGGTTAAAATAAAGAAAAGATAATTTTGACCAACGACTAATATAATTATCAGTTATCTTTTGAAATCAAGAAAGTCGTTGGTAATTTTATCATCAAACGATACTTTTTATAATAGATTGAACTCACATAATAAATAATGAATCTAATACCCATAGAATGAGTACAGAAATTGATACATTACTAAGCGGTTTATTCATAGCTTTGCAATTACGAGAGTCTGGAGAGCTCTGGAAATAGTTTCAATTTCGACTAGTTTCCTTAGTAAGGATTCCTTTGAAATAGGCAGATGTACAAATGTAGCTATCTCACTGAATGAGGAGATTAATATATTCGTAGGTATGTCATTCTCACAGCCTTGGATATACGTTTTATGTACCATACCAGTGTGAAGTGGGATTGTCTTTCTAACTAACCTATACTTTTTAACGAATAGACTACACCAAACGTTAAATACAATGGTTCATTATTGTTGCTTTTTTTAACCTACTTAAAAAAGATGGAGGTTTGCAATTCGTCGAAATCTTTTTTTATGTATATTCCTCGATTACTTAAAGATGCCTGGACCGATTTGGAAAGTTCTTCTCTACAAAGATTAAAAAGAGAAACGTAATAATTGTGATGTTACATAGTTGTTTTGGAGGGATCTTCAGATCCGACCTTATGCTTTATGTCCAGACTTGTGTGTTAGGTTATCTCATCTTCTTCAATACTTGATTCTTCTCTGGCGGTATTCCGTGGCAAAGAGAACATGTATGACCACCTGAAAATCTAGCATTTATGAAATAATTTATTGAAATAGGCTAGGCACTAATAATATATGAAGTAGGTATGTTAATGTATATTTAGAGTGTATAACTATTTTCTCATAGGTATCGGCCAAAAGATGAAGAAGTTTTGAGAATTAGGTATAATAAGACATACATTTCAGGTCCACCGAAAATAGTATCAAACCAAACTCAATTTGGATCACAAGGAGATACTGTGAACATAGAATGTGCGGCTTTTTCTGTACCAAGAATTGAAAACATAGTATGGACTTTTGATGGAAGAGAAATTGACACCATACACGATCAGGTAAATACATAAAATATTTGAGAATATGCTACATGAGAGATTAAGTAAAGCTAAAGTCCTTGAGCACCCTCTTTAAGTCCCCAAATCAATAGATAGCCTCAGGCAAACAGTTTTTGGTGGCTTCATTGAAATCATACCTCTACAGATACGTTTCAATTCTTTGAGCTTTGAGTTTAACTGGGGCTCAACTCAACATTGCTACTTTCAGAACTAAAACACTATTTGCAACGACTTTTGAATGGCGTACTTTGTGTCTGTTATATGTGTGAAAATTGTTAGTAGTATTTTGATAGAAAAGTAAAAACTGTTTCTGTTATTATTTTAGAATTTCGTAAATCAATTACTAATACAAAAAGGAAATAGAACTATATAAGAAGTTACTAATAAAACAGAAACATGAATAAAATATGTGAAATTATTTGACGCAATTTTATATGATACTAAAATAATAATATGAGTAATATATCGTAAGATTCACGTCACTTAGCCATAAAGGATTTGTGATCATTTTATGAAGCACTAAAATGTATTAAGTTTTCTGTGCCATTTTATGTTGTACTAAATAAGATGTAAAAATCTACTTAAGCATGTTAAAACTACCAATATTCCTGAAGCTATTCAATTTACTATAATAGGAATATATATATATATATATATATATATCATAGGAATGCCTATAATAGGCACTAAACCGCTTCAAAACAAAATTGCGTCTATTACTGTAACATTGATAAAACAATTATCTTTTGAAACATTTTCATTCCTACTTTAAGTAAAAATTCAAACAAATTGTCCTCTCAAGACATTTGAACCAGCTTTACATTCCAATCATTCCCCCACACATCCAAGGCATCTAAATTAAACAAGCCATTTCTCCAGGATTACGCATTCCTCGAAGAGCTCCAACCAGGAGGGGTGGTGAACTCGACACTAATCATTCGAGAGAGCCAATCAAAGCATTTCGGAGTCTATAAATGCAATGTCTCCAATGATTACGGAAGCGATACCGTAGAGATTATCCTGAGGCCGAACAGTAAGTATTTTTCTTTTATATATTATGATGATTTGATAATGTTTAGTGACTTTAGAATAAGTAAAATATGTTAAATACGTTTTTTGTACATTACATTATACTGTGTCTACAAAAAACATCCATTATCATCCTGATTTAAAGTCCGCTAAATGCTAGAAACACAGCAAGTGAAAAAAATATTTTTGCTTAGTCTTTAAACATAATGGGAATCGTCATTACTCTCATTGTTTTTATGAAGTATTCTACGACAGCCTCTTTACGGCTTTCGAGTTTATGACTGTTCACGATTCAGGCAAATGCAAATGCAAGATAATCTTCGTTTTGTTAACATAAAAAGACACTAATGGAATTTTGAAGAAAATGTTTATGATTGGGTTTGTTTTTGCTACGATTTTTGGTATGGCTCCAGAGCTGTCTTCCAAAAAAAAGTTATTTAGATTTAAGATTATAAAACTTTTTACACATGACGTCCAATACCGGGGGTTTGAATTCGATTCTAAGACTTTACGTATGTATTGAACCTATTAGAACTTACCCATGACTTGCTTAAACGGTGATTTCAGCATATCTAGTTTAGTTGTCCGTAACGTTTTATATATACTGAAAAAAAAAATGGAAAATAGCGAGGGTTCCGTAAGCAAACAAAGTTGTATGCAGATAGTTGGTCCATCTTGGAAATTGTTTTTCGGAGATATTTGCCCCTTTTTCCGAAAGACGAACTTAACTTTGCGGTCAAAAATAAACTCTCCTATACATCGATGTACGTCACAGTCAATTTCGTAAACTATAAGTTTGTAATCGCAAAACAAATTAACGACTTTCGGTTATTTCCTTTACTTGTGCTGGGAGCCCTTTGATTCTAGGTCAATGGGAAGTATCCCATAGGTTTTGATGTCCTGTGAAATGTTCAAATTCATTAAAAGTTTAAGCTCAAAGGGCTGCTGACAATTTTTTGTTTGACTTAGAAGCTCGATTTTTTACAGTTTCAATTGACCGCAAACATAAGTACCTACTTGATATTAATTTAAACTTGATATTTAAACGCGTTCCAATCTCCGCTCCCCTCCTTCCCCTACTCCCACCTTAAAAGCCGGCAACGCACTTGTGACCCTTGAGTGGCAAGTGTCCATAGGCGGCGGTAGTCACTTAACAGCACTTGTGACCCATCTGCTCGTTGGCCCCCTATGCCAATAAAAAAAATAATTTTAAAATCTTACATCATTGAAAAATAGTACCTAATATTGCAATTCTTGCCTACCATTAGGTACTGATCTATGTGCTCAATAAAGGTCAAGACCGCTATTTTCCGAAAAAAATGTCCGACTAAATTCTCTTTAAGAAATATTTTCCACGCGTCCATCTTGTAAAGGACGTCACTATTATTCTCATGACTGACTGAACCCCTATTACAGTCGCAACGACCAGGCATTATCGTAAATGTATCGCCATTTTGACTTTATAACCTTCACATAAGTATAGCCAATCTATCACGGTTTTCTTGACAATATAACTGAACATTTTTAAGTATGTTAAAACTGGGTCAATCTCAACATTGATTCGAATTGAACATACTCGCACATCAAATGTTAATATAATATTTTATTTCAGAATCATTCCCACTTCTTCTGATTCTCTTTGGCGTGACATCTGGTACGATAATGGTAGCAGCGGTAATCATGCTAGTGATACTTTGCCAAAGAAAACAGAGGAAGAACAAACAATCTCAAGTCGTGGAGAAACCGGACGTGACGGTTACTGCAGAAGAATTGTATAAGGAAAATGATCGGAACTCAAATATAAGCGATTTGAAATTAGAACTTAGGCAAGCGAATGGTAGTTGTGACATCGTAAGTTTGAATGAATCTAAATTTAATTAATTTTTCAATGGCAGTTTAAAAAACAATAAAAAGGCATTTTAGGTAAAAATCACAAAGCAATGATTGCTTGCATACGAGAGGGTTTTTACTAAGCTTCCGTTAACTTATATATTCAATGTTCTATCTTGATAAGGTATCTTGGTGTTAATACTTTTATTTAACAATATTTTATGTCAACTACGGAACGTAAGATACATTTTTGATTATTAGCATACATATACGAAATTATCTTCATCACATCTCATTCTACTTTACAATAATTGCAGTCTATTGAGAATTAGTTAATAACATTTAAAATGACAACCATTTCATCATTGATGTTATTTCCAGGATTATTCTAATACAGGATCAGACAGTACCTTATGTTCCAATGCTAAACTTGGAAGTGGCATACCGCTTGCGGGCACAGTACCCCTCTCGTCAATAAACCAGAGTAGTACATATCAGCCGTACAGATACAGTAACGACTACACGGATCCCGCCTACTCTGATTGTTATAAGGTAATGGAATTTGTAATGTCTATCAATATTCTATCCCATATCTTGGGAGAGAGGATTGTAACTGCCTGTATTTATATTTGTATCTATAGATTTTTTTCCATTTTCCTTGTACATTATTGTATGGTAGTTACTGAAAGTTAATAACACAAAGCGATGTTTTTGCTGTCAGATAAGTTTAACTCGTTTAAATAATTACTATAATGATGTTTACAGTAAATAAAATTAAGAAAATGGTATTAAATATCGACTTCTAAACTAAACCAAATAACTTTTAGAACTAGGATAGAGAAGAATAAATGTTGACCCAGTTACACGTGTCAAGTACTTATGTGATCTAAATTAAAATTAAGTACACCAAGAAGTGTTATTGTTAATTTTAGGTGAACAACGGATTTACCAACGGATATCAAACTTATGTACATTACGGGCACGACTACACTCCTGGGTCCCTCAGAGTGCAATCACCAACTATTAGCAGTGATAAGTTAACTCCTAATAGGTGAGTACCCACTATGTATCATTGAAGAATGAAGCTTGGATTTCATTTAATTAAAGTTTACACAAATATACTATTAGCTGGTATTAGTAAAATAAATCTTTCAATCTTTCTTAAGTTCGATGAAGAATATAAACAATTTTATTACTAAAAAGTTACATCCTACTAATATCAGAAACGCGAAAGTTTGTGAGGATGTATGGAGGTTTGGTAATATTTCACGCAAAACTACTAATCCGATTGCGATGAGACTTAGTATGTACATATATAGCTGGAGACCTGGATTGACACATAGGCTACTTTTTATCCCGATATTCCCGGCAACCGGGACTTACGCGGGTGAAACCGCGGGGCGCAGCTAGTATACCATAAAATGAACTAAAATAGATCAATGAGAGATACCATAAAGGCATATTTAATATTAATATATTGATTAGGTACCCCAATTTCATTACCTAATTATATAGACGACTTGATTTCGTATTCAGCATTTAACTATTCATTGCTTCGTCTAGAAAGTTTTGACTGATTCAAAGTTAAATTGGATTTAATAACTTCAAATACATTTTAATAATTTCCACAAAAAGGTCAATAAACGGCAGTCTTCCCAGAAGTGTGGACACTCCATCAACCATACAATTCAACCCTGGCAATGGAGGTTCACAGAATAACTCCCTGCAACGCAAGAAGCGGCAAGACAGTAGCAACGCACTGAACAATTTAGGGTTGCCAACGCCTGATGGTAAGTGATAATCGTATTATCAGCAACTATAACTGACACTCATGAATCAAGTAATTTAAATCTTTACAATTAAGTGTGTTTATACATATAAACCAAACGTTTATATTAAATTGAATTGTCAGTTTGAGTGCTCTTTTACGTTTCACAATATGTTTTTATTAGCGTAAGTTACAAAAATATTTTTTTTTTGCTTAATACACTCCATGCTTTTTTGTTTATATGCTCAAATTCTGATAGGTGTATTGTAGTTTTGTAACTTAAATTAGTTGAAGTCACATGACATACAAATTCCAGCTACGTAAAAAGAGTCTTGGATATGTTAGACTATTAACATTTAAAAGATTTTAGAAATCATTTTATATTAATTCTCTTTAGAACCTTATGAATGCGATTTATATCAAATTGTTTCTACCCATGGGCTGGTCTTGGTCCTATAAACTGGTTATTTTAGGCTTCTTCTCGCCAAGTTTTCCTTTAGCGTATTGTTACTTCAATAAATTGAACAAAAAATATTGTAGTGCTTCGTTTGTGAGAACAAACAAAGCACTTTCTATAATTTGTACAATTCTATATTCCTATTTTGCGATTCAGTGTATGTAGTGTTCTAAATATGTGTGTATTATATCCATGTCTTTACCAGGCTTCTAGACACAGACAGAAGTTCCATCCTTTCATTGTCGAAACACCAAAAAATCGAACTAAACGCTCTGAAAGGTTTTTTGGTTTTGGCTCTTTGGTTTTGAATTATCTATTTTTCCAGACATAGAGTGAATAGGTTTCTCTTGGATAGGCGTGTACCATCTTCGTCTTCATCGTCACTTTCCATCAGATGAGTTAAAAGACAAGCCCATTCCATTGCTCAATAAAAAAAAGAACTTTATTCACAACACGCACTCCTAAATAACTGATTGGGATATTGTTTACGATGGAAAGAAACCATGCATTCGGTCACTAGCTGCCCTGGCAAAATAAATGGTAGTGTCATATTTTTTATTTCATAGTTTTAGGTCTGTTAACAATACTTTTTTGTTGAATATACTCCGCGGTACTAGAGAAGTTTACCCCCGATGCACAGAAGACCGTGGTAAAACTTCAATTCATATCTTGCGTAGTTTATAGATGCGTTAGAGTTTCATGAAAATTGAATGGGTTATCAACGCAAAAGAAATAGTAGTATATTGCGAGTACTCGTAGGTATAGGCACTTCCCATTACGCGGGCCCTGTTGACAACGTAGTACAATAAATATGGACAATGGCTTCAGCTCAAGGTTTTTATCAACAGGCTTACAAACAACAAAGATTACATACAAAATAATATTTAGACTTTCCAAACAAATAACAATATTTTCACGTGAGTTCTAAACAAAGCGTATGTTATACAAAGAAACGATAACTGGCTCTTTGTGACTATGTTACCTTGCTTTACATGCGTTTAAAAGGAAAATCTTTGAAAAATATTTCCTTTATACAATATTCAATAAAATTTAGCCTCAGTGTTTCAATATGAAAGAATTTTGTACAGGAAATCGAGTGTATTCGTGGCGTTCGCGATATTGGAAAATATTTTTCGTTCGAATTGTAGTTGCGCTTAGGTGAATGGTTTTACGATAGTTTTTAATCTTTTTAACGATCATCTAGATTTTATCCCCCCTCTTTATTATAGGATTACTTGAAGTGCATTCATAAAATACATTGGGGTCGCTCTAAGTCCTAATCCTACCAGTTTCAGCTCGCTAGTGTATAGGACAGCACGTGCAAGGCGAGGTTTGCGGACAGTGGGGAGAGACGCTCTCGCCTCTTACCTCAGGCCCCGACTGCACTCAACTCGCGCGCTTACTGAACGTATAGTTACATGATTGTCAGGTGTCTTCTCACATTATCTTTCACGATGTGTTAAAAAGTTTTGCCCCATGACGTCTTCTTTAAGAGACTGACATGATTTTTTGTAAACGGTTTATTCTTTGTAATATGAGTAAAGGTTTAACAGATTTTTGTAAGGGTCCGGGGAAGCATCTACATCTTATAGAAGAATGCGGTTCACGAGCATTATTTGTAGTATTTCTGCTTTTGAATTTGGGTTACCAGAGCTCCATCAAGGGCAATTGAAGTGACGTCACCAAGGTTTTTGACTATTTATCGGTATCACTAACTTCTTACCACTAAGTAATATTAAATATATGTATGTAACAAGCACAAAGCAAAACACACGGTTTGCTGAAAACATACAGAAAACTTTCAACAGGAAAATCAATATCTAAGTTATTACAGCAGTAAACCGAGTCCCTAACGGAGGACTTATCCATGGAGTGGATGTACGCTACGCGGCAACGTACGGCAACCCTCATCTACGCACTGGAGGAGGACTTGGATTTGCCAACACGGTGAACACTGCGAAGCCTGCATCTACACCTGCACCACCGCCATATTCTTCGGTCAGGAGTTCAGTTGTGATACCTTCAGGTAATTTATTACTATCCTATTAAGTGATATATTTTTGTTTCTATACCTAACTTTATCAACAGACGACTCTTTTGTTAATTATCGCTTGCTATGCGTGCCCTGAAGTTTTATACGTACACCCAGGAGCAGAATAACTACCTGTCTCACTCCAAGTGGAAATCGAGTTGAGTCCAAAACTCCACTTATCGAGAAGACCACATCAGATGGCGTTTAAAAGTTTCAAAAATATGATGTTTAATTTGTCTACTTCGCTCTGACGTTGTGTAGTGTTAATATATTAGAAAAAAAACAATATTTCAAATTGTTTTGAAATACAGAAGTTTGGTTTGGTGTCTTACTGATTTCGAATTTATTCAATAAATGATTTTGTAGCTTAGTACCCTAAGATAAAATTCTTTCATCCGACATACGAAGTTGCTAAAAGCGCCCAATTAAATCAGTTCAAAAGAGTTAGGGTCATTGTAAACATTTTCAAAGTAAGTATTTAATGTATTACTTACTAAAGCAGAAATGTAATATATCTTAATGTAATATTTTGATACACATAAACCTAACCTAATTTACTAAAGTACCCAATTATTATGTTGTAAGTACATACAGGTACTTACTAAAATTACCAACATAGTATACATACTATGTTAGTAATTTTAAAGTATTTTGACTTCTAATGATAGAACTGGCTCTTAAGCAACTTGAGACGATGTAAGGACTACTCGTAGATATGCTTCGACAAACAATGTTGTAATTAATTCAATCAAAACAACCCTTAGCCATTGTCCTTCAGTAAACTTTCTCTAGGATCCGCAACTATAATTGATTTTAGAACGAAGTTTTGTCATAACCAATCAATTGAGACTAGTTGTGTTCCAGATGATGTGAATGAAACTTCTAAATATTAGTATGACGACATAATCACGATCAAGTGGTTGCGGGTTCGAACCCCACCCAATGCACTACCGTCGTTAACCCACTCCTAACACAAGCGTTAAGCTTAGATGGAGGGGTTAACGAGATTACTAGTAATGTGTGACCCATGTTACTAGTAATTTAAAAAAAAAAAAACCTGTGCCTTCATGGTCCATGGACTAGAAAAACTTTTCTTCTTCTCTTTTTAACTCATTTTCTGTAAAACTATTTATATTGTTAGTCCGACTCAACCGTCAGTTGAACTCGAGGTCTATTTAGGAAAATGACTACCTGCACTGGTGTTGGTGGATGTTTCAAACTCAATAAATAACTATAATAACAAAGGCCGCGTTCCTACAATCAAGAAACGAACCGTTTTGCTTACGGACGGTAAAATTTTCTTTGAAAATTCAACGAAATTTTACCGTCCGTACAAATCGTTTCTTGATTATAGGAACGCGGCATAAGTAAACTATTCAACAATGTTTGTGCGGGAGACGTCGAGTTATTAGACGGGCAAGACAAACCTCTCTTTTAAGGTTGATTAACGTCGAAAAAAATTGTTTCGGTATATAAATCATAAAATTGCTATTAACTATACCAATATATATGCAAGTGCATAGATTTTTTAAGATATTCAAATTAGTCAAAATTCTCAATTCCTTCCTGACTTATTTAGGTCATAAATTAGAATTTATGTTTGTCAAATCTTGAACTTTGCATTTACCAAGTATGCAGACTATACTATAGTATGACCAGCATAACAACTGAGAAAGGCGTTTAGTATTAAAAAATAACTACTGCCAATTTTGAATTGTATACAATTTAAACATTTATGATTACAAATAGTATGAGTAAATAAATTCCTGTAACTATAAGCACTAAGTTCAAGATATAATAGACGTATTTACCAAAGTATTCCATCGACTTCTGGAATCTATTTCTTAAGGCTAATGAATAGAATTCAAAATAATATTTTCCTAACCAGGTACCTCGTCGCACTCAATAACGTCGCCAACTAGTCTTGCGTCACCGCAATGTGCGACAAGTCCTATCACGACGTCCACAATGTCTACTGATAGCACGCAACCACCGGTAGGTATCTATTCTTGTATTTTGTCTTTCTACTTGTTCAATTATACATGCATGTACTCGTCATCACTTTTTACTTTACTTTCTTATTCACTACAAGACCTTTTGAAATTTGAACTAAATACTATTATTTTACTTTGAATGTTACCGTAAAAGCTTTATCAACGACCAGCGCCTGTCACGATTTCTTTATGATGTTAAAAAAGTAAAATAAGTTGAACAATTACAATATACATAATAATAACATTATTTTCGTTGGTAATTGCATTGCTTGAGAAGGCCTTGACAGTTTTCGATATATTTTTAGTTGTCCGAAAATGTTAAAAATTCACGGCAACTGAATATTTATTTTCTACGAGATTCTTGTCATTTATTGAAGTTTGGGCAGGACAACGTCTGTTAGGTCAGCTAGTCTATAATATATAGCCTATTTCCTTCTGGAATAATGTATTTGTGAATGGTAAATGAATTCTAGTTGTGCCGGAGTGTGTGTGTTTCTTCATAATATTATTTTGGTAAAGATTGCTTTTGACTCTTGCATCACTACAACTATCGTCGAACCAGTCTTTATAGATTTGTCAAAAACATGACATGACTTTAAAAAGTATTAAACGCTCAGTTAGTAAATCTTTTGTTCGACTAGTTTATGATCATGTTCCTCACTCAGTATCATAACTTGTCTAAGGTGTAAACAAAAACCAAAAACATCGCATATAATGTAGAAAACATGTGCTAGAGCGGGATTAGCAACCACCTGCTATCTCCCAGGAGAAAGTTGTATTACCGGAGTTTAATCTATTCCCTAAAAGATATTTCAAATTTAGTGAAAATCTTTTATTAACTTATGAAATGAATAGAACATAAATCAATAACAATTTTGAAGTAACGATTCCAAACAATTCATATATTATCAGCATATTTTAGTTTCGAATCTTCAAACACATCTTTCAAACACTTTAAAATTCACTTGTGACTGATGTCTAAAACTAACGATTATGTTTCTTCGAAGATTGGTACTGCAGTAGCTACATCGTCAGTGACACCGCAATCACCAAGCGCCCATTATATACTAGCGCCATCGAATAGAACTATCAGTAACGCGACCGTTACCAAAAAAGGTAAGAATTACCTGTTTTATAACTTTTGAGTATATACTAAAGCAAAAACACATTGTTATTAGTACAACATAAACAATGAACAGGTCGAAACTTTGCTTAGCCAAACAAGCAAACCAATTAATCTAAAAAATTAATTTGCAAGATATACTTACTTTCAATTGGCTCTTCTACCAATTCTAATGCAGGGCACAGGTAATAGTTTATTCGGAATAGTGTAATGCACAAATAAATGAATACTCTATGTAATAATACGATCACCTCATCTACATATCTATACGAGAAGATAATATCCTGTACCCCTTTTTAAGTAAATTTCGCTCTCGGAGGGATCTGAAATTTGGAATATTTGAAGTTTATTTGTTTTTTTATGGTATAAGGGGCAAACGAGCAGACGGGTCACCTGATGGTAAATGACTACCGCCGTCCATGAACACCTGCAACTCAAAAGTGACAAGTGCGTTGCCGGCCTTTAAGGTGCGAATAGGGGGCCAGGAGGGGAGAGAGAAGGGTTAGGGCCTCTGGTTTATCTCACTCACTTGGCGAAAAGCAATGCAAGCATTGCTTCACTGCCGGTTATCTGTGAGGCCGTGGTATTAGTTCGGTCGAGCCTGCCCATACGTGCCGAAGCATTGGCACTGGCTCTTCCACGAAATTTGTATTTAAAAGAAGCGCAGAAAGCTACAAATTTAAAACAATATGTGTTTTTAAATTTAAAAAGTATGAAAATGTCTACCAACAGCTACACAGGTTCTGTGCACTTATATTTATGTTGACCTGTCATGGTACGAAGAGAAGTCTAAGCATAAACAGGTGAACATATACTGCATATTAATAGCTTGCTAACATAGGCCAATGAAATAAAACAAAACCTGCAAAATTTTATGAATCTTGATCAACCGCTATACGATCTTTGGTTAGGTAATTATAAAATTCTAACAAAATTAAACATATAAATGTCGTCTTTTGAAATATATCTATTAAAGTTTTGCTCAGTTCAAATAGAAATATTAATATTTCTTATAAATGGTTTGTATTTGGTCTGTTTAAAACTTCCATTACGTATACTGTGACGATTTCAACACCGGAAATTAAATACGGTGTATATCATCGGCCACGTCAACTGAATCTTGAAATAATTTAAACCCACACTATATTGAAAACTATTTTCCAAGTTGTATCGTATTTATGAATAAAATATTTTTTGCAAAGGGCTTTCAAAAGACATGTATTTTTAACCGATGTAAAAACGGAGGAGGTTCTGAAGTCGACCCATGTATGTTTTTTTACAGGGTAATTCGATTTTGATAATTCTATTTTTATTGGATAGGGCATACTTTGGAATTGGCCCCATTTAAATTTCTAATAAATATTTCAACCCTAAGGGTGGAAAAATAAGGGTCCAATGATTGTTCAACCATAGACTTTTCACCTGTGAACCGATTTTATTGAAACCAAGCCACGAATATGTAGACGACCAAGAATATGTAGTTCTAATGATACTACAACATGACGGAGACCTGCAGTTGATTATTTTAGCCACAAAAAAAAAACTAATAAATAAAAACTTTTGAACAAAAAATTTACCATCAAAAGAAGAAAGAACTGAAAAGTGAAAAATAAACTTGTAAGCCTAACTAAACGTACACTAACGTAAATACATAAATAATTTTGAATCGGCGCCTTCTTTATTTTTAAAGCAAACATTAACATGAAGTTACGATAGCAACGTTTGACGTCACAAATTGTTATTTCATACAAGTTTCTGCATAACCTGTCGGTTTATCGTTTAATAAATACTAGATATCACCTGATTGTCAAAATTCGGCCATAATTCATCACGTTATAATTATTTTGGTTTATTCCATTGGCCAATATAACTTACGTTCCATGACAGGTCAATATATTTACTGGACGCCTGTTTCCTGATGTAGCCGTTTCTTCATTATTTTTAAATTTGTAACACATTATTCTTTAAAAATTTTAACTTTCTGAACTTCTATACCTAAACTTTAAATATTTTCACGTTCAAGAATACTCTTCGCGTATTAATATATTTGTAGATAACAAAGTTTACTATCGTATTCTATATTTGAATAATATATGAGACGGTATCGGTGTCATCGGTTCGTCAAACTACGATGAACCGATGAAATGATTTACTAAATAATTTCTTAAGTTATTGTTGCTTTTTCAGGTAATGGTCACCAAACCCCATTAGCGACTCATGTGTAAGTTAAGTATTAAACAGTTTTCTGTAAAAAAATACTTTTGAAGAATTTTACTACGCGTTGATTTGTGTATCCATATACTTATAATCTTATTTTAATTTAGAGATATTTTTCTCAAAACTTCAACGGTCAAATTTATGGTATGTAATCAATTAAAATTTTGTAAATTATCACAAAGATTTTCTAAACATTGTCTGTCGTTTTACTAGAAATGTATACTATAAATAAATTTACGTCGGCGGAAATGTTTGTGGAATTTTTGTGAACATTCTGATGTCCTTGGAATATAGCTAGCATATTAGTGTTCAAGAACTAGTTTATAGATGGTAAAATAGTTTACCGTAAACTTTTTGTCACAACCGAATTCAGTGATGATAAATTGGTTAGAACAGTTTCACGGCTTAGTGTAAGCATTGCGTGTTTGTTAACTAATAGATGGTTTAGGTTGGGATAGTAGAAAAAAAAACAAAAATTCTGATTTAACACTGCTTTTTTATTTCCAGTATCTTTAAGAGATATTAGTAGTTACAGGTTAACAGTTTATTGTCTCAGTTTTTTTTTTAATTTGGATATGTAAGAAAAACGAGAAAGATAAAAAGAAAGAGTGTCATTTCAGAATTTATTATCGTTGTCAATTTTGTCAAATTAATGAAATTTTGTAAATTCTCGTCAATTTCATATAACCCGACTGAGACTGGTCTTATTACGATTGTATTAAAGTGTGTAATATATATATTATAATAAATTAAATATATTTGAATGTTTTAAATTAATATAATAAACTACGCCGTAGTTTCTGATTTCATGAGGTTTGATGAGCCAAATACTTCAATACTTCATTAAATAGAAATGATTTTATTCTACTTTTCTTAGAATATAGTTTGCCTGAAAAAAATAACAAATTTACTGCTGATGTATTTCAAATAGCGACAAATACCCTGCAGAAGAACTCTTACATTATACGTATATTTTTATCAAAATTACTTTGTGTTTTTGTTAAAAGTTTTAATTAAAAACAGCAAAAGGTACCCAGCAGCTGAAATTGGACTTAAAGCAATCTGAATCAAAACTTCGGAAACCAACCAATTAATTTTATGCTTATGACCCTAATTCTATCTACCATCGGGCACACGCTACAATGCATGCATATGCAATACTATGCATGCATGTGGGCAGTGGGCATCCATGTGTCTGTGGGCATGTATACATGTTATGCCTTTATTAAAAAGCCATAACCTATCGCTTACCACTTGCCATGAAGTCGTATGCTTACTTGCACCGTAAGTGCAGAAGAATACTCTCAATTTGTAGCGAGTTAGAAAGTATACTGTTTTGATGAAGATGTCTGTAATGGCTCATCAAGCAACATGATAAAATTATTAAATAAAATTTAACATGCTTAAACTATCAGATAGCGCATGTTATATTTATCATAAAACTATTGTCTGTAGATGTTTTTGTTCTTTGTAGATAAGAATCCAAGTCAATTTTATTGAACAAAAATTTATAGATATGTTTTATTGAATTCGCTGTATAATAAAGTAATTAATAAAATGGATGAATATTAAAAATAAATAATGTATTTAATTTTATATTTTATTTTCTAGGAAATTACATATCAGAAATAGATATACACTTTACCGACATTTTCAATAAAATAATATTTTGTAGATTTATATCTAAGAAGCTTTAATTTCTCTACGGAATGTGCCATTCTCATGATATCTCAAAACATATCTTAACATTTTAAAAATTTTAAACAGTTCTTCCATTTATTTTTCACATTGCAATATGAATTCAAATTTTATTTTTACATTATTAGATATGTCAATTTTAAAAGAATATTTTTAAAATAATTTTAATTTTTTACGTTGTCTTATAAATAAGTTCAGTTTTATTGTAAAGTAAGTTATGTGAATTATAAAAAAGTAAATAATAAAATACATCTTAGCAGCTTATCACGACATGCTCAATAATCTATAGGAAATTGAAATTCATTTAAAATTTTCAATTTAAGACTGATTAGACTAACCTACACCACACGCCTTCTTTCTCAAAACTTACTTTTTGAATCGTTATATTTTCGAAGACAATATTAAACATTTATCTTTAAACTAAAGGTTTATGAAAATCCATAAAATATGTGATTGTATTTACTTACTGAATGAAGGAAAGATCAAATAACTATAATGTTTAAAATTTCATATCACAGATATAAAGTAAAAAATATCACGATTCAAGAAATCTGTCCAAACATTTTATTTGTGGAAAATTTAAACCAAATTGCTTTGATATTGAAAGGCCTAAAATACAAATTTTGTATATTTATTGAAATATAGTCGCCTTAGAATTCATCTCATCCGTCTTGTAATTTAAAAATGTTGCTCGAAATTTTTTGTACAATTTATTATATTGATTTTATTACTTTCTTGAAATTTAACCTACCGTTATTCCTTTTTTTTCTAAATACTTAAAAGTTTTACAAACTTAATTTAAATTAAAAAAAAATCTAATCTAACTATAACTTACAAAAAATATCGAGCACCACTTCATTAGCTAAATATAAAACTGCTTACACACTCGCGATTTTAACTTTTAACACACGCTAAAATGTCTGTGTGTAGGGTGGTTTACGTCGATAATTATTCCTCTTGTAATAAATACTATGATTATGCTAGATAAATAATTATTTTTTCTGTGATACATAGATTAAAGTGTTTTTTGTAAATATAAACTGCTATAATTACTACGTGAGTGAAAATTGTTAAGAAAATTGTACTACTTAATAATAAGAACTGTAAGGCTTTCGACTTTGTGAACTAATTTAGCCGATAGAAGAAAGGACAATTATGTTTGTGGAGTGAGAAAAAGTAGATAGAGAGTGTAACAATCAAGTTATAAAAAAAGTTGCAACTTGTAAATTAGTAAAATTGTATAAACTACTTTTCTAAATAAAACGAAACTTTGGCCTATGTAAGATGTGTTTCTTTTACCCGAACGAAATTTAATTTACTATCCTTCGTCTCCTAGTTTCGAATATAAGATGAGTTTGGCGCACGGAATACAACCTTTAAAGAGATATTGTTGTTCATTATTCCATACAACTCGTATATGTGGGACTCTTTTGTAAGGGCGCCTTTATTTGAGACGAATTTATTTGCGCCTGTCGGTGCCGCCACACCGAATGCCTGTCTAGATATCACGTTGTTACAGCAAAATGTGTTCTATTTTTTGTGAACTACGATTTTAATTATAGAGAGCAATGCAGTCTTCGTGGTGCATTTATGTGGTTAATAGGAATTGCATGTTATTGCCTAGTAAATAGAATCCACATTCGCCATTAACCAAACAAGAAACGCGGCGACCGCGTGCACACCACGCGGTTGCCTCAAGAAAACTTTTACCTCTTCTAACCGAGACCTAAACTTACTCGTTTGACTCGTAAAACGTGACGTGTAAGTCGCATGTTTCACCAATTCATTGGCCGTAGTAAACTGAACAAACAAAATGAAGGAGAGGGCTGCAGAACCTCTAACCATTTCCGAAGATGACCCGTTGACTGTGGTAGATGTTTATTTAAATGACTACATTTAGGCGAAGGGAATACCATGTTTAGATAGCAAACTCCTCCCCATTTCCAATAGTGAGGTCGTCCAACACTTGGGTACACTCATCGTCGCCCTTGGGGTCCGGGCGACAATGAGAGTACGCAGAGGTTGAGTCTATATATATGTACATGTCATTGGCCAACGACGGCGAAGGTTCACTTTTAATTTCTTTTCAGATTTTCAAACCTTTGTCGTCCTTGAGACATATAATTTTTCTATGATAATATTAAGCTCCCACAAATTGTTCTACTGGCCGTTTTATGGATGTAACTGAGAATTATTTGGTTATAAGATATTTGTTTACTGGCGGATATTATTTTGTCACACATCATAGGGTACAACACTTCTATAAACTTCTTCAAAAAAATCGAATAAGAACCCAATATCAATTACACAAAGAAGTGTAATAAAGAAAATGTGCACACAAAAATGCCGCCTGAATATTTCAAGGCTTGTCAAACTCATGGGAAAATTATGATTCCTACTGTCTTTGGACACGACCGTAAAAGGTTTATAGCCCCTAGAAAGGAGGCATCCGGTAACCTCAGTCGCTCGGTGAAACACAAGGCAAACATTGCTTCTAGAACTAAACAGTAATTCTAAATATCTGAGGGTGTTGGTGATTAAATTCTGATGATCTAAGCCTCAGTCTTAGAGAGAAAGTAAATCCTTTCCACAGACGAATGATAACCATAACAGTTTTGAAGACAGCGAGACGATAATCGAAAAAAATTAAAAAGCAGAACGGCAATATTACAAGGACAAGTATTTGTAATGTCACAGGGGGCAGAAATAGCTGTCAGCGCTAAAAACGCATTACAGTATTGATAAGATATAAATTAGGAATCCCAAACCAGAAAGAAGAATCTTTGAAGTCATCAAAGATGGGACTTCAAGTTGCTTAGGTAGGAATCTCGTCACCGTGTTCAGTGTTCAGTACTTTATTTAATTTCAACACAGAAAAATATCTCTACGATCTTTTGATAGAATAGACTAGAATAAATGTTATTGTACACCAACAACATATTGCTTACAATAAATACACAAAATGGATATGGACAAAGATAAATTGAGAAGGTAAGTCGTATTCTCTGACCAAATTTTTGAACATTGCCAGTGATTGCTCACATCTAATTGATAAAGGCAGAGCATTGCATAGGCGGACAGCCTGTACAGTGAAGGATTTGTCATAGAATTTGGTAGAATGAGCACTCGGAATCCCTGGAATATGCAATTCCAGGGATTCTGATTGGTGTGTGTGCCAAAGACGAACATAAAACGTTCCTTTAAATAAGTGGGGGTGAGGGTGAGGATGTGATTATTCCGTTGAAGGCGAATTGAAAACCATTTCTGCAAATTACGAAAATCTGAGTGATTACGATACGTGTCTTTAGTCTGTGTGTACTTTGTGTACATTAATTTTTTTGTAAAGTTCCTTGTAAAACAAGGATCTTTCTTTCCCTCGTGCGGAAGTTGGCTTTTTAAGGAAAAAAAACGACAAAATTGTTAAAACAACATTTTTAATTTACTAATTGAATGAAATACTCGTGAAACTCACTCTCTTTTCCTTTTATCCTTTTAATTTCTCACCTGATTTTCAAGTTTGTGCATTATTATGACGAGCATAAAGTTCATAAAATAAAACTCAAACTTTCAAACAAAGTCCTGTACTGTCGGTGACCTAACCTCATCGAGTACCAGCATGACACCGTCACTGTAAGGAGAAGGCCACTGCCGTAGAATAGTATAAAACAAATACAAGTAAACGTGGTTTAAGTGTAAATAAAATGCTAAAGTCTCCCAAGGCTTTAAAATGTTGATATTACCTTTTCGGTAGCAAATAAACAAATAATTGGGTCATATTTTTAAAGTAGCCATAATATATAAAACTCCAACCACTTGCTAAATTCAATGGATTTATTATATTGAACAGCGTTAGACCCAAACTAGGTGTAGCGTGAACTATGAGCAAAGCAAGATATACTAGAATATATGTTTTGGATAAATATGTAGTACATTAAATAATTAGAAGCTCTCTGATGGACGTATTCACGAATACAAAATTTTGCACATAGCTGGAATTGAACTCGCGACCATAACAGCCTGTATATAGTTTACTAATAATACTGATATCAAAAGGAGGAAAGAGAAGTTGTGCGCATATGCAATGTGCATAGTATTACACATACATTAAACTTTGGTGTCATTTTAAGTAATAGTACTTAAAATGCCACCAAAGTTGTTGAAAAAATTGTCATATTCTCACCCGCAAACATAATTATAGTTTGCGAACAACTCGAGAAATCTACTGTACAAATGTACTTCATCGCAGTTTTCAGGGACGCATTTTAGCAGGAGCCATAAACATTTTATGTTCTGCCCATATACAGTAAGAATTTTCTCGTAATAGGCGTGATATCTCTTCTCCTAAGAATCTACCTGAAACTATTATAAGAAGCGTTGCCGTACTTCCATTGCAGAATAGTGTAAAAATACAAGTAAAAGTGGTTTAAGTGTACATATTATGTTAACGTCACGCAAGGGCTTTGGTATTTTGGTGGGTGTGGTGGTGATGGATTTCCTATGGATATACAGATGTACACAACACCAGAACGTTGCCAATAACACAGACCCCAAATAAAAATTTCATTACTCTGCTGTAAGAGACAAAATAACGAACAGTAGGTACAACGATTCTTTAAATTTCGAAAATTCTATTCACTATAGGTATGATAAAATTTAAAAGTTTGTCACCTCTATGAAAAAATGGATTTGTTGTGGAGAGTTTATATATAACTCCCCACAGCAAATTCTTTTTCAGCGATACTTCTGACTTATCAAAGTTTATCTTTCGTTTGTTTTTGATTTGATAGAGGTGCGCGACACAAATTCGATCTTCACAAGGCACTCATGTAAAAACTACTCGTTACTGCTACTGCTTCTGCTATCAGTACTAGAATAGTAGTGATAGCAGAAATTGCCTGTAAAATTATTTATTTATTTATTTATTAAAACTTTTTGCACATTAGTACATAGGCGGACTTAATGCCTAAGGCATTCTCTACCAGTCAACCTGTTTTACCCGCGTAAGTCCCGATCCTGTGTAGTAACATAGGGATAAAAGTTAGTAGTAGTAGCCTATGTATTTATTCAAGTATCCAGCTATCTATAAACCAAGTTTCATAGCAATCGGTTTAGTAGCTTTTGCGTTAAAGAGTAACAAACATCCATACATCTCACAAACTTTCACGTTTATTCTGGTTTCTGCATACACTGTGCGCCAATGTCTGAAATGTGGTTGATGAATGCTTGATTTCTGGTAAAAGCTATAAAAAGCTAATCGGACAGTGAAGGAATCTCTGAAAGCTTCTTCTTCTTGCAAGAACGTAATCGAACTAACTGAAACGAAGTCTTATCTCAGACATCATACCTTTGTAAATTATCTCGCCACGTTGGATCTAATTAAAAGAACCCTTAGAACCCACAGAGCTCGTAAAATAGTATTAATTAACATCCTTCTCTTCTGTTTTTTTATGTTTAAATTATACCTATTATATATATACTATATTGTTTGTTATGCCGGCGGCGTTTTCTTTGTTGATGTCGGACAACAGACAACGAGGTATGTAGGTAACCTCTTATCACCACCAACAGACCGTCAATGATCGCTAGTTCAATTCTAGTTCAGTGCAAAATTTTGTATGCGCGAATACGTCTATCAGAGAGCTTCTAATTATTTAATGTACTACATATTTATCCAAAACATATATTCTAGTATATCTTGCTTTGCTCATAGTTCACGCTACACCTAGTTTGGGTCTAACGCTGTTCAATATAATAAATCCATTGAATTTAGCAAGTGGTTGGAGTTTTATATATTATGGCTACTTTAGCTTAATCAGAGAGCCTCAATTTTTTAAATGTAAGCTACTTCTTATTTATCCAAAACATATATCTTGGCGTATTTTGTTTTTACTAGACTTAGATAATTATTTTTTGATTTACGAAAATGACGTTTAAATCCCCCAGTGACTAAAAATATTATTAACTATAATAAATTATAATTATAGTGATAGAGTTTTCATACAACAAAGATAATCTAGGATACTCTCTGAGATAATTGAAGTTGTTTTATTTTAAGAATTTCCAATTCTATTTTTTCGAAATTTGATAAAATTAAAGTAAGATATTGCAAAACGCTCTAAGTGTCGGAATTTATTTAAAGAGAATCAACTTCGTCGATAAGTTCAAATTAATATGATTAGAATTTTTCAGACCCGTGTAATCACTTATGCTGCGTCATGGGTTATCGTTTACACTATCGTTTAAACTCGTATTTTGTTGTAGGTTTGATCCACAGAATTGAGAATATGTAGTTGGAAAAGCCATCAAGTGTATTTTGTTCGAAAACGCGTGTCGTCAGTATCACACACTTCATACAGAGCTCTGCGCAAATTTTTTACAGAGGATTTATTAAATATGAATCCTAAACGCCATTAATTATAGTTAAACTAAAGACACCCTATGGTTCCTTCTAAATTAGCATTTCGTATACATACTTGCAAGCAGTTACCACCGAGACAGTGATACGTCAATACAGAGCTGTCAGATTTTGTTAGATTTGTCACGATTTATGCAAAATATTTTGCACTAGTTTTGTATAAACTTTTAAAAATAAAATATTGATGATATGACATTTATAAAATATTTTCGAACAAAATGTAAGCAATGTAGTTCATTGCATATTCTGGTAGTTCCAATATTGTAAGTACGCAAATATGATACGCACGTATTTCAATTAGTTGTGACCGTTTGCTCATAATTTCAGCGCGCTTGCCCCACCCACATCTCAATTCTGTTATTTGATCGCTCTCTTTAAATAATACTTAATTAATTCTCTATTTAAATATTACTTAATCTTTAATTAATCTGACTTTGTCTTAAAGCTATTAAAGTAAATCATCCATGTGAATCCACCTTATTATTTTTACACACCCAGTTCAAATCAAAAGGTAGGTATCCTCAATTTCCACTTCATGTAACCTACATTTCCACCTACACGTTTTTAAAACACACTTACGGCAAAACTAAATTTAAAAATCACGTTCCTATATGCGGAGCATAAAAAGCACAATTTGTCGGTCAAAGCTGAAGTTTTTTTAACCTAGTTTTAAACGTTTCAACTTTAGCAGCATTTAATACATTTAAGTACTGCAGCCGTTTAAATAACACCAGTACACACAAGTTTTAAATAAATATGTTTAAGTTAAGAGCTGTTTATGTACACAAACGGCGTTCAAATATTTTCTATGACTCTTCATATAAATGGTATAAATTAAAGGAGAGTGGTTTTCAAAACAAACTAAAAGCAAAGGTTTTTGGGACTCATTTGTCCCGTGATTTTTAAAATATTATAATATTAACTTTAAACATAAAAAAATCAATTTTTATATACAATTATAAAAGGGTCAATATGTTTTGGCCGGGTTGCCTATTAAAATTTGCCCGCTAGTATTTTAAAATAAATTAATAATAATTGACTTTTTGAAAAAACAGTGATTCACTGCTTATTAAAATAAACATACTCCATTTCACACAAATATACGTAGAGAACTTGAAAAGTGATAGTTGGCTGCAAAATACTAGCGGGCAAATTTTAATAGGCAACCCGGCCAAAACATATTGACCCTTTTATAATTATAAATAAAATTTGATTTTAATTAAATACTCGATAAACGTTGCTACGTTTTTATTGCAGCGGGATCTTAGACTAATACCCCAAATTCCCAAATTCTAACAGTAGTAATACAATCAATCTGTAGTAGATAAAAACTAAATAATCATTGATGTGTTGTACATCGAAAGTGTGTGTGTTATATGTATAAAAGGTTATTTTATGCTTATATATTAATTTTTTGTTTTTAAATCCTAAAAAAATTGTAGTCAGTAGAATATGTGAATAGGACCTTCATTGTAGTTTTAAGGAATGCTATTATGATTCTATTTTCTATGGTGTTTTATCCTATTTATTTTATTTATATTTGTTTATTTTTATTTTCATGACTTTTTATTATTATTTCTTGAACAACAAATCAAATACGAAGCTGTGTTTTCATTAAATTTTTACAATGTTCTACATAAACTGTACCGTTTATGAAATGTTTTGAGGTTTAATAAAAGGAAATTATACTCGCTAGTCAACTACCTTATTTATTATAACATATTTTTAATTTTAAATGAGGCTATATGAGATGGTGCAAATTATTTAACAAATATAAAATCAAATAATTTAAAATCGTCGTAAGCATAACAATAAATGTCATAAATGTATAAAACCTTCAGAGGAAGTCGTTATCATAACATCATCGTCAAAAATGTTTAAAGTGTTTTCTTTGAATTTAAATGTATTTGAAGGAATATTCCACTTAACGATTCATATAAAATATAACGTCCCTGCGGAACTTTAAAAATTTCCAATTTCCACCTGCCGTTAAACGTATGTATTTTATCAGTTCGAAATATTCAAATAAATGTCAAAGGAGAATAATATTGAGGATATTTGAATCAGCAAGAGACATCTTCAGAGTATGAGGAATATGACATGGAACAATAGTTCTTTCGCTGACGCTACAGCTCCTTCTTTTGGAACTATGAAAAGCCTCCTTATCGTAGTAATACAACAAAATGTCATTTTGATTGCGACCCTCTAAAAATTTCATGTCCTTCTCTAATCAAGTGCTTCATTTCAGTAAATTTCACATAAAGCTTTTGATTCTATCACATTGTAAAGACCAACACCTTCATTTTCACTTCACGAATGAAGTTTTAATTTTAGGTATACAGGATTTTACAGAAAGGTTTTTCATATTTTAGGGTCGTACAGTCGACCCCGTGAATAACGTAAAGTGCTAACAATTTTACGTTCCTACAATTTGAACACACCTTTCTGTAACATTCTGTATACTCGCAGTAATAAAATTTCTATGAGCTGACCAGTCCAACCGTATTAAAAGTGCTACTTAGACGTATATTTCTTAGAGCAACTACAGTCACGTTCTAGTAAAGGATTAAAAACTAGGGCATTGTTAGCGCTTCCCAAGCTCTGAGTGTATAGAAATGGTACAGATATTGTTCGCTTACAAAATCAGCACGACATTTAGCCACTTTTTTTCCTTTTTTTTAGAAATATATGGCAACTAGTTCTTATTTTGTCTATCCCTCGGAAACAGTATTTTTCCCAGATAAATGGTACCCTATGAAGTTTTCTGTATCCCTGGAAAAGTGTATACAAAATTTCATGATGATCCATTCAGTATTTAAGAGATGAGAGCTTAGCAAACAAACTCACCTTTGCATTTATAATGTTACTAGCAAAGCCCGCTGGCTTCACACGGGTAGCAGAGACATCTTCAAAAATTATCATCATATTTCAACAAATTTACACAAAATCTTAACAAATTATATACCTTAACCTTCTTCATGAATCGCTCTACCTATTGTTGAAAACAGCATGAAAATCCTTGGTTTGTGCTACATGTGTTGTTTACATTTTATTGCACAATATTCTTTCAAAGTCAAATTCGCTTTAGCAGAATTTGGAACCATTGTAGACAAAAGCTGTCATAATATAGCATAAAGTTAGGTGTGTAATCAAAACGAAAGAAGGTTTGGTTTCCGATCACTTATTGGATGAGATAATGATACAAAACCGAAAGAAAACGCTCTAACAATTTTGTCTTCGAAATAAAATTATCACTTCACGTCCTATTACAGTCAAATACTCAATACAAAAATAAAGACGACTCCTAAAAATATATAACATACGTTACAAACATACACCGGCAAATCATTAGAAGAAATGGCATTTCCCAACATGAAGCATAACACATTATCACTGCTCGTTCCAATTTCTCCCTTTTCCAGAAACGGTGCGGAAGTCAAAAGGGGCCTACATACGACCTTCTTAACCCACCTATCAGGCCATTTCAGAGGTACCACTCACGTCTATTGTTTCCAAAACTGCCTTAGACAGTCCCCTCTGAATCCTCACGGCGGTATTTTGCATAATATTAGGGGTCCCAGATTGTTTAGCCTTTGCTATTTTCGTTTTCCTAGAATACCTTAAGGGACATGAATTTATATGGGTTGTGGCTAGGCTTTCTTCGGTTTTGGGTTTTGTTGTTGTTTTTCAGGTTTCAGTATAAGGGTTATTGAATGGTTTATACTGTGTTTTCCAAATTAAGTTTTTGTTTTTAGTTGTATTACATTAAATCTATTTATTTTACTGTTTAAGTCTTTATTAAAAACAGAAGTGAAACATACAATTTCGTGTACTTTAGTAGTAAACTGCAAATTAGAAAAATGTTGCAATTTACTTATTACCCAGACTAATTTATTTTAAATAGCCCTTTACTTTTTCTGAACACATATTCTTAACACTATTTACACAGTAGTAAAAATATGTTTCTTTTTATACTTTCTAGCTTCTTAATGTTGGTAGACAGGTAGGGTTCTAATGTTTTAGATAATGCTGTTGAAGTGTTTATAATTAAAAATCGCTTGCCATTTGGTGGGTCTTGGTCTTGTTTAGATAGCTTACTATCTACAGAATCAATCAATCTTAGTTATTATTAAGCTAGTTATCTTTCGTGAATCGGGATTCGGTTTAGACCGTATAAAACGCGATGATTTCATGATGTAAATATTTAATATTATTGTTTTACAAAAAAAACATTATGCGTTTGCCATTGCAATATAAGCTCATAGTACATTACTCTCAGTGATTAATGCAACTCTTAGACCAGTGCATCTTTAAGTTTTTCAAATCATCACCTCAGCACACAAAACCTCAGAACATGGAATACAAAACTTTCACTGACTTCAATCCCCGAAGAGGACGAAAGTAAATTTTATCCGCGCCAGTAAAGATTATTGCTCGGCAGCTAAAATATTAGATAACAAAAAAAAGCATAAGGCATACAATATTGTGGTTTGTTTCCACTTTTATCTCCCGATGCTTCGTACGGAGATCGTAAACTTCCTTTTATGTGCAAATGTGTCTGATCATAAAGATGGTACGTGATATTTTTGACAACAGGTCCCTTGGGAACTTTTTCTTTGAATTAAATGTTGAATATGAATAATATAATCGCGATATGGACCTATCTCAATAATTCACAAGTAAATTCACAAGAAAATCTCGTGCTGTAAATAAAGAGATAATTTTTGCGTTCCGTTTTCCTTGTTGCAAATGTTTCCCTATGATTTTTGTGGGTTGTCACCTAAAATGTGTGGTATTAAAAATTTTTATTCTCCATTTTACAGCCTATATTCGCACAAACTTAGGATCACTTACCTTATTAGCTACTGTTTTTAATTATAGTTATAAGAGTATTTGTAGTAATATGGTAAGAAGTAAACTTGAATACCGTATGGAAACCTATAAATTCTCCGATATAATCGCTTCGTGGTCTATCGGGGTCTAAGTTACCAGTTGGTCGTACTGGTCAAAATTTCTTCATACATTAAAACCGTATACCGTCTACTTGAGAAAGAGAATAGTTAACATATTGTTCCTTTTGAGTATGTATATTACATAATGTATTATGTAAATTTCGGTATTGGTATTACCCAGAAACAGCTTTCGTCATTCAAATAACGTTCTTATATTATTTATATAAAGTAAAAGTAGAACCAATACAGTAACATTAATTTTGTGACTTTCAAAGTTGAAGTAAATAAATGAAACACACACAAAGGCAACCCATCCTCAGACTGACCTGGTTAGTATTACTTAACCTTTCAATGTGCTAACCTACTCGGTTACCACTTAACAACGAGCCCCTTAAAATAATGTATCTGATAGATAAATATCCTTACAGACCAGCAAGTTATAATATCGCACACCTAGATCTGAACAGGTGTTAACTCAAAAACATCACAAAAGACTAAAAACTAATTTCTGTCATCATCATCTACCCTTGTCATAATTTTATTCGGGGTCGGTCCAATATGTTTTATTCGTCCATTCTACTCTATTGTTCGTCATTTCACTGCTTACTTTCTAGCCATATCTTCTTTCACACAGTCCATCTATCTTTTCTTTGGTCGTCCTCTTCTCTTGTACCCGTCAACACTCATATATAAAACTCTTTTCACCACATTTTGCTCATCCCTCCGCATCACATGTCCATACCACGATAACTTATTACTCTACAGCTTTTCATCCACTGGTGCTACTTTCAGGCTCCCTCTAATGTATTCATTTCTCACCTTGTCCATCCTAGTCACACCACATTTCCATCTCAACATTCGCATTTCGGCTACGTGCAGGCGTTTCTCATCCGTTTTCTTTGTGGGCCAATTGAGATAAGGATTCAATGGTGTGCATTTATATCTAGGTGTGCGATATTTTCTTTACAATATTTATGAAACGTATATTATCACTACATAATATAATCACTACATATTATAAAACAAAGTCCCCCACCGCGTCTGTCTGTGTTTCTGTTCGCGATAAACTCAAAAACAACTGAACGGAATTTCATACGGTTTTCACCAAAAAGATAGAGCAATTCATGAGGAAGGTTTAGGTATATAATTTGTTAAGATTTTGTGTAAATTGGTTGAAATATGATGATGACTGTTGAAGATGTTTCTGCTGCCCGTGCGAAGCTGGGATGGGTTGCTAGTGTATAATAAAGTATGGAAGACAAACGGCTATTCCATTAAAAAAATCCAATTCCAATAAAAATATTATCAGTAAAAAAACTTAGGATTAAATTTTTATAAATCTCTAATTTATTAGTGAAGCCTATTAGTGAAGAAGTGAAGCCATAACATTATGGAATATGGATTTTTTTTCTAGGCGTATTCATTATTTATATCCTTTTTTAATATAATTATATTTGTATAAGAATTCCTTAGGTAACACAATGGTGTAGATTGTTTTTTTTTTATTTAAAAAACATTTATTACACCTTTTTATGCTTTCTGAATGTTGCTTTCTTGGCTGTGGAGTGGCCTCAAAACCAGGTTCTTATTACTTTATATTATTTATAATTAACTTAAAAAAAAAAATTAAAAAGTAAATATTATTTCACTTCAAACTTACTTTCACCATAATTTCCAAAATATTTTGTATCACAATTGTAAATTTAAATTTTTCGGGCGAACGTTGTGCAATATTGACTAGCAATTACCATACTATACGCATTTTCATTTACTGTCAAATTAGCTGCGTAACAACGTTGTTGTATATTAATTATACTTACGAATCAACTAGTTGATATTGATGAATATTTTGTCATGCTATTTATTTTCATTTCGTTAAATAATATGAATATTTTGTGTAGAGGAGTGGAGAGTAACAACTGTATAGGAGAAACAAATACTATTATTTATTGAGGTAAATACATACAATTATTGGCCAGCTGGTGTTCCTGTCCTAGTAGCCTCTTCAGTCACAAGAAATACAGGCCAATCGTATTTGCAACCCTGGCCTCTGCGAGCTACTGCAGTCTCAGTTCCGTTCCCCATCCGAGACTTGCGGTATCCCTTACCTTAGGTTCCTCTCTCTACCCATTTTACCTTAAACAAATTTATCTTCTTCCTTCTGTCCCGTCTTAAAACTACTATATTCCCAGCCAGGCCAGCATAAAATAAACCATCCAAAACCGTTTGAAATGTTACACCTTTTTTTTTTTTTTTTGTGCTTGTGGAAACCCCTTCGGGCCGTCACCCCACCGGGGCTTTCGGCGGGGCGGTGTGACTGAAATGTTACACCTTGCGCCAACCTCAATGAAAATTGGGAAAAAACAAGAAGATGATGATGACAAACAAATATATATAGAAACGCCTAGGCCAATTTTTAGATATATTTAATAAGGTCATTACATACAATTACTCATGCATACAAAAATTTTCCCTAACGTTGCATTATGATTATGACAGAGGTTGTCAAATTACACAACTTTACATTTTTAGAGTCTCATACCTCAGATGATAAAAATGGACCTTAAAAGTACCATATTGTTCTTCGTCCGTCTATTAGACTGAAAAGTTATAAGATTCTGTTTTAATAAATATTACACATTAACAAAAACATTCCTCTTAGTTTGGGTAATCGATAAATCGGCCAATGACGTCTTTTATTCCCTCACTCATCAATATTAAGACGTACTTAACGTATTTCTCGTTGACCTAAAAACATGAATTCTTAGAAGAAACAAATCCTGACATCAGGAGGTAAGGATACATTCCACAATATTTAGTTAGTATTTATTTGCCTTAGCAAATAACTATATAAAACTATTATATTTATCAATTTGTTCAAAGTCCTCTTTATTTATTTATTTATTAAGAAATTCAACAGCTTATTTATTACAAACATGATATTGTCATAATATCATGTTTGTTGACTGGCCGTTGACTGGCCTGTTGGTCTAATGGTTAGTGACCGTGACCGCTATGCTTATAGGTCGTGGGTTCGATTCCCACCCGAGGCTGGGTGTTCTTTGTGTCCGTTGTTTCTATGTTTGTAAAGTCCCCGCGACACAGGAGTAATTCCTAATGCGGGAGTTGTCTTTTTTTAAAGAAAAAAAGTAGCAAATACCAAGAAATATTCGAGAATTGCCTCTGTCACGATTTAAATATGAACTGAAGCAATGGCTTAAAGATAAATGTGATAATTTTATACGGTTACCGAATTTTTACAATGTAGAGAAAAAATAATGTTTATTATTGTAAATATATATTATGGATAAATATTTAGTTTAATAATATTTAATGTAAATTAATGTAATTGTTAAAACTTTAAGTGGCTATATATATTAGAACTGTTTTATGTATTAATAAAAAACTAAATGATGTGTAAGAACGAATATTCATAACTTAACTCAAAATCAATTTTATCATCAAAAGAATTATTATACGTATGCATTGGAAAGCTTTATATTTTGAATACCATTCTCAGAGAGCACAAGATGCTACCTTTCAACCGCAGTAATTATGAAATTCGACGAAGGTATGCTGTTGCTAAAATAAATAGACGCAAATCAACCTTCGCACAAAGACAATTTAATTTCCAGGCTAGCCATCTCTATAATAATGCCAACAAATTTTAAGTATATACAAATATAAATAATTAGGTATATACAGGCTCACATTAAGAAATGTTAAAAACACCATAATTAAGTGGCTTGCAGTCTTAAACTATACAGAGGTCGAATTGCTGCTAAAGCGTTCTGTGTGACTGATTCTGACTTATAATAATTTTATAAATATAATAATTGATAAGAGGGTACTGATGAAGGGTATTTATAGATACTTTAAATGTAAATTTAAATCTCAACCAAGGTATGTCAACATATATAACTTATTATTATATTCAGGATTAGTAGCAGTATTATGTTTGTTAGTTTATTTATTTCAAAACACAACCATGACACTGTAAAAGTTGGAGTCTCCTGGCACAGGTATTCTTTTACTTAAAAGGAGACTCCCTATTTTTGTAAATATGTGCACTGTTTGTGAAATAAATTGTTTATGTTTATGTTTATATGTTAGTAACAGTCTCACAACCACTGCTACAAACTAGGAAAATCTCTAACAAACAGCAACTGCCATGTTGTTCGTACCTCACTCAGCACTCAAGTGATTGTTTTCAACTTATAATACATTCCTAGTCTTATATAACCCCACTATTCATCAATATTTATCAACCGACCAATAGCATTGCTTTACCGGTATAACTAGTCATAACAATGTCTATTAACACATTTTTATTAAAAAGTGAACTGTTTTATCATCTATTATAATTTGCCCCGATTTTAAATAAAATTAATAACAGTTTTTAATTTAGCGACAACATATATTTACCGATGATACATTGCATTATATCAAATGCGCCAGGACTTCACAATAGAAACCTAGTCTAAGCGCAAATTAAGCTGCTTATGCTAACAGAAGCAGCTAGATTACATTGACTAGCAATATACCTGAGTATATTGCTAGTCAATATAATCAGTACATACAAAGCTATTCATGACACAGATGAAGATTATAATTAGACATCTACGACTAATATCATTTGAGAGCTAAACGTCTTGGTACTTTATTGTGTCATGTTTTTGATCTGTTATAAAATAAATTATATAATTTTACAGAAATGAAATCATTAGAATTTGATATTAGTTGAAATTGTGTCTTTGGAATATATATATAAGACTAGCGGGCCCGACAGACGTTGTCCTGCCCGAATGTACAAAATATTCAAAAATTTAATAAAAATCGGTCCAGCTGTTTAGGAGGAGTTCAGTGACATACAAACGCACAGTAGAAATGTAAATATAAAGATAGCGGACCCGACAAAGTATTATTCCTGGAACCTTATCGCAGCGCCATCTACCGTGTCCAATTGAAAATCTAAACCATTCTCGATCCACCGGAAGACACACAAAAAATTTCATTAAAATCGGTCCAGCCGTTTAGGAGGAGTTAAGTGATATACACACGCACTAAAAATATATATGTATATAAAGATAAATAAAGAAACACTTTTTACTGAAGTAAGAGTCTATAGGCTAAGGTAATTATTTTGTTTATCTAACTGCACGTGACCTACTTCCTGAATGTATTTTTACATGAAATTGGAGAGCTAAAATCACTGACCATCCCAATTATCTTCTACTACCACATAATCCTAGATATATTCTACGTAAAATCTATCGAATTTACATTGCACATATTCCTACCAAATAACAAAAAAAAACAACAGAACTTAAATGTATCTAAAAATGTATGTTTGAAGGACAACATTACAACTTCGATCGCATAAAATAAAACTTGATATTTTTGAGTATTAGATTTCGGCTTGGAAAAAGACCAAGTTTGTGTAACATTTGTTACGCCTAAAGATTTCAGGTTATGTTAGCCGAAATAAATAATTTATTTTTGCTACTTCAGTTTATGTCAATTCTTTCCTAGTTGAAGAATTCTTCAAGAAAATCAAGCAAGCGTTAATCTGAAAAGAGATTTATAAGAGCAACGTGAACTACCCTGAATAAACTTCAAAGTCCAAGGAGCAACATAATATCTGTTCTTTAATTACCACTATGAAAGCCAGTAGCAATAAAAACAAAAAAAAAGGTCGAAGGATAATGAAACGTCTTTATCTCACAAATAAGAAATGGAAACAGTTGAAATAAGAGCTCAAGAGACAACAACTCTTAATGAAGAAGGGGGACAAAGTAATTTAAATTCGTTACTTCTACGCCATCTGCTAAATGCACTTCATTAAAACGTGCTAACTGTAGCAAAGCCCAACGTCTACTGACACGGAACGAATTCGACTTTTAAATCACCACCGCTCTTTTTCAAATTCCGAATGCAATTTTCGAGTGAGAAAAAATAGCAATCTGTATAATCAGGCTTCAAAAGTTTTGTAGTCACTTCATAGTTTTTCAATATGTATTGGAATTTATAATTATTTTTCGATAGTATCTGTTTAAGGAAACATGTAAAAATAACCATAATGTTTCCATTGTACACCTCTGAAACACAACATTATATTCTTTTCAAATGGAGATAACTCTTATTATTCTCTGATCAGCTCTAGTTACATCTTTGTTCATACTGATGACTATAGAAATTAGGGGTACCTTTTAAACAAAATAACAATTTAACATCGCATTGTCATCTCTTAGTTCTACAATAGCTTTTAATTTATCAAAATAAATGTAATCCTCTTCATAAGATAAATTTAAATCTTCACGGCACCCTAGAGAACTCGAATAGTAATCGTCTTGTGTCTATTTCATTTAAATGAGTTCACTTTGTTTAACTTAAATTTTCATTAATATATTTAGAGGATTCTAAGATTACGGTGCTATTCGATTTCAGGAGTATTCAGTATCCTAGCTCTCAAATTCGTGACGGTTTATTTGATTGATATTCTATATTTATCTGAAACATTAAAGTCTAAAAATAAAGTAATGATTATTCGAAATGACAGGATTGAGGCTGAAGTGGTAGGTAAACGTGTATTGATAGACTTCACTCACACTTAGTAATTTTAATTTACAAAATGAAGTTTCTTTTGTTCTAAGGAATGAATTAAGATCATGTCCACTGCTAGTTTCTATTATTGCACCCCTGGCTTCATCGATACATTTTCAAATTGGAGTAGTCATCAAAAATTCTGAAAGTAGGGAATGTAGTCTACTTTTATTGCTATTCCACTCATAGTCATAATTTACCATGGTTTTATTTCTGAATTACATTTTATCGTTCTACATAAGTCCAGTATTTCTGCTGTCTAGGTCTGTAAGTTGATCTGCTGAATGAATTTGCTGACTGCACTATATTATAGGTTACAGACTTTGTCTCTTTGCTTACTTGTATACTTTTTTGAGAAAATTTCGCAAACGGAGTAACGTGAAATTTGACAAACCTAAAATGTTTATATCGAAGGACTGCAGATAGCTAAAATTTTAAACAATATGTGTCATAAATTTAAAAAATATGTGATGGCTACGTCAAGCTACACGCGTCCAGTATATATCATTATGTTGACCTGTCATAGTACTGACAGTCTATACAATTACAGTTCAAGTTAAACTGAACATGGATGTAAACTAAAAAAAAACTTGTAACCTAAAAATATTTTTATTACACACCATAGAAATACTGAGTACTTACCTTTAATTTTTTAAGTTCTAATAAAGATCAGAAAATGGTCGATGTAGCTTTAGGCTCTCAAACCAACCTTTGATTTTGAAGATAAGAGATCACGTTAAAGCAAATTTGTACATCTCTTGAAATTTACGTTGTCTAAATGATTTCATTTTCTCTTCTATTCAAATCCATCTGTCACTTTGTGACAATGATTTAAATTAGAAACGTAATTTTTCGTAAGTATTTCTTTTATTTGTAGCTAAAATATTTGTATTAATGTAACGTTAACATAATTGCTTAATAATGAAATATTGTCTTTAATTGTTCAATTTTTTTGCCGTATCGTTACTAAATTCTTTACGTGCTCTTTTTATATTGTGAATGAAATTCCTTAACCGACACATACATAACCGATACATCATTTCATTTATTTGTTTGTTTGTTCGGCGCTGATGCCGATTTCTTCATACATATTTGCCTAACCTTTAGCAATTCATATTTTTTGTACATGCCTACGAATGCATGTCTGTAAAGTCAGGTAGGTAATTTTAATAATTTTTAAATGTATTAGGTAAGTTTAATAAGCTTGTCACCATGTCAAGGTACAATTTAATAGTACAGATTGATTTATCTATAGACGTTTACACCATAATAATAATTTTATTAAAGCTGCAGTAAAATTATGACTAAACCATCGGACATACATACTACCGGATTGTTTCGGGTTCGAAAATTATCTGATGTGGACTTACACCTAACATAACATTTAATATAATTGGGGAGGATTAATAAGAACACTAGTTACCTAGTTAAAAATTTATAGTAACTGACATATTCTTGACGTCGTGGGTTCGATATCAATAAATGTATAAATGAAGAAGTCCTGCCGATGGTGGCATATGTGTCAGGTCGTTCGGCTCTCTTTGTTATAGTTGAAGTGGACGATGGCTGCCGCGTGCGTCATGCTCGTGAATGACTGCCATTGGTCGGGGCTGGTCATCTCCGAACTGCTATTACTTACATACATACACAGTATGCCAGATGTGTACAGAATGTACACATCTAAAATGAATACATGCACTTGCATGCACAATATGAATGCATGCACAATACACATATTATTTTGTGTTTCAATATCATAAAAGTGATAAGACTGGATACAATTAGATGGTAATAATAGGTCACTGTAGCCTACAAGCTAGTGCAAGTGCATCTGTGGTGTCACCATCAACATCGTAAAACTTAACTGTTACTTTATTTTAAGTTACATTGTTGTTATTAGTAGCACGGCACAGGTGTTCCATTGGCTAGTAGGCAAATCTCAACTTAGAAAGTTTCTACAGTTGCAATCTTCAGAGATATCTGTATTTGTCCAGACCACTCCTTGAACAATATGTAAATAATTTATTAATGTATCTAACCCATATTTAAAAATCAAAAATTGAATTAACATGTTCCAAACTTAATTAAAAATATAACAAATGTTTCACCTTATCTACTAGCAGAATGTGCTTAAATAAACACCGTATGTTACCGTTCGGAACAACCGGAAGGGATGTCGATGACGTCATAAAAATGCTACGGAATACTATCACGCCCACTTTTTATGGACACGAGACGTAAAATGTCGAGCCGGATAACTCGTGTACTTATGTGTTCAAAATTTTGTTTATCTTACGTTCTGGATGTTACATTAAAGATGAAAAGCGTATTTAAATGAGTTAAGAGGATTCAATTTCGTTTGTACAGACTAATTTTGTTTAAACTAAATTCTTGTTTTAACTGTGGGATTACTGCGGTTGCTATTATTGTATTGATGGGAACGTCGTCTCGGAAGCCAAGAAGTGTCAAGCGTGCCTAGTAGTCGTAGTGTTTCACTGAAAACTTTGGACGTCTTGGTGATGATCCTTTATTTTTTATCAGATAATTGGATCTGTTACCTTCTTAGAATAGTCGGAGTTATTTTTCTTACGTTATTTTGTTTTACTATAATATATATAAATATTTATTTAAAAAAATTATAACCTACAAAAAGTTATTGCTGTCGATTCTCTTAAATAGGTGTTAATTTCCAAACATTTCTTTACCGTTACCTACTGTTGTACTTAATTTGTTGTTCTGTTAAAAAATAAGCAAAGCCACATCTATACTTACATGACATCAACTGACACACGCGTTCACGCGTTCACGCGTTGAAAACCAGGTCATAAACTAGATAAATAAACTCATTTTCATCACTTACTATTCAACATTTTTATAACGCCAAATTACACTTTAAGGAAGTGTAAATATTGTACCAGGATTTATAAACAAACATTTTATAGCCTACATTATGCTAAAACAATTCTTATTTTAATATGTAAATTCACTGAAAGCATCGCGGCTTCGTATAAATTGAATTTTCTTGCTTTCCATTCAATGGCCCTAAGATGGCGCCCAAATTCTTAGTCCGCCAAATCAAATGGAAAAATCCAAGTTGGATAAGAAAGGGTCCAGGATAAGGGCAGTTTTACAGCGGTCAGTCTGTTAAAGGTCACTTTTAACAGGTTTTAAAAAAGGTTAGGTACTTCCTTTGTAAGGCAATATGGGGTTTTGACGCACGCTGTCTGTCCGTTCATTATGAGGGTAGGTGAGGTGAAAGTGGGTTAAATGGTAATGGTGTAGATTTGAGGCAGATGTAACTGGTTAATGAGGATGAATGTTGCTCGGTACAAATGTTCTGTAAGGTTCATTCATATACCTGGTTTTCACTTTTAAAGTTTAAATATTGTTGTACTTAAAAACCCTCTTTTTAAACAGTTTTTTCATGTAAGTATTATTCGTAAATTGATTTACGCTTCAGGATTACAGTTGTTACGTTGCGTAGTGCCGTGTGATATTTTTTGTTTTTTTTTTTAACTTAAAAGACCACAAACGGATTTTTATGAGCTTAATCGATAAATTTTAACCTCATCGAAGCAAGGCGAGTTTGTGTTTACAAAACTAATTGAATAATTTATGTAAATTAAAAATGCTTGTGGCAAAATCGATCTTTGTTGTGAATATTTTATATATCTGGAATCATTTACATAAAGCCTATAATTAAATTCACCATCAGCCAATATTGTGATTTGACATGGAGACTAAATTTTTTATTTGAAATAACTTTGTAGCAACTCCTTTCAACATTTTTAGCAAATTGACAACGCTAACGACATCATTAATCGATAACACTAAAGCTCTGTCAATCCTATAAACTCTGCATAAAGTTTATCCACGCCTTTATTACGACTGAATTCATACGACGCTACATTGTGAAGCAAACTTTGTCCACTGAGTTATCAATTCCATCCAGATTCTGTGTAACAGTCACGTCAATTATCCATTCAAAATGTCACTTGAAATTCACACAGGCCATCGGTAACGAGGTAACTCGAATCGGTTAAGTTACCAATCACTTAGCCACTTAAGAGTTCCGCTCTAGTTGAATAATAGGAAATGTTCGATCCAATCCGGTATCGATTCCAAGTTTTGCTTGTTATGAGTTCGAAGATATTGTGTATGAAATTAGATGTTGAGTATAACTTGCTTTATTATCTGGGTCATTATACTTACAAGGGTAAGTATGTCTACATTTTTATGTAGATACATATCAAGGGTTATTATTTAACTGAAAACTTATCAAGGTTTACCTTTACCTGTGTACCCTTATATGTTTCTACACTTATTTCAATTTGAACTAGAACTGACCTGGTGGTTGAATTTCGACTGTGAATTAATAACATTGTTGAACTTTGAATGTTTAGTTTTATTTCATTAACCAGTATAAGATGAACTGTCATTGTAAAGCCTTTCCGTTCCATAACAGGTCAATGATTTTTTTTAAATATTAGCTCTCTGCTCTTCTTCTACATATAAAGTTTGAGCATTCCAAATTTGACATAATGCTCTTCACGTATTAATATAAATAAGATGTTTATCCTATGTATTTGTTACTTAATTCTTTATTTCCTTTTGTGTTCTGAGAAATTGTTGGAGATAATGCCCACTTCTTGTTTTTATGATCACTCAGTTTGCTAACGGCAAGGCTTGCACTTTAAAGCTAGAAAAGTTGCAACTGTGCGGTTTGAAAGATATGCTGCAGCAATACGGTGAGCAAAGCATGAGATTTATTTTCTGTGTCACAATCTAACTTTTGGGTTTTACTCGTTCATCTACATATAGAAAGAAAGAAAGATTTGTTTTCAATTTATTCCTAGACACTTAAGACCCACAATAATTATAGTATAACAAACTTACATCTAAAACACGGGCTTAAAACGTGTGTACCTCACGTGCCAAACGAATAGGATCTGGTTCAGCATTTGCTAGACACGTGCTTAGCGCTGGTTTGGTTTTCATTTAACTTCTTTAAATAGATTTTTTATACTGAAGATTGTATTATAATACATTGCTATCAACCATACATAGGCAAAAGCGCTAGTATCTATACGCTTATGTTCGGAATCCCTTACCCTTGTAAACAGAAGTATCAACGGTAACATGGGGTCATTGGGTTCCGTTGAGGTCAACTGCAACAATATCCAATCGTTCAAGATACCTATCTGCATAAGTAGAGACAAATTATAGCCCATCCATTACAAGCACCCTAAGCTTTACCATCGATTTTATCTAACGGCCTATTTGGAATAAGATTTTTAGTTCAGTGGGTTTTTCAAGCAAGAAAATTCCATACTGAATGTGCCGTTCGCGGGTCAGAATCGATTGTGAAGTATATATATTTGTAAGATATCGAGGATTTAAGGTTGAAATGGGAATTTTCTATGTGACAATATAATGTCTTAATGTCTTTTGAAGTTGACAGTTCATCTCTCTCTTTGTTTGTTAGCCGCTTTTCTACTTTGACTTGTGTTAATTTACAAATAATATTTAAATGAATCTCAAAAACAACATTTTATTTAGCAACCATATTTTCCCAATTAAGCGTATGTTGGTTTATTACTCCTGCCATAACACATTTAACTAAAAGTGCTTATTTACCAACGAGTTAATAAAAGTTCAGAATTTTAGTTGCTTGTATATGTAGTTAGAATGGAGAGTATCCATGACAGTACTTTGCTATGTGATAACAAAATTTGGGGCTTCAATGTCCTGTCTTTGGATTACCACAAATAGCTGCTTTAAAAATATTACTCATCTTATCTAACACTCAATAGATTTAAATAAACAAAGATTTATGAATTTTGCGTTACGATTCGTTCTTTATCAAACTTCCGCCAATCCATATTGGGCCCTAAGCTCGATACATTTTGTTAATTTTCTTGGTAATTCTCTATCGTGAACTGTTATCTTGTTAGGTTCGAGCTTGTCGTCAACAAGGTAGAAATATTTAGATACTTATTTATAATTATTGAGATTTTATAATTATTAAGAAAAAATGATATGCTCAGTAATTGAATACTTAAATGAGCGATAATTACTATGATACCTGATAATATTTTATTGTGTGTTCTATTCTATATTAATAATATTATAAATGATCGGAATGAAAAATTTAACATTATTTATAATTATTTGTTTATTGACATGAACTAAGTAGTTGTATTTGTTATTAAATCAATGTTATTATAATATGCATGTTTATTTAAAATTTTGCATGTCAGAACAGACTGACGAAAAATGTGATTCTTTTATAATAACCATTTACAACCTATGTACCGTATGTCTGCAAATAAAGTATAATTTCATTTCATCTTATTAAATAAAATAACCGAGCTACTAAATATTGCAGTTTGAAAATACACACTTACTTATTCTTTCAAACTATTTCAAGAATTCATTGAAACACACAAGCTAACATAAGCTCCAACGAATGACTTCACTATATTAAGCATCACCTATTGAAAACCGTAGAATGTCTACCATCACAATATCCCCTTACTGTTAACATACTAGTTTTCTTCATTTTCTTGAATCTTTAAATATAAAGTTCCTTCAATCATAAACTTGTCTTAAGAAAAACCCTACACAGAAGTCTGTGCAATGCGAATATAACATTTCTCTGCTAAAGTCCTCTACTCATATTTCAAAGAATTTCTCGACTAAATCGATAGGAAAACGCAACCCTTACCCTAAACGTTATTATACTGTACAACAAACACGAGGGTTGCGAAAAATCCCCGGATTGTTTCTGAAGGGATATAGACGATATTAACACATCAAAGCCTTATCACACGATCTGTCATGGCAAACGCAACATATGGTAGCACACACTTGTGTATTTTTTTTTATTTCCTAGTATTGGTCAGCTAAACAGAAAACAAAGTAGTAAGATAACTTTAATTGTGTGTAAATTTAGCGTTTCTTAAGACGTGACGCGAATATAACCGCCAGGGGTAAAAAATACCAGGTACATTTACCTACATGACGTTCTACTTTTTTATGTACTTACATGAGTAAGTGAAATAGTTACTTAAATTTAAACGTATCCGAATATTTGCTTGTAGTTCTCTAGAGTTTAATAAGATTTCAAAATGTTATGCATATTTTAAAAGGATGCTTTTGTTTTATGAGACTCCGGCCAACAGCAGTGAGTTATCAGTGACAACGTCAGACGAGTATTGTTATTAAATACCGTGAGTTCCAATTAAGGTTAAACTCTCTTGGCACCCGTGATATTAGGTAGTTTTAGTTGACTTTTGTTATTATTAAAAACCGAAATACGAACGCGTGACAAGCTATTGTGTTAGTTATTAGCCACAGATCTGAACGCTCATAATAGGTATTATTTTTTGTTTTAACCTTCTGTTGTTTACTTGTCACCTATAACAGTTTTGTCGCCTTTGTATGCGTTATTAGATGTTTCGCTGTTGATTAAATATTTTGTTATATTTTTGTATGTAATCGCCCGAATCACGGATAGGGGTTCGTTTCACAAACTGCTTTGTGTCTGTTCTTTGTAATTCTATATTATTACAACTCTTTTGTGTAATTTATGTGGCTATGTAGGCACTTGTATATCTAAGGAATCTTTGTTTTTTTATGTTTTGGAAACGTGTTTACTTGATTCAGAACGGCTTGAATTGGAATCCTTATGTTTGTAAAGGTTTTTTTACTTAGGTATTTTCTACCTTTGATGGAGTTTTTTTGAGTATAAATTGTATACGTTCAGTAGGAAGCCGTTCAAATGAAAAATTTGGTGGTAAATCGTTTGAATAAACTAAGGGTGCTATAGTTCAAAAGAAATTTAAGAAATAGGTGCTGTCTTAAAATCTTAGAAAAAAAACTGTTATACTAAAATTGTCAGATATGTCAGTTTGTAACATCTTGTATCTTAAATTGATCGACCGAATTGATCACAGCATTTTATCATAATGATGTTTCATTTTATTAATCTGTTTTCAAATAATTAGCTTTCTTAATGTGGATTAACTTTTAAATGAGAGCACACGTTTACATAATTCCATCGGATAGTGATACTCCTTGGAAAAATACAGGATCGACAACAAAACGCCTGATGGTATTTACTTACCGTTAACAGTGGTTTTTACACTTCTAATATGGCAAACAGGCACTGGTAAATAGTTAACCTTCCTATCCCTCTCCCTGTTAATGTATCTTCGCAAAGAGCTATCACTGTCAAACTCTTTCTGAGACCATTCTGCACTAGTGTGTCAGGACGCTACACTATGAGTGCTGACATTTTATAAAGCGTATTTTCTTTAATTCAAACTTAATTCTTCTATAGCTCCTATGAACAAATAAAAGCACAAGCGATACCAGGGTTGCCACTCGCAAATTTCTGTACTATTTTGACATTGAGGTAACTAACTTACGAAATCTATCATCCAATTGACTTATTAAGATATAGAGATCCATTCCATTCGAACATCTGAATACCGTTTTACGTGAGACTTCACTCCAAATAATTTTAAATTCTAGAACTAAAAAACCAAAAGCCGCAAACAGGTCTAACGAATAACTAATTAATCAAACCACAAGCTATACTGCGGCTTGCAACTTTGCTCCACGTTTTTCATACAGATCCCACTTAAATAATTTAGACAGAAAAGGTCATGGTACGGATAAAGGAAGAATTGGAGGCGTTTTTGTTTATTTGACTAAGAAATTTATTCCTTTATTATTCCATATACATTTCTTCCTTCATAGGGAAAAATATTTATGGAATAATGAAATAGGCGTCTGGCGCGCTTCGCTTAGCAGCCCATAGTCAAACCTTTTATATTCAGTACTAGCAGCGCCCCGCGGTTTCACCCGCGTAAGTCCCGATCCCGTGGGAATATCGGGATAAAAAGTAGCCTATGTGTTAATCTAGGTCTCCAGCTATCTACATTCCAAGTTTCATCACAATCGGTTCAGTGGTTTTTGCGTGAAAGAGTTACAAACATCCATCCATCCAAACTTTCACTAAATATAATTGTTATAAAATATTATTGTTAATTTATGACTAGACTAAAAAAATAAAATGTTGTTTTTGTATATTTTTTATAACCTAATCAAATTTAATATAAATTGTTTTTCATCACTATTTAAAACTACATTCTAGACTGTTTGCAATCGTGAATTGAACAACTAAAACAAAGTGAACCCACTCCTAACACTAGCATTTAGCTTAGCTGGAGGGGTTAATAAGAATACTAGTAATGAGTGACCCATGTTGCTAGTATTCTTTAATAAAAAAAAAGTGAATGAGGACAAGAGATATTTTTCAAAAAGATGGCATTCTCATCCAACTTCCATAAAATATATATATCAACGCACTTTTTCTACTGGCATATTTAAATCCAGCAAAGTTTAGTACCTTTGCTGGATTCGATCTCCACTAACTCAGTACGGTTTTCGGCAGAATTTGCACCCACACTTGAGTGGGTGCAAATATTGGGTGGGTGTATCTATACTAATATTATAAAGCTGAAGATTTTGTTTCTTTGGTTGAACGCGCTAATTTATGATGTGCAAGGCGGGCGGTCATGAGGGGGGAGGGCGCTGGCCGGCTGCCAGTAGCTCTGCGACGTACCATGCCGCGCGGCTCAGGGCTTAGACTAGGGACTTAGTTTTTTGTGAGGCCGTGGTATCGAGCGGAGTCGAGCCGGCCCATACGTGCCGAAGCATGGCTCTCCCACGTAAAGATATTATTTAATTATGCTTTTTGATATAATAACTAGAATGACATAAGGACCTTATAATATAAAATAAACATTAACTGAATTTAAAAATATTGCTTTATTTCGGTGACAATAGCATCATGTTATTAACATCCATAGTCTGAGGGCAAAACCACCCAGCGCAGCATACCGTACCGAGCATATAGCACTCAATGACTCATCACAAAATTGTACAAGAGCCCTAAGATGTTGACCTGCATAGTTCAACGACTTTTAAATGTACGTTTACGTGTTAAAAATGGTTGTACTTTAATACAGAATAAAATCCGTTACTGAAATTCATTAAATCAAATCTGCACAATTTTGTGAATGCATCTTCACCAAATTATTTAACTGACATCGTCATTTGAGAAATGAAACATCACCAATTGATCATCAGGTCTATTATAAACACCTTCAAAAAGAGCGGTCATCATTTGCCTACCCTTGTCCCAATTATATTTGGGGTCGGTGCAATATGTTTTATTCTTCCATTCTACTCTATCGTTCGTCATTTCACTGCTTACTCCCTCTCCAGCCATATCTTCTGTCACACAGTCCATCCATCTTTTCTTTGGTCGTCCTCTTCTCTTGTACCCGTCAACATCCTTATATAAAACTCTTTTCACCACATTTTGCTTATCCCTCCGCATCACATGAAACACCTTTAAAAAGAGCGGTAAAACTAGAAAATATTTTTCTTTGACCTTTTACAATATGTACCTAAAAATGTACTTATATAACATTGTAATAAGCGGTCTTATCGCTAATACCTTATTTTTCATGTGATTCGCAAGTGATAAGGAAAAATATATTGTCTGCTTTCGAAGAATAGGATAAATGAATGAATGTTCTACATAATATGACGTATACGTACACGTATACCAATCAAAGAATAAAAAATTGGGGTATTTTGACAATCCCTTTTATCCCCATGATCATATCCTATGATCATAATATCTTCGTGAATCTTAGTAACAGAGGAAGATAGGATAATATTCATAGCCCAACTGCATAAAATATGAATTGTAGCCCTTTCAGTAGTTGAAATACTACATCTACTTTGAAATATATATACAGTGAAATTATTAAATGCAGTGTTAAGTCATTAGGTTCTTATGCTGCTAATCAGATTATAGTATAAAATTATCGGTTTAGATAGAATAATAAACAAAATAAAAACCCACGACTGCTTCAAAATGTCACCGTACAGCCACAATATTGATTTAAAAAAAATATGTAGCCAGTGACACTTGGGATGATGTAGGGATTCCAACGATACCCTATACATCCAAATCTGTTAAGGCATTTAAAAGTCATGGTGTAATAAAGAAACTCACGTACATGCATACATGAACCCAGAAAACATTACCCTCATTTTTGTCCAGTAGTTAAAAATACATAATAATAAATAATATTAGATACTCTTTATTGCACACACAAAGCAAAGACAAATAAACAAAAAACAAATACGCAGAAATAGTTATTATATACATAAAATGCACAATGGGCGACCTTATCGCAAAAAGCAATGTCTTCCAATAGTATATGTATAACATAATACTTTATAAGAAAAAGATATAATATATTTATTAAAGTATTTAGGTACTCCTTTAACTTGACATTTATCACTACATATTATAAAACAAAGTCCCCCGCTGCGTCTGTCTGTCTGTTCGCGATAAACTGAAAAACTACTGAACGGATTTTCATGCGGTTTTCACTAATAGACAGAGTGATTCATGGGGAAGGTTTAGGTGTATAATTTGTACCCGTGCGAAGCCAGGGCGGGTTGCTAGTACTTATTATAAGGCTCCAATTTGTTTTTTTTTTATTCTTAAAATCTAATCTAAGCTAATCTATAATCTATAAGCTAATCTTTAAAACTGCCGGACGGATTTGAAAAAATGTTTTTGCATTGGACACCCCAATTCTGGAGTAACGTTAAAGGTTATTACCACAACGCTACAAGTCTTAGAAGCAGAGCTGACTAAAATCGAGGTTGAAACCGCGGGGAGTGGCGTAAAAATCATAATAAAAAATCATATCGTGGGTGAGCCATGCTTCAGCACGTATGGGCCGGTGGTACGACCGGAGCGATACCACGGCCTCATAGAAAACCAGCAGTGAATTAATGCTTGCATTGCTTTTCGCCGAGTGAGTGAAGTTACCGGAGGCCCAACCCTTCCCTTCCCCCCTTTCCCTACTGCCTTATTATAGTCTGTCAAATACGAAGGATGCCGTACAATAAAAATTTTAGCCTAGCAGTTATCTTGGAGTTATAATGGCTTGGCCATTATACTTTTGAAGAAGTTGACGATTCGAGGATGTTTCTCTAAGAGTTTTTCACAATCACAATAGATGTCTGCTGTTATTAATGCTCCGTATTGTAAAACTCTTTAGTGAATCACTCTATAAAGTAATCATTATACATTTAGGTACCATGACTATTATTTGAGTAAGGTATTATTGTCATATTCATCGATTGCGTTTTCCGCTATCGCGCATTATCGTAGAGTATCTAGTTTTAATCCCATATCACAATTCTATTAAAAATCCTTTTATTTCAAACACTGACTGAAATAGTTAGCAGCTAGTTCTCGAGTGGTTTTATTTTACCAATGTATAGCAAAGGCAATTTTAATGAATAATAATAGTTTCTTGACATCCTTGGTTATTTGTTACAGGGGCAACGCCCACTATTACCATTATCTTATCTGTGCTATTACTTATTTATTTTATATTTACATAGCCGTCTCTGCTGCGTTATAATCTCGTCCCGTGTAATCCGATTCGAATGCATTCAAAAATACTTAAAAAATTTTAATATGGTAATCGTGTTTAAAATAAAGAATATTAGAACAATCGATGAAAAATCTTTTTTTGAATTAAGATTGTTGCACTTCACTGCAAAAAAGTTTTAGTCATGAGTAAAAGCTTGACTGTGAAATCTTCAATATAATCATAATAACTACAAAAACTAACAACTTGACATGAAATTCACAATTCAGTAAAAAAATCCATTATACTTACTGCTACGCAAAACTGGGCACGATGTAAAAAGTGCTGGTCGAAATTCAGGTGCCAAATGAACTGTTTTTGTTCTATCACACCACCAACATGAGCTGAACTACCTCTCTCTTCTTGTAAGCTTAAACTTCAGTACAAAAGGTGGATTTTAATAGAATTAGATGTGTCAGTTTATTCTGGCTGATAGTGTCTTGCATCGTTTCAAGGGTTATCGAGTATAGTAGGTATTCGATTTTCGAATGAAATTGAATAGTGCTGCGGTTGAACTAGTAGCAGTATAAGTTTTACGAACCTTTTTTAGAATTTTAGTTCAGTGATTTTGCTACGGCTGGTTGAAAATTGTTTTTAAAAGTTTTTTTTTTGTACAAGATATGAACTCGTGAAAACGATATCGTTAGGATACTGATAGGTGCTTATGTCTGCTTATTGAATATGAGTTTATTTGTATCAAAAAATTGGAATAGTACACGAATTTACGCTAACATGACTGAATTTTTTATGTCTTGGTCGTTCATACTAGAGATAGTTTTCTCATTCATCGATATTGTTGTTTGTTGGTTTCACTTTATAAAAGAATTGAGGTAACTTACTATTTACTGCGTCTTTCTAGGACAGCATTTTGAATTCGATTTAAGCCTTCACAAATTCAGGCATCTTTAAACCCTGACATTAATTATATAAGAATCAAATGGACACAGTTCAAAATTTCCGCACTTTTCAGGACTAAAACAGGTAGCACACTCTTATCGGTGGCTAAATACGGCAGCTTTTAGAAAATGTCAGAAAAATAACTTCTCTAAGATATTAAAACTAATTATTTTGTTACTCTAACATCATAATTATTTGAGGCAAAATATCATGAGTATACAACTTACAATTTATAATGTATTACGCGCGGTTTCGCTCGCATGTATAAATTTATGTATTTTGTGCGGAAACCTAATTATCTTTCCAAAATAAAAGTATCCTAAGATAGCTGGTGTAATAAGGATTACCTTATAATACAAGCTATCTGCCAGTGAAAGTCCCGTGGAAATCGGTCTATCCGTACTGGAGATCAGCCGGAAAAAACAGGCAGACAGACAAATATGTAACGTGTGAACATTTGGATTCATTTAGTCCAATGCTGTTATTATGACATAACAAACAAGCACTTCATTTTCATTTATATGTATAGATATAGTTATAAATGATAGTTTAACAGACCAAAGTACCTAGTAGTAGACCTACCATTCTTATTTCTGGCGCAAATTTTAACAGAATTTACTCAAATTGTGGTAAATGGTGTTGGTGACACATTAATTAAGTTACATTTGTAAGAAAATTGTATACACACTCTGTATTGTGTTACTGTTAATTTATCCAAATAAACAAAGAAAAAAACGAAGTGTGAAGTGAATTAATAAATTTTGAACACTCCTTTATCCAGCCAGGACATGGTAACAAAGTAGAGAATCCGTGTTTTACAAAAGTTTAAAATAGTTTTTCTGTTTTACACTGATGATGCTGTTCTGACCATATTATACAAGCTACTGCCCTATACATTACTACCGATAGTAAAGAGGATTGATGTTGACCAATGTCCCGGGAAAAGTAATCTAACGAGTTCACGACCTTTAATAATGAGGACGTCGACACAAGGAAGACTGCATAATAGATTTAGTTTATAGATGATCCGGATCACAACGCTATAATACATTTTATTATAGGGAATAATAAGAGTCTTTATGAGAGGCTTATGTGCAGCAATAAGAAATCTTTGGAACCTTACTTCATTTAAGACTATATATATGAATCATTATAGTTTAGTAAATCTAAAAATGAGATCCATAGTTCGGCACATATGCCGGCTCGACCTGAGTGATATCACGGCCTCACAGAAAATCGGCAGTGAAGTAATGCTTGTGTTGTGTTTCGCCGAGTGAGTGAAGATAACGGAGGCCGTAACCCTTGCCAAATTATAGTATTGTCATCCAATCTACATATACACACAAAGTTTTGAAACAACAATTAAGAATAACAAAACACTTGTTTAGTCTGGTGCACGGTGGTATTAAATCTCTAAAGCTATCGTACTTCGGCTTAAAATATTATATGTACACAGCACAGTACACACACAGCACACACACAGTACATACACAGCTTAAGGCTTAATTGATATAAGCTCTACGTTAGATTTAATTTTAATAAAATGGTAAGAAAATCAACAACAAAATTTTTGACTCATGCAGAAGTATTTTTTGATATTTGCAAATTTGATTTCTTGATTCTTACTTTAAGTATAAATCTGAGGGGCTCATGGCTAAGTGGTAGGTAATCGAGTAGGTTGGCACATTACAAAGTTAAGTAATACTAGCCAGGTCAGTCTAGGATGAGTGACCATTCTTAACACATTGAGACCCATGGGTGCCATACAAACATCTGTGGCATTCGTTACGGGTAGTTGGAGCCCTAAAAAGTCTGACTGGGTACTTGGGTTGTGGAGGTCTGATGGCAGTCGCTTTACGTAAAATATCAAAGTTCGGCCGCATCGTAGTTAGACTGAAAGCCGACCCCAACGTACTTGGGAAAACGCGCGGAGGAGGACCTCAAGTATGAAATCTGTTGTCAATCTCTTATGACTACATATATATGATCTCAAAATAAATTTGTTTTTTCTCTCAATTTATTTAAGACTCACAATGAATCAATACACACAGCACAGCAAAAAAAAACATTTTGAGACGTTATTGCTCCTCTGGCCTGGTGGTGGATTGCCCAGATTACCCTTCTCGTGAGTTGACTAGTTACTGCCCGCTAAATTCTGATTCATTCAAAAGCTTAGCCATATATTTATCGTCATGTTTTACTTTCTAGAACAGAAATCTTCAGGCCCATAGTAAATATTACTCAATTTTTTTCTTCTTTCCAAAAAATCCTGAATCACCTGGAAGTTGTTTATAATGTAGTACCCCAAATCCATAACTTTTGAATTCTCTACCAATTTTTTCATATAAGTTTGTTAAATAACAGTAAATATTCCTGTTAAGGGTAAAACTCTGAGAAAGTAGACATAAATAATAATAAAGTATAATAAAGATTTTATTTCATTTTAAGAAGGGAAGATTTTGTAGAATATTCTATTCTGGATGTATTATCAATTCTAGCGGTTATTGTTGTACCACTTTGACATAACCATACAAATAGAACTTCACAACTTTTAGTAGTAGAGAATTAAAAAAACATAATTAATTTTTAGAACGTTTATTTCAGTTTAGACAGGTTTCATATTAAATGTCTTCATATAAACGTTTTTCCAATAATAAGAAACAAGGTAGCTAAGGTATGGTACATGAACACCGGTTAAGCTATTGAAAGGATGGGTACAACCTACCCTACAATGCTTAATACCTACTTGAAGAATCTTAAGCTTTTATAAACTCAATTGCATTTATTTGTGGTTTTAATGTGTGGTTGTCTATAGTGGAAAACTCTCACGTTACGTCATGCATTCATTGCCATAAGTTAGACGTAAATTATTTCGTCGTTATTATACTTTTTCTACTTCAAAAAAAGTATGTAGAAAATTGTTCATATGATGAAAAATCCAGATGGGAAGCATCAATACTAAAACTCAAACAAAACAAAATAAAACACATCGCCTAACTGTATTGTCAAATCAAATCCAACGTTGGAAATTTTACTCCTTTTCCTGTTTTAAAATTCCTGATTCGATAGACATTCGATACGTATTCGATACTCGTATCAGATCCCTTTAACCCCCTAACGTCGGTGTATAATTGATTTTGTTCAAAGCATCCAAAACTCGAGTCGGGGATAATCGTCTATTTTCCGCTTACTAACTCTATCGCAAATAGTTTATTCGCTTTCATTGAGATTGTTTTAGATTGAATATTTTATTTGTAAGCTGGTAAGATATAAAGGAGTGAATTTGTAAGAATTTAATTCAATAGGGATATTAAAAATGTTTCTAGTCTTTTTTTATGTTATAACAAACAAGCAGACCTGTCACCTGATGGTAAATGACTACCGCTGCCCATGGGTTAACTTCAATCAGTCTTGCCACATTAAAATAATATTAATACTATTTTATTTATGAGTGCCGTAAACAGGTACCCTATGTCCTTTTCTATCTGTGCAAAATTTCATGATGATCGGTTTAGTAGTTAGGGCGTGAAAGCGTAACAAACAAACACACACTATCGCTTTTAAATATTTACTTACACGTTTTAATTACACAATTTGGCTTTACAAAGGGTCGTTCAACAATTGATGTTGGTGCAACTCTTTTGAGACATAGATTTAATGCATAGGAGAATGCGATAGGTGTATTTTGCGATCTCTCAAAAGCTTTTGACTGTGTAGAACACAACACGCTTTTTCTTAAACTTAGGCATTATGGTGTTAATGGTATTGCTTTGGAACTAATTGTTTCCTAATTGAAAGATAGAATTCAACATGTAGATGTCAATGGTGCGAGGTCTTCTGGATTACCCGTTACTATGGGCGTTCCTCAGAGCTCTATACTGGGTCCTCTACTTTTTCTCATATATATAAACGATTTACCTTATTATTTAAAAGATCGCTGTGATATAGTTCTATTTGCTGATGATACGTCACTTATTTTCAACGTCGATCGTAAAAAAACAGTTTTTTGACGATGTGAATAGGGCACTAAATGATGTATTGTATTGGTTTTCAACTAACAATCTCCTACTGAACTCAAATAAAACAAAGTGTGTGAGATTTATAGAGAGTGATACATAACTTAAGTACTCTTGTTAAACTTAAACTCAAATTATTTTCAGACTATATTGATTGAGCGTCGATGGTCAGCTGACGTACACTTATTCCTTACTTTCGCCGGCGGCTTCTCGCGTTAATGTAAGTAAAGAATGAAGGAATTTGTTCTTTCTCACATTTTTTGTGCGTACGTAATATTTTGATTCCGTCTGACCACAGTTAATGACACTATCTTAATTCAATTGTGGATAACTTCACTGTAATAACTCTGTTGTGTGGTTGCGATGTACGTGTGGACGTTAGTACGGGTCTGTTGGTATTTCTTACGTCACTATTTTGTTTAAAAATTAAAGAAGGATTCGGATGCGTAAGTTACACTTTTAAAACTTTGGAAGTGTTTTTTTTTTTTAGAATGTTCAGTTGTAGCTTGATGTTGTTGGTATAAACATTACAATTTGGTACGATTATCTCACCTAGCTGTCCCCGCAGTTTCACCTGCGTTTATGGTCACTGCTCCGCTCCTATTGGTCTTAGCGTGATGATATATAGCCTATAGCCTTCCTCGAAAAATGGGCTATCTAACACTCAAATAAGTTTTCGAATCCGAAAAGTAGTTCCTGAGATTAGCGCGTTCAAGCAAACAAATAAACTTCAGCTTTATATATTAGTATAGATAAGCACTATATGGTAAAGGAAGGTATATTGGTGGTATGTGTAATTAGGATTAGGATATAGTAAACGGAGGAAGGATGTACTGCAGTGCGAAATTTATGCCTGTCAACTCATGTACTAGCGCTGTTTATTGTATGTTCTTGTATAGGTATCTGTGTGGTTTTCTTCCTAGAGAATAGAGAAGAAAGAGATATCAGTAAATTACTTACATCACCAATTAACTATCGAAATTACATTTTTACAAATATTTCTATTTCGACGTACCACGTTCGTCAACGTACGTACGTAAGTTCGCCGTTCCACGGTCTTAACGCAAATAGACATTTTTTTAATAGTAATAATAATAATATTTTATTTACTCAAATATTTTGACAATGGTAAATCATAAACAAGGAAAGTATAACGTTGGTCGAACGTGGTACATCGAAATAGAAAAGAAAAACATTTTTTTTTCACGAAGTGGTGTGTACTACCATGATAAATTGTACCACAATTTGTACTTAATATTTGTCATAGAAATGGTAAAAATCCAACCAACCCAACCTAATTATTGAATGTTTAAAACAAATCAATCAAATTAGGTTAAAATTATGTTAGTAACCTCATTTAAATTATTTTTTATTAACATGATTTTGATTAATAATTTATTTACAATAACCCATTTCTAATTTTTATCTCATTGCCGTATCTTCTATTCTTAAATTTTTTGTGTATGTAATTTAAAGTGATATTAAAATAAGTGTCTACATTATGTAGGTATATTAAAGTAGTTAAAAAATGTGACAACTTTTGATAAATAAATGACGCGTGACGCCTAGACAGCAGGTCGCTTCATCTCTTGACAAAGGGCCCCCGTAGGTCCTAAAATTAACCGGGCATCCTCGAAATATACACGTGACTACAATTATGTAGCTTACTTATTTTATGAAGGTGAAATTTTGTGAAAATTAATGGATGGCTGTTTGTTACTTTTTCACGCAAAATGGGTGAACAGATTTTGGTGAAATTTGGCACAGACATAGATTATAGTCTTGAATAGCATATATGCTACTTTTTATCACGACAAAATGTAAGGTTTCCGTGGGATAAATTTTATCAAAATTTCTACGCGAACGAATTCGCGGGCAACAGCGAGTTACAAGTTAAAAAATAAGCCAATCTATAATAAATGAGTAAAACATAAAGTTTATTTATTACAGCATGGCCACAACTTTCTACCCATCCCAACAATAAAGTAAAAAAGCCACATCGCAACCGCATCAAATAGGTAATAACATTATGTAATTACCTGAGCGGTAGCGGCCGATACTGACATACGCTTTTTGTGTAATCTGAACTACTTCGACTGACTTCCGTACTGTGGTGGTTATATCTCAGAGATCATCTACTAAGATAAAGGTTATAAGTTTAAAATAGTATTCCTACATAGCATTGCGGTGTTTTTGAACCGTTTTTTAAATAGTTACTATGTCATTTCGATTAATGTGAATTACTTAGCTTAACTGATTAAATGTTTTTTTTGATATAATTTTTATATATAACTATCCGACCACGTGTTGCTGTGGCTAAGTAATTTGCAAAAAAAATGTGAGATAAATTGATGTGAGATGTTGCAAGATAAATCTCAATTTATGGTCACTTTTTTTTTTGAAATTACCTACCTAACCTATCATATTTCTCAAGCAAACTGCACATATTGTGCAAAATTTCATTAAATTTGGTTCTTTAGTTTAGGAGTTCATAGCTAACAAACAACGTGACATGAATTTTTTTTTTGCACTAGCAACCCGCCCCGGCTTCGCACGGGTAGCAGAGACATCTTCAAGAATAATCATCATATTTCAACCAATTTATACAAAACCTTAACAAATTATATACCTAAACCTTCCTCATGAATCGCTCTATCTATTGGTGAAAACTCAACGAAAATCCGTTCAGTAGTTTTTAAGTTTATCGCGAACAGACAGACAGACAGACGCGGCGGGGGACTTTGTTTTATAAAATATAGTGATAAACGAGCTACCCGGCCTCGCTTTGCTGTGGCTAGGCTGTGCTATTTGACATATATAGTCTGTACCACTTTTCGACAGTGATAACTGAATTGTTTGAGATTGTACGTCTAAAGGTAATCGTGATATTAATTTGTCTAATTGTTATGAATGAAGTTAAAGAAAATTCAATTTATATTTCTTCAGATACGTATTTCTTTATTAATTTAACGCAACTTTTGCTGTAAATAGGTAATAAATGTCCAAAATACTGAGATTTACCATTTACGTTATCAATTCTTTTAATTTTTCGTTCTCATTTCACTTTATACTAAGTATACTAGCCGTCCCCGCAGTTTCACCTGCGTTTATAGTCACTGCTGCACTCCTCTTAGTCGCAGCGTGATGTTATATAGCCTATATACCTCCTCGATAAATGGGCTATCCAACACTAAAAGAATTTTTCAATTTGAACCAGGAGTTCCTGAGATTGTCGCATTCAACCAAACAAACTCAATTACTTCAGCTTAATAGTATTAGTATAGATTACTTATACAAAAATTGGAATATAAGTATGATTAAAGTCTTTGATGACATTATTAGCCCTAAAATAAGTTCAACTCTTTGTCAAGCACACCCTTCAAAGATTTACATCTTATTACATTTAAATCTAATACAAAAGAGCAAAATGAAGTCGCTGTTCCTTTAAGCATTTTAGATTATAACATTTACCACGAACATCGCTCACGCCAGAACTGAGCAATAAATTTTTTATTTTGTTGAACGCAGAGAGGTAGAACGGGAAAAAGACCGACTCACTAATAATTAATTCATACCGGTTCGTCTTGGGAACAAGTGGCGCCACCTATGTTATTCACTGTATACTACTAACGTTGAATGTCGGAATAGAGGGTTAAATGTATCAACTGTTATACATACTTATATTTATTTATGACCAAGTTTATTTCTTTTATGACAAGGTAAATAATAACTGTTCTCATAAATACTTTTTGTCATCACCATTGGTCATTAGATGTTCACTGTCGAACATGGGTGTCATCCAGAGACCCATAATGTGCAGTCATCCTACGGCCGCTTTCGTCAGTCCATCATAGGCTAGAAACTGCAGCATTGCGCACTTAGAGAACTTTTTACTTCAGACATCGTCACTCCTCAAGACTATGTGGTCTGCCTATAGCCATTTAAAAACGACAAGAGCTACATATATTGGGGCAATATCTTTACAAGCTTACAATTCGATCTTTGTGCCGTAGCAGTAGAGGTTTCGACTACAACCTCAGAGATCGTGGGTTTGTTGCCCGTTATTTAGATAAGTCTGTTATTTTCTGTGTATAATAGATATAACATATGTTTTAACATAAAATATTTCTATGTTTATCTTTAATGCAAACTATGCTTCGTCTGGATCTAGTAAGCGTCCCAAAATATTATTATCAGTGCATACTATTAAATAAAGTCCCCCGCGACGTTTGTCTGTCTGAACGCGATAAGTCCAAAAGTACAGAACAGACTTTCATGCGGTTTTCACCAATGAATAGAGTAATTAATGAGAAAAGTTTTGGTGTATAATTCACTATGGTTTTGTAGAAGTTTAATGAAATATGACGACGATAGTTGAAGATGTTGGAAAAAATCATGCCGACTGGAAGCTTGACGTAATCACTTCTCTTAAAATGTTGTATTAAAACATAGAAACGCTGTATGTCTATCTTCTAAGATTAACACATAATAAAAATAATTTTTTTTTTTAGAAAATACTTTTAAACATTTCATTAAATTAGGCGATATTTTGTGGTATCTTTATTTTATTTACATAAAACCATTGTTTTCTATGTTTAATCTAAATCAAAATTTTCCCCATCCAAAATATGTATTGTATTTTTACATATTAATGTACCAGACATGATCAACGCAACAGGCTGATACGACAATGCAACAGGGAAAAAAATTAGGCATAAGTAAAGCATACTCTACTACCCGTGCGAAGCCGAGGAAGTTTGCTATCTTTTTTTTCTATCAGATATGACTCTAATATGGCTGAGTTCGTTTTTTAAATTTGGTTTTACAAAATTATGAGGATTCATTTTCATAATGAAATTGAAACATGTTCATGCTCTCGCTAACATAGTTTCTTTTCACTTCGAGCTGACGACCGAGGCAACGAACGTTTGTATATATACTATGCATTCTGTTGATTTATATGAACTGTTTTCAGTTCAGCTCCAATGTTAAGTACATTACACATTACATTATTACAGTAATTTGGTTTTCCAGAATGTTTTAATAATTTTCGTATCATTATTAGATATAAGTAGAGAAAATCTTTTATTGGGCAATGCAGGAACTAACTTAGCAGATCGTTCACTTCTTCTTAGTGGAAGTCGCTACAGGTGTTTTTTAACCGACTTCAAAAAAGGAGGAGGTTCTCAATTCGACTGTATGTTTTTTTTTTATGTTTGTTACCTCAGAACTTTCGACTGGGTGAACCGATTTTGATTATTCCTTTTTTATTTGAAAGCTGGTGCTTCCCGTGTTCAATTTGGTTCAGTTCTGACAATGACATCCATGAGAAAACCATATATAAGTCTTTTATGGAATAGTTTTTTTTGTTGATGTCGGTTTTTTTTTAAAGAATTATTCATATCTGAGAACCTAAAACTTTGCCTTTAGCACAGAATACATAATAGTACCAGTACCTTTAGTACATTTATGTGTATGTACACGTTTATTTTTCTGGCGAAATCCTAATGCTAACTATAATCTATACCAATAAAAATCAATGTTTGGATATTTGTCCTCTATTCGTTCCGAAACCATTTATCAAATTGTGAAACTTTGGTAGGGTGTTCTGGGGACGCTCGTGAGGGTTCCTGGCCCAAAAAATCTATAAAAAAAAATGGCATGGCAAATGGCAACGTACGGTGCAGTTAGTTTATTATAAATGCGACAATCAGTTTGTTTGTAACGTTTTCGAACAACTACTAAATCGATCATCATGAAATTTGCATACATTTTGCCAGAGATACAGAAAGCGACCTTTCATCCAAAAAAGAGAGAGATTTTTTGGATTCCTGAATTGATTGACATTTATGTTCATGCAAGTGAAGCCACAAGCAAAGCTAGTGTTTTATAATTTTCCACTTATGAACATCGAATTTTAAAATTAATATAATTCAAACTTTGAAATAACTATAAATTTATAATTTAAAATACCCAAGACTAGAAAATCCCTTCAACGATTAGAAAAGAGCTGATGATCATCGAACGGCTAAACAGATTTTCTTGAATTATATCTTAGAACACTCCCGACTAATTCACCTTTCAAACAAAAAAAAAAAACAAAATCAAAATTGGTTCATCCGTTCGGGAGCTACGATGCCACAGACAGACACACACACACATACACACAATCAGACACGTCAAACTTATAACACCCCGTCGTTTTTGCGTCGGGGGTCAATAAAACTGTTTATAATACAGGGGTATAATATCTTTAAACTTGGAGCAGCTAATTTGAAAACACAATTAATGTTGTGAACCTAGCAGGCTTCATATTAATAGCTAACTAACTTTTAGCGAGCGAGTATAAATATTTTTAGCTTGAGGGATAAAGTCGACAATGTGCGAATGATTTCTTGCCAGCATTTATAGCAACCAATAATCATTTACCTTCAGCTAAGCTACTTTTTTAGCATCTCACCCCAAAAATATGATAAACTTACTGAAAATATGCATAATATTTTGTACTCAACAAAGTAAAGATGTTTAAATATCGAAGATTGTGAGGGAGGATGGCAAACAGGGCAAGGTACATTTATGATTGAACTAGCTGTCACCCGCGGCTCCACTCGCGTAAGGCCCTTCATACACAAGGCTACGCAAATCTTCAACACCCAACGATTTTAGTCTCTAAACGACTACCGTAATACAAATTCATAGAGGTTCGCACGTACACAGGCACGCGTTGCCGACATGATGTTCATTCGTCGCCGACAAAAGTCGCGCTACCTGCCAGGCCAGATCGTCGCTACAAATGTTGCTGCGATTTCCAAGATGGCGGAACAATTATTAAGTATTAAATTTGTTTCTGAGGTGGAGAAAAGTCCTTGTTTGTATAATTATTAGTTAAAAGAATATTCTAAACAGGATATTACAGAAAAAATTATACAACGATTTCTTTGCTTTAAGTTAAAACAGTGAGCCAAAATTATAGTCTATTATAGTCATCGCCACTTGTGTCAGATATTCTGTAAATTCAGAAATTTTCGGAATGCCGTGGAGCCGCTATGACCGAATAGACAACTCGCGTCTTGTGATTGAATGCCGTGTGTATGGACCGTGCACAACAAGACGTTCGCGACGAAAGCAACGTTGTTGCCTTTGTTGCCTTGTAGCTACGCCAATCTTTGATACTACTACATACTTTTAAAGAAATAACTTTTAGGCCCTTCGTATTTGTACACAAGTACGAAGGGCCTAAAAATAAAATCACATATACGTTAATAATATAATAGACACTCACCGGCAGAAAATGTAGTGCATAGATAAAAATGACTCAATTTGTGTAATTATTTAAACACAATGTTAACACTGTTATTACTTTTTCAATTTATTTATCAATTTTACATTTGATTAACATGAAAGTAACGCTTTAATGCCTGGATTTTGATAAAAATAGGAATTTGTAATGAAAAAAAGAGTTTTCACGAAATTTCTTTAATGAAAAAAAACAATTAAAATTAATGGTAAAATAATGTAAACACGATTATATTAAATAAACTAAACAACCCATTTGTGACCTACCCTTATCACAATTGCCCATAAATATAGTATACAAATACGCGATAAACCTTTGGGCCATATTTTCTGCCGCTGAGTGCATGTACGAGTACTTATTTATAAACACCCTACAATTGACTGACGACATGCACCCTTAGTCATGTTACTATAATATTTGCCAGTAAATCAAATGTTCCAAAGAATTTTCCTTCGATATAATAATTTGGTCTGTTATTTCGTAGCGTTTCCTGAACAACCACGTCTCATAGTAGATGTACTAAGATACGATTGTTGAAACATGAACGTAGAAATCTCTTGAAGCTATTGTGTACAGTAAGAGCTCTTTGTTGTATTTCATATAATAAAAATACAATGTGAATATAGACAGAACTTGTAAGGTAGTACAATGGTGAATACTAGTGATATAATTCATAATATTTAGCGTATCTTAGAAACTTTTGCCTTGCCTTGCTTTACCTTTGTCTTGCCTTGCCTCACTTCGCTCACGTTAAAGTTATTTTCCTATACATCGCAAACAGTATTTTTTTTTTGGATGAAAGTATTTCTCTTATGCTTTTTTGTCTCTGAGAAAGTTTATGCAAAATTTATTGATGAATGCCCAAATAGTTAAAGCATGAAGTAGAACGAACATACACACATACATTTTAGGCATAGCCTGTACTATGGTAATTAGACTGCTGAAAACGTACTTATATATTTCTAAATACATACATATTATAGATAAATTAATATCAGACACAACAAAAATGATCATGCTTATCACAAAATTATTTGTCCTGGGTGGGTATCGAACCCACGACCTCTGGCTCATCAGGTCACAAACCACCAGACCAACAGGCCAGTCGATATTAGTTAAGGATATGTAATTACACAACTGGTAATCATATTATTTTTGAAACCCAGAGCTCAAAATCATTTGCGAGTTTATTTATAGTTATATCAAAAAACCTTACTCTTCTCTCTAATCAAAATCAAAGGCCCCGAGATGCAGCTAACTAGCCATAAATTGTAATTAGGTTCATTAAAAAAAACGCAGTCTAATCTTTCTTTTGGTTTTTTAATTAGCGTGGTACTGCATGCAAAGAGCGACCAATTCGGGTCAAAGCAATTAACGTATTTCGTTTTATTTTGTGCCGGTGCCAAATTTTGAAAAAAAAAGCTTGACTTTTTGCCAACAGTCCCCTGTGTTAGATTAACTGATGTTAAAAGTCAACTCTTGGCTATATGCCAGTTGGTTTAGCCTTACTGATTTATGGTGGATGTCTGAACGATGTGTGCTTTTGAAGATGCTGCATTAAATTTTCTAATGTCATCTAGGAATAATATAGTGTGGCCATATCTTAACCAACGTTTTCATTAAAGTTCTGATTGTAATTCATATTAAATGTACATAAGCATAACATTGTATATTTGATTTTTAATTATAAGTTAGAGGTTTACCCCGCATCCGTTTAATGGGTATAATCATATTTTTCATGCTTTTTACAATAAAAGTAAAACACTGTTTACATCACAGTTTTTTTTTTATCTATTTTTAATTAATGAGTACGTAGTATTATATTGTGCTTTTATTATTTCATTTCAACAATACTAACAATGTGGACTCACGTGGCTAATATTCAATCAATCAGTCAATCCCCTGGCTTATTCTCTATTCGCCCTCCTGATACTTTTACGCCACTTTTGGCGATTTTGCATCATTTCTGACGCAACGCCCATCGTCAACATATCATTGTGGATTGTTCTTATCCATGTAGTCGGTGGGCATCCTCTGCCTCTTTTGCCTCTTTATAGCCAACACCTGTCTGGTCATATGCTCTTCACTACGGCGCATTACGTGACCAAACTAGCGCAGTCGGTTTTCTCAAATTTTTTGCTGTATTTCAGCTACTTTAATGGATACGCGGAAGTACTTACGTTGCTAGTGTTATTTAAAAAAATGTAAGCTACTAAAACCTTCAAGTTTATAAGTCTGTAATAGCAGAGCATTTGCTGGAGTCAGTACCAAACTGGATTGAACTAAAAGAGAAAAAGTCAGTAGAAAGAACTACAGGTTCTTTCCACCGACCATCACTATTCCTCCAAAATACAAACCGAGTCCAGAACGTGAGACGGTCGAAGAAAAGAAATATAAAAATTTTAATCGCTTGATCGACACCCATTTAAAACCGCTTGTCGATCAATCAAACATTAGTGATTAAGCTTGAGCTGAATACTCAAGAAACTTTGAAAAGGTAAGAATATAGGCTCTAAAATAATAAAAAAAACAACTTAAAAGGCGAGGGGAACTTTTTTACCGTTATTAACAATTTAACAGGCAGTTGCGGTCAAATCGCCGCATCTAGGTCCCTTGAGAAATCAGTGGACACCCGCAGTAAGGATAAAAGATGTACAAAATACGAAAAAGATTCACCTAGTTATATTGCGTTACTTAAATATGGATGGGTTTGCGACAACCTGCCTTGCGAGTTAAATATTCAAGTCTTTAAACTTGAGTGTAAGCTTGTGGTTGATTGTGTCACCCCAGATTTTGGGAGGTGGAAATTGCGTTACGTGAGTAGTCTTTAAATGAGTTATTGTCACGTTGTCTTTAAGTTACCACATTAAATTACACAAAATAGTCATTTTACGTTTTGAATTCAAGCATCGACTGTTTTAAATTTTTGGCTGTCTCGTTTTATTTACCTACACACCTATTATAACATTTATTAAGTTTATGAAAACCCTAACAATGGCTGCAGATAATCCTTTAGGATTCATCAATACAAATAAATAAACTTTACGTATCTGTTTGTAATGTCAAAATAATAGTTGTTTTAAGCTCAAGCAGTTATTTGCACGATACCTATGCCTAACAATCAGGTTTTTTAATTTTTGTCTGTTTGTTCCGGCTAATCTCCGTAACGGGTAGACCGATTTCCACGGGACTTTCACTGGCAGATAGCTGGTAAGGAGTAACTTAGGCTACTTTTATTTTGGAAAAAGAATTAGGGTTCCTAGCAAAATGTATAAATATAACTGCAACGAGGGAACTGCTAGTGACGAATAAAGTACTATTCCCGAGGGATACCTGAATTTATTGACAAAATCTAAATACACGGGAACGAAGCCGCTGTTAAAAGCTAGTCTATTTCAAAGAAAATAAATACAAATTAATGTCTAGAATTTCAGACGTGGTTCTGTATCCTTCACGACAAAAAATCACAAAATTGCTTGTTCAAAATATGAGGATTTTATAAAGCTAGGATCAGGCGTGTCTAACGGTTTCTTTTAATTCAAAACTCTAAGAAGTAGACACATACAGTACTCGCTAGAAGTTTTATATTTATAATAATTTTTAAAAAAAATATATTGTTTTATTGTCTGTTTGTTTAAACGCGCTAATCTCTAGAACTACGAGTCACATTTGAATAATTATGTTTTGTATTTTATAGCGTACTAGCAACCCGCCCTCGCTTCGCACGGTTAGCAGAGACATCTTCGTCCATCATCAACATATTTTAATAAATTAATTTAAAAAAAATATTAACAAATTATACACCAACACCTTCCTCATGAATCACTGAATCACACAATCATGTCATATTGATGTATCGATTCTCTCGTAGGCCACTTTTTTGAAGTTTCATTTCTGCCGTGTGTGAATTGCACACACACACTTTCTTTTTCAGTTTTTCTTATAAATACAGCTCATAGCAAGTCCTCTTTCTTGAAACTTAATATGCAAAATGGTTTTAAAAATAATACAATCTGCTAAGCCAGTACAGCAATAATCCTGTCTGGTGGTTCACATGTCTGGTGTGATAAAATTCAAATTCCTCGCGTACGGGAAACCCATGCGGGCAGTTAACTGCTAGACTTGCAATAGTTCTGCTACGATATAGGAGTGGTGCAAGTGATAAAATTGAGCGATATTTTTATACCTACGGAATAATAAAAATTAAGTAATAGGCATTTGGTTAAAGATGTCGTTACACACACACATTTAAACGTGCAACACGGCAGAAGTGAAACTTTTAAAATAGACCAACGCATTTTAATACGCAAATGCACGAAAATGATACACGTGAATGACACCAGAAGGATTCGTAGTACGCAGGCGCAAAGACACGTGCTAGCATACGAAGATTATAAGAAATACTGTATACTTGTATTCTATCTCACTCTCACAGGCTAAATCCAATTGATGAATGTTTGTTTCTTTTTAGTGTAAGTTTTTCGTTTCATAGAATTTCAAATCGCAACGATTCTTAAGAAGTTTCACTTCAATAAATCGGTATATTCCGCTCCAGTCAACCCAAAGTGAAGCCAAAGTAATCGAGCAAAAGAAAGATAGAATCAAAGCGATTAGCTAATCACAATAGAGTAAATCTGTACCTTCAGTGAAAAGTGATACAACTCGAGTTGTATCGATTTTGATATTTTTCCAATATAAACATCAGTAAAAAATCTATTTTTCAATCCAATTCTCGTGTTTCTGTGTCTTAAAATGAGAGAGTTAATTTTCATGTATGATATTTGAGCATTTTTTACGGCAATTAATGTGTAAAATGATACATTTTTATTCATAACAAAGTGAACTAAACGAATCTTTTATATTTCTTTAATGTGTATTAATACAACTCAATTAATCACTTCTTACACCATCAAAGTATATTATTTGAAATAAGTGCATATTACTGTAATTTAATTTGTATTAATAAACACATAAGACCAAAATAAAATAATCTCGTCGGTACAATTGGATCTAAAAAGCGTGACACAGCTAATACACAAATTTTAATCTCAAATCACTTGACACCAAACCAATAAACAATGTGTAAAGTGGTAAAAATCATTTTACATTGTTTTACACAAAAAAATAAGTAAATAATCATTGTGTTAAGCAATATGAATGGAAATTATTATTTTTTCTAAAAAGGCGTATACATAAATGTCATATTTCATGTAGTGAAATATTTTCTGAGTTATTTTCTAACAATGACAGTAATCAGTGTTTTCTTAAGTGCACCTAGTAGAAAAAGAGAGGGATTTTTTAAACTTCAATCTCGATTTTCTCAAAATAATGATTTTAGAGTTAAATCACTTTTCACTGAAGGTACATAAATGTAGTCGATTTCCGCATACTTGTGATATCCGAGTGATCACTTCGATAGATAGTTTTTATTTTTCCGTGGCGGTATTGTTTTTAAGGGACCAGGATTACTTTGTAACTGTAAGAGATTAAATCGGTTTCAAGTATCCCGTCCACCCCAAATATCAGTATGTAATTTTATCTATGTTTAGTGTAATGTCAGCATAGAGTCAGTATCAGTTGTGGAACTATACTGCTGTGGACAATTTGTATTACACAAAAATTATATTATAATAAATATTACTTTGCTCATAATCGCTATCATCTTTAATTTTGAACCATTTTGTCTAAGATGTTGCTGTAACTATATGCATAGAATACGAACCATAAATACTATGTGTTAATAATCGAGTTGAATTACCTTTAGAACCATACTGTTGAACCGAAGGTTAATGAAAATATATTATTTAAGACTTACGTAACTGTGGTCCAGCATGAAACAATCTTTTATGCTCATAGTTTAAAAGTAACTTAGAAAAATGATGACTAGATTGAATAAAAAAAAGTATCACGTGTTTTTAATGGTAAGAAAAATCTAATTGTTGCAACCTACCACGAACACGCATTATCAACTTTTTTAACAACTTTTTAACCCCCCCCCTCTCCCCTGGTGATACGTGGTGAGGTTGTAGACTAACCCACCCCCCTACCCAAAATCACGTGTATTCTTTCAGTTATTAAACATTTTCAGAATATTATCTTTAAGTAAATACAAATATAATAAATAGGCACGTTCTAAGAAAAAATAAACACACGTGATACCTCACTACACAACAACCCCCACTCCCCTCCCCCTAGTGATATTTTGTTATTTTTTCCGAACCCCTTCCCCGTACCTGCAACCTACCTAAGAAAAGGGGGCCCGTAACGGTTTATTATTAAGTAGCAGCAACTTGTAGTCTTTAAATTACTTTTAATAGGACTGTAGTTGTTCAGTTCCTAATAATTTGGTAATTAAATACAGTAGTCTGTATTATAACCATTTCACGATTTATATTTAAGTACTCCATGTTTCAAGGTACAATGTTAGACGCCATTTTGAATAATCAAAACACTTTCTTGTCTTATTTGAGCATTTTTTTTCGAAGCCTAATTCAAATAAATGCGTTCTAAATTTAAATGCTTGAAAACATTCCATTGTGATCTAGGCTCATTATGTGTTTTGAATCTGGAATTATTTGGAATCATCCGACTGCTTGATTGCACCTGAGTGTCTTTTGTGTTTGTGAAGTTTTATAGGCAATATCTAGGCCGTAAAGGACAGATGTTTTTCAGCAGGATTTTTGAAGGGAAAAAACGCTCAGATACATGCTCAGATACATTTACACAGATTTGTGTGTGTATATGTATACATATATGTAAGTTATGTTTTCAGTTTAGAACCTAGAAGACAGCGCAGAAGACCTCTTCACTGTTGTATCTATATCGACTGAATAAAATGATTATCCCAAACGAATTATCTTACTGTATGATAGACTCTCAATAGGTCCTTCATGCAGCAAGATGATTCAGCATGTCATACCGCATGATCGTCTAGGGACCGCTTAAGAGATATTTAGGTCAGATATTAACGTTTGCGACTGTTCAAACAACAATGAACTAAGAACTTAAAATTAGTTTATATCATGATCGTTATGTGTCAGTCAGTTCTCTTCACGTAGTCTAAGCTGGTCTAAAGTCACAAAGGATTCGTACACTTTGCACGGATTGCCTTACTTTGCAAATGTCTCTAAAATACGTGAACGCCTTTAGATATGGATGCGGCACAATATCACGAAACGTTTTTCATCAATCACCTGTCTTTTTTTATTTTTTGTCGAAATTTCAGCATACCAAAATAGACTTTTACTCGTAAGTTTTCAGCATATTTTCATTACTTACTTAAATGATGGACTAATAGTTTCTTTTTCTCTTGGTCTATGGAATTTGTAGGTGTAAGTAGGAACGAATTTATTAACTCTGCTTTTAGTAAATACCAGTAGCGCCCCGCGGTTTCACCTGCGTATGTCCCGATCCCGTGGGAATATCGGGATAAAAAGTAGCCTATGCGTTAATCCAGGTCTCCAACTATCTACATACCAAGATTCATCACAATCGGTTAAGTGGTTTTTGCGTGAAAGAGTAACAAACATCCACCTATCCATCCATCTACCTAAACTTTCACATTTATAATATTAGTGGGATAATTAGTGAGTGACACAAAGTGAGTAGTGTTAGTGAGTAGTGTTGTAGTATAGCATGAATTCATTTTTCCTGATAGGTCCAATGCCAGAGACACCGCATGGTTTTAGTCGCTTTGAATCGTTTAAAAGAAAAGGCCTCGGAGTTCTGATCAAGTTGTTGCGGGTTCGAACCCCATCCAGTGCACTGTCGACGTGAACCTACTCCTACACCAACCAACCTACCTACCTCCTACTCCTCCTCCTCACAAAAATGTTGCTGAGCTAAAGGGGTTAACAAGAATAATAGCAATGTGTGACCACGTTATTAGTATTATTTAAAAGTAAAACCGAAGGATCGCTACACTCATATCTAACCCAGCTTGTTCTAGCACATTTGAGGTACCTTTAGCTTTTGCCTTGGGTAAGTCAGTCAATCAATCAAGTCGTTCAGTTGTCTACTGTTTAGTTACAAAGTCTTTTGTAGCTTTGGTGTATTTTTGTTTAAAATAATATTGAGACTCGGAGAATCCCTTACCCTACCCTCTCCCTTCCCATTTTTCCTTATACAAATTTACTTTCTTTCTTCTTTCCCGTCTTAAAACGACTACACTCCCAGGGAAGGTTGGCGTCAAGCGCATAGCGCATCGGTTAACAGCTTTGCTCACTACTTTCCTACATACTGCTTCGTGCACTCCTTTCGGCTTTGTGCATTATTGTTTCACAGTGAAATCTTCCGTTTTCTTTGTGCGACGCCTTATTTAACCCCTTCGCTTCAATGCCGCTTTTATGTGCGAGTAAATTTTTCATTTTATATGCGATTGTTATAAAGACACGTGAGTGAGTTCGTGAGAGTTTTAATTACATTATGCTACTCTTTTAGGGCTTTTTCTTAATTTGACATGAGGTAATTAATGATCACAGGTAAAAACACCGAGACGTGGTGAAGGGAACCGAGAAAGTACTACACAATTTTACACCAAGAATGTCAGGTCATGAGCTCACTATGTTCTCCCAAATAACCAACAACCGTCCCCTTCACCGAGGGGTAGGGATACATGTCTTAATGAAGGTTGTTTCAGGATCCCTCCTATTTCAGGTGCTGAACGGCACACCGTGTGGTTTTAGTCGGTTCGGTTGCGACACACCGCCACACTTAAAACCTCGGTAGGGACACACGCGCAAAAAAAAAGGGTAGTGATACCGCGTGTGTTACAAAAACTTCACGAAGATTGTTTCCTGGTTAAGGAGTGTGTATTTGAATGACAGTATTAAAAATTATTGTTTATCTGAAAGCAAACTAAACTTAAAAAAATTAAGTTTGTAGAGAAACAAATGACCTATGTATGTCATATTTTGATGTGCATGTAAATAAAGCATTTTTGACGCATCTATTAATATACTGCACCGCCTATACCCTATATCTATACCCGCCCCGGCTTCGCACGGGTAGCAGAGACATCTTTAACAATCAATCAAATTCAACATATTTCAATCAATTTACACAGAATCTTATGAAAACTGCATGAAAATCCATTCAGTCGTTTTTCAGTTTATCGCGAACAGACAGACAGACTCGGCGGGGGACTTTGTTTTATAATATGTAGTGATTAATGAGCTCTAACTGTCTCAAAATCATACAATCGTAACTCGTTTTTTGTTGTCAAACGATCAACATACGTGCTTATTTAAACAACTTTAGAGACCCTCAGCATTGGAACAATACATTATTTAATTAAAGGTGATAGATTAATTTACCAAAAACAATAAACACAGCTCAACAACGCTCTTCTAACACTATCTCGTACAGCGCCCCGCTTACGTGTAATGGACCTTCAACGTACTTTTCACTCAAATTCATCCGTAATTAAGCAAATTAATAAATTACACCATTAAATACAAACAAGAACTTTAACGTTACATATTAACATACCATCAAAAAGTCACTCTTGATTATAAAAACGGCCTGTTTTTAACTAAAAATAATTTGACTACGTCCTTTTCTGTTATCAGATAAAGTAGCACCGCTATTTATGTGGTACCAGGACAGGTAAGTATAGGATGAGAACGGCAGGTGTGCCGGGCAGTGTACGACAGTGCCGAACACCTAATGAATCTGTTTCGACTTTCGGGTGTATACAGGGTGGCCAGATTTGTTTTGGATGTTTTGTTCTATGTTTTTATTTTAGAGTAACTGGTGAGATTGATGCTAGTGCCTAACAGAACATTGACAACTATGGCTATGGAATTCGAAAACAATATTTGAATGATTATAAATGGGTTGCTGCTGTTACGTTGATGTTATAAATGCAAATAGGTTTAAATAATCGTTAAAAAAATAATTGCTCATCGTTGCTTAAAAAAGTAAAAGAATAGTTGTTTGAACCTTTCTGAAGTTTGTGATATATTTTCACCGACTTAAAAAAAGAGGACGTTACCAAATGTATAGAAATTATCACACATGAGTTAATTGGTAACTTAATGATATACCTAATGTAAAATAAAATACCCCTCCCAGTGCAATACCGACGTGAGCCAGTGGGCTTAGGAGTGCCTAACATAAGCATTTAGCTTAGCTGGAGGGGTCAATAAGAATACTAGTAATCTTATTTAAAAAAAAAAAAAAAAAAATATATATATATATATATAATGTGATTTCTCATTTAAACACTAAAATAGTTCTACTACAAAGTACATGGTCTAAATTACATTCATTTGCAAACCCATTAAAAATATTTTTAAGAATGAATGTAATGAATGGAAAGTAACATCCTATGTATACCACGGAATACTCACAGTAGGTGTCTAATCAAGTTTTATTATGATATGCGTTATAATACTAGTTGCCATGGGAACCAGTCACGTAGATCAGCTGTCCTATCAGACGCCATCCCTGCGATAGATAACGAACAATTTATGTGTATTTAACGACTGTTAATACTTAATTATTCAATAAACAATTTTTAATTAATTAAACTATTCGAGAACATAAACCAAGTTGTTTCCAGTAAACTAATATCAACAGGTAAATAAAAATAAACATTGTCATTTTCAAAAGGTATTAATATTTAGAGTCCTTATTTCTTCAAATAAAAAATAGTAAAACTTTGAAATGTTTATATTTGAGTTTCAAGAGTTGAGTTTTTTTAAACTTTGATACATCATTTTTATTTTACTTGGGGTTTTTTAGTAATTATAAACCACAATAGTATAAAGTACAATTTTAATTGCGCTTTTAAAGTTTATACCAGTCTTTATCTACAGGTAGCACGCGCAACCTAATATGTGCCGAATCACTACTGATTGTGTGACACAAGTGATTACTATAAAGCGCTACCTTTTCCCTAAAAAAAGTCCAAAGTGTCACGGTATGTTTAAGCACCTACTTACACCATTTTGTAGTGAACTAGGAGGTATTAAGTTTTTATGTTATTCTATTCCTAAGTTAAATTGGAACTAAAATTAAGTAATTAAGACTTAAGATTCCCTGAGCTAATGCTAGTTTGTAAGAATAGTATATTTTAATGTGTAAGTCACATTTGTTTTCCAGATATACTAGCATAATAAATTTAATTTAATGGAAACGTGAGTGTGTAATTTAATGTCGGAATTTAAGTTAATAATTCTTAATATATATATATATATATATATTGTAACATAAGCGTTGATTATATATAGGATAAGTGATTGTTACATTGTTAATTGTTTTTCTGTATCATGTGTATATTACAAGTCTCCATGTAAACAATTGTTGGTAAACCTAAAAAAAAGCCCGACTTCTTCGGTATTTTCATTCTAAGATCAAATATTTAGTAGTGAATGTTACTCGCTTAGAATATCAATAACTCAACTAGATTTAAATAGTCAATTACTTTGTCATAAATTATAACCTGTATCCGGTAGCCATTGTCTTCATAAACTACTACTTTTTAAAGGAAACCAGTAATAACTACCCGTGAACAAGTGCCGTACATCTCTTTCACAATAATTTTATCAATAATGATTATACAGCAGAATCCATAAAAGGTTTGTGTTAATTTGTAAGAACAAATATAAATATATTGTTTTTTCTTTTCAAAAAGGTAAAATATAAAAATTATCGTGCGCAGCCAAAATACCAATCACATAAATCAAATAACGGTCCATCAAAAACACAACACTGCGAGCGTAGTCTGTGTATGGTAATTAACCAAAAATATTATTGTACATTTCCTTCTCAGCAATAGGTTTCCTTAGCTTCATGGAGGATAGGATTAGCGGAGTAACTCGCCTGACTAATATTGCCCTGCTAATTGTACTTGCAGTAATCGACATTTTTGTGATTTTCACTTTTTTGCAAAAATGACATCTTAAGACGTTAATCTATGCATAAAAAAATTATTCTCATGATTTTTTTTATTACAAACAGGTTTTTTATTTAACGAGAAACGCAGCACTTGCACAAAAACATTGCTTTTGTTAACAACATCTGCAGCATTCAGCATGTGCTAGAAGGTTTTGCAGTACTTGATACGTTTACTGTAGCTTAGTTTAGCATATAACTTCTATTGAAACGAATACTAAGTAAAGCCAAACGCAGTATTCTACAATAATGCGTTTGAGTGTAGCGAGCATAACAAAGAGCCACTCTTGCGCTGCTAAAACTAAATGCAGTATTAGTATTCAGTGCCGCGTTTCGTGCTAGCAAATCAGTACGTCGATGTCATTCGCGGACGGAACCACTAACTAAAAACGCAGTATTGAACACGTGCTAGGTGATTTTGCAGTAATAAACAGAAATACTGCATTTTACCTTAGTGATACTGTAAAGCTCACAAGCCCAGATGGGAAATGAAAATGCAGTACTGTGCATTTTATCCAAATGAGACATTAAAGTAAAGAATTAAATATGTCAATAGAAAGCTTGATTTTTTTCAATTTTTTTAAGTACGCTTCAAAAGTTATATAACATAGACTTGTTGCTAAGATTTAAAAAAATACGTTTGCGTTTATCTCCAAACCACCATTTTGCAAGTACTGCGTTTGTAATAAGGAGGGCAGATAGGCTCGTTAACCTTTTACCATCTACTGACCGTGTCTTTTATGACATTATTTTTTGAGATACTTCATAAGGTTTTATTTATTTCATTTTCAAAACTGGAAGAAACGTTTTATGAAAATACAGTAAACGAACCTCTAAGCACCTGTATAAAAATCAACAATTCCAATTTAACAGCTGTTTAAAAAATCAATAAATAATTTTAAGACTCAATTTTTGAACGCGTTATATTTCATTAGAAACATAAAAGTTGGATTATAAACGTGGGTACAATGGATTTTTAATAAAAATATTGTAGTAATAAATTGAGTAACGATATAATAAAAACGTTTTCGTCGTAAACTGGGATCCGTATGTTTAAACGGTTAAGAGATTTTGTTCTTTTGTGTTGTGAATCAATCTCTAAGGTTTAGCGAAAATATCTTGAGAGGTTGTCTACTGGAGCAACTAGAAGCAAGCAGTAGTGGAGCATGTATTCTTTTATCTGTAAGTGGGCAAGGGCTGTCTTAAGTTGGCGGGGAGAAGTCGCTTCTTTAGATATTTTTTTTTGCTCTTTCAACTGTTCGTTAACTGTTCGATCAAAATTTTTAATTGTTCGATCTTAGTTTTTTTTTTATATAAATAAAATAAAAAATTTGCTTTCTTAAGTTGGCGGGGAGAAGTCGTTTTTTAACCTTTTTTTTGCTATTTCAACTGTTCGTTAACTGTTCGTTAACTGTTCTTCATTGTTCGATCAAATTTTTAATTGTTCGATCTTAGTTTTTTTTTTTTAAATAAAAAAAAAAACTACCCTCAAGTTGGCGGGGAGAAGTCGTTTTTTTATATATTTTTTTTGCTATTTCAATTGTTCGTTAACTGTTCGTCATTATTCGATCTTAGTTTTTTTTTATAAATAAAATAAAAAAATTGCTTTCTTAAGTTGGCGGGGAGAATTCGTTTTTAACCTTTTTTTTGCTATTTCAACTGTTCGTTAACTGTTCTTGATTGTTCGATCAAAATTTTTATTTTTATTACCCTTTATTACCCTCAAGTTGGCGGGGAGAAGCTAAGAAAGAATTTTTTTTATTTTATTTATAAAAAAAACTAAGATCGAACAATTAAAAGTTTTGATCGAACAATGACGAACAGTTAACGAACAATTGAAATAGCAAAAAAAAAATGTAAAAAACCGAGTTGTCCCCGCAAACTTGAGGGTAATTTTTTATTTTATTTAAAAAAAAAAACTAAGATCGAACAAATATTTTTTTTTTATCGAACCGTTAAGAACAGTTAACGAACAGTTGAAAGAGCAAAAAAAAAATGTAAAAAAACGGTTTCTCCCCGCCAACTTAGGACAGCCGTGGGCAAGTCGATCCGAGTGCGCCCCGATTAACGTATACTGTTTAAATTCGCAGTATACTGAAAAATTAAAGGTCTGATGAATGTGGAAGAAGCGCTAACTGTAAGCCAGGATCGTGGAAAACGGCGCTTTATGGTCTCTGCCTATGTATTTAAATGTATATCATTTAAATACATAGGCTTACACAGACCATAAAGCGCCGTTTTCGTTTTTTGTAACGATAGGAGTGTCAAGTATTTTAGTATTAATGGGGAAGTGTGAGTGTTACTTTACGATTATTAGTTCTTTAATAAAGATTCGTGATTTGATGGAAATATTTCATACACAAACGCGAAGGTTTTTTTCTGTAATAGAGAAATTTTAGAAGAAAAAGTCAAGATAAATGAAAATATTCTTCTCATTCATCTAATTATTTGGAATTGTCTCAGTAAACTTCAAATTAATGTAAAAAAAAAAATAGAAAAAAAGGGGTAAAACATGTAAAAATGGTATATCTGGCAACGTTCAAGTAATGGTCTACAATATAAACAAAAAATAACCTGGTATAAGCGGTAACTAAGACCATTAACTTTCAACAGTTTGCCAAAACAAGTACTCTTGATTGACAGAGTTGCTTTAAGGAGGTTTTATGACCCAACTCGCAGATACAACTCAAGAGTTACAAGTGCGTTGCCGTCCTTAAGGTGGGAGTAGGGGAAGGGGGGAAGCGGTCAGGGCCTCCGGTAACCTCACTCGCTCGGCGATAAACAACACAAGCATTCCTTCACGCCGGTTTTATGTCACTGGTTTCGGCATCAGGGATTGATGATTTTACTACTTTACGAAGTTGTATTTAAATATTCCTTATCCTTTTCTTTTCCAACATAAATAAGGGAACTGCGGCAAGAGATTTATCTTTGAGACAACTGTTACTTACACATTCTCAGTTCCACGTACAATCATTATTTTACAGAACATTTATTTAATACTATCGTCTCATAGAATTCAATTTGAATTTCTAATTCATTAATGTCTACTTCAAAAGATTAATTAAATTTTACATTATCAAAGACCCTTTGATACGCAACATTAAAAATGGGTCATGATTAGTGTCGTCATACATTCTTTGTTCTTAGCCGTTTGGTTAAGGCGTGTCTACATTAGGGACTAATAAGTAAGTTTTTCAATAAATAAAGTATACTTCTAATAAACTACAAAATTAAAACAAACATTTAAATTAAAAAAAAAAATTACACAACCCGTGTATTTCTTGCAAATTTTTAATAAAAAGAATTGTTTATTTTTTTGTTTTCTTTAAAATCTTCCGTTCTCAGAAGCTGACCTACGAGTATGTGGTGCGATTGTAAAGCAATACACGATTTATACGGCAACCTAAGAGATCGCGTTTTTATTTTTATTTTTTTAATAAAAGATTACTAGTAACGTGGGTCACACATTACTAGTAATCTCGTTAACCCCTCCAGCTAAGCTTAATGCTTGTGTTAGGAGTGGGTTCACGACGGTAGTGCACTGGGTGGGGTTCGAACCCGCAACCACTTGATCGCAAGTCCTTAGCCATTACGCTACCGCCGCTTGTGATTTTGCAATTCCCGATCAGTACAAATATTGATATTTATAAATACGTCTATTTGCATATTCATTAGTTTGGATCTAGAAAACGCCAAGTAACATCTCCCAGAATATAATAATTATGTATTGGTAATGTTATAGATAGATAGATAGAATATTATTTATTGTACACCATTAATAAAGTACAGTTGAAACAAATAATCATCTTACAAATCAGAGTAGGTACAGTGGGGGGTCCTATCGCTAAAAGCGATCTCTACCAGACAACCTTTGGATGGAGATAATAACAAAATTATGTAATAAGGAGATATATTTGAGATATAGACAAATAGTTATCTATATATTAATACGTGAAGCGAAACTTTGGATTCCTTTTTACGAAAATTGGGCGGACAGAGGAGTATGAAATTTCGCACACTTATAGTTTATACAGAGAAGAAGTGACGAATGCTAAAATTTTTGAACAATATTTGCTACAAAGTTAAAAAAAAATGCAAAAACGTGTACATACAGCTATGAGTGTCCAGTATATATTTTGACCTGTCATGGTACAAAAGTCTATACAATGACAGGTCAAGTAATATTGGCCAATGAAATAAACCATGGTCAAAATTCGACCACCACGCGATCTCTAGTACACATAGATAGGTATACATAAATGGATATACACAGTATTTTAGTAGAGATAATATAGTATCATAGATAGCAATTTAGATCTTAGTTCTGGAACAGTATAGAATTAATAACATTATTTTATATTAAAATGTGTTTGTTTTCTATATTTTTTTATGAGGATGAGATCACCCCTTAACCAAAATTGCCGAAACCACTTCATTACCAACAAAATGATAAACTACATCTGCTGGGACGTTTCGATACAGGCCATATACATGAGCGGCGACCGTTCTAGTATCTCTGTGATAAGCTTGTGATAGAACGATGTTGTAAAGAGCCACTAGCGTGTTTAGTTTCTACGGTTTATCACTTAAGTTATGTATGGTATAAGCATGTTCAATCTTGATTACAAAAGGCTACTGCTGTGTTTGAGCATTTGTAATCGACAATACGCAACTTTAAATGCGCGAAATAGTTTACAAATACCCATTTTTTTACATAACGTTACGTCACATAACGTAACGCAGGTACAAATACTAGATTATGACAAAATTGTGACTTAAGTAGGTAATTAATTTTGTGTTAATGAAGAAGTTAGACCTACTTTAAAACACTTTAAATAACTATAATATAAGGTTTAGAGTGTATAATTTTGATAACATTCAAATTGAAAATAGCCAACCATACGAAGCCAAGAAGCACCAAACTTTATTCAATAGCATTCAACAGCCTTGAATTAGTATTCCCCTTCCGTTCTAAATTCACTTGCTGTGTCATGACACTCAAAACAAAGAGCCCTCAAATAAGGAATGAGGAAAAAACTCTTAATATTATTTACTGGAGTACTTTTGTACACAAAACTTTGCACTCAAAGAGATTTTGGGTCACTTGTGGTAGGTACACAGTATAGTTTAGGAAGGCTTCTTAATTTTTATTTTATTTTGTTATTTAATAATTTACGCACAAGGTGTGCAGAGGCAGACTTAATGCCAAAGGCATTCTCTACAAGTCTACCTTAGGGTGATGTAGAAATTAATGGAGTCGGTGCATCATAAAGTATACGAATGAGTGTATTAAGAGGAGGAAGAATGAAAAAAATCCATTGACGTTCATATTTTTACTCAGAAGTAAATTCTTAACAAGTAAACAATATGATTGTGCAACTACTAAACTTGGAAGAAAGTCTGTTTAGCATATTTCTTATACCTTTCGTACTCTTTATCCATTTTAAAGTATAAACCAGACTATTCTATCTTTTCTTTATATAAATAACTATATACATCTATCTATATCTATCTATATCAATTTTTTTGCATTCACACTATTTAACTGAAAGTGATTCTAGGGAATTTGAAAAGCAAGAAACAGTACAGTCGACGACCTGTTCCAGCCAAAAATTAGCTGCTTGATTTTAATCGGAAGTAAACTAACTCTTGTGTACAAATTATTGAAATCCAACAACATATTCTAAGGCACGTGTAATAAGAGTCCTTTTTTCACTATGCCATACAAAAGATAAATGGCCAATCTGCAAATAAAATACAGAAACTTATATATGTAAGTAATATGTACGTGCATATTCTCTACAATGAACTTGTTTAACATCTCAGTGTCAGTACTCTGGTATATAAATTATTTTTCAGTTTTGTATTATCAATACAAATAAATAAAATTTAAGTGTCTATTTGTACTGTCAAAATTATAGTATTTTTTAAGCTCATACAGTTATTTGCACGATACCTATCCCTAAAAGTCAGTTTTTAAATTTTTGTCTGTCTGTACTTTCACTGGCAGATATCTAGTGTTATAAGGAGTAACTTAGGCTACTTTTTGGAAAAAAAAATAAGTTCCCGCGCAAAATATAATAATATAAATATGTACACGAAATCCGCGCGGGAACTGCTAGTCTCAAAATATATTTCTATGTATATTATTATAATATCCATATCACGAGATATCTATCTATTTTAATTGACTATTAAATGAAGTTATTATTGTACATAAAATGACACCATCATAGTCAGTAAGAAATATATTATATGTTTATATGTGTTTCTTTCAAGATATGAAATGAATGAAATGATCTTGAAAGAAACACATCTAACGCAAAGAATCACATACATCTGTGGCCGCATACATTTTCATTTTATATTAACAAAACACATACGAACTTATAGTTAAATATTTGAAAATTACGTCAATGTTTATTTTGTGTTTGCACAAGTTGGTTTTGTATTTTTATTTGACAATTTATTTTGCGTAACTTTCGAAACCAAATATTTGTCGTAACACTCACGTCGCTGCAGTTTTTGTACTATTATTTACAATATCGACGTTCTAACTAAAATTCAGTATACTGGGTATTTTTTTAATCACAATTGAATTCAGTCAACATCTCTTCAATTGTTTGGTTACTGACCGCACTGTATAGAAATAAATAAATAGAAATAAAAACTATGTATTTTACTTCAAAATGATTACACGGTACGGTATCAGTTGTATTTAAATAAATATTAAAGAAATACACATTAAAACCAGCAGTACAGTGAAAAGTGCTAGTGACGTAGCCCTGTCCTTGTGAGAGAAATTGTATCACCATCGGTACAGTAAATCGTAATAATCGCTTGAACGTCACCAAGATGTTGCTGACAATCATTGCTGCATCGCTTATAGTAATACAGCTTCAAACTGAACAACATCTCTTTTGACAGAGAGACGCATACGTTAGGTTATTAGCGTATGAATCGACCCATCCATGGTATTTTTACCAGTTATTTTAGTAAATTTAGATAAAAATAATATTGTATGAATAATGAAGATTTATGGTTTTTATTATCATTGTAATATGGATTCTTATTATCATTCTCTTTTGCCTTTGTTTAATTACTATTTATTGTAAGTTTTCTGCAGTATGTGTCGTGTCTTGTTTTCTGTCAAAATAAATGTATTTTCTTTCTTTCTTTACACTGAAAAGTGCTAGTGCCCTTGCTCTGTTCTTGTGGGAGAAATCATATTACCATCCGTACAGTGAAAAGTGCTAATGACCTTGCCCTGTCCTTGTGCAAGAAATCATATCATCATCAACTGAAAATAGGCTTGTACACAGACTTATGTATTTTATATAATAAAACGTTAAGTTTAAAGACACGAGAGGTGAAAAAAGTTGATACACAAAAAAACAATCATAGTTTTCGGGTAATTTTTGTCTTTCGCTTTCCCTGGGTATTACTTTAGGAATTAGTTACTACATTTTATCTTGTATTTATATTTATTTCATTTAAATTTAATATAAACCAGTAGATATATTATTTACTATTTGGACTTGCGATAAAGTGGTTACGGGTTCGAATCTATCAGTATTTTTTGACATCCATCTTATATGACAGGTGTCAAAAGAAATAGTAGTTGCGGGCTTGAACCCCACCCAGTGCACTACCAATGTGAGCCCACTCCCAACACAAGCGTTAAGCTTAGCTGGAGGGGTTAACAAGAATAATAGTAATGTGTGACCACAACCACAAGCAACAAAAATCTCCATTAATCAAATGGTTCCTAGACTTGCTTGTCGCCTTGTTAAAATCAGGAAATTAAAAGAGAATAATCGTAAAATATCTCTCGGTTTTCTTAAGTTTGAAAAGTTTAGTCTAATCAGATTTCGGAGACTTCAGCTGGGAAACAATTTTGATTGGAGTAACAAGTTAAGGTTCATTTATGTAACGGAAATATTTCTATTAAGCTTCTATAAACAAGCCTTTATGGGAGTGCGTAAGTTGACAATTTATAAAAGGGATAGCGTGCTTTCAATAAGGGTTGAATTTACATTTTTAAAAGTTTCTAAAGTTTAATAATCTATTCCTTTTTGTATATTCGTATGAGAATTTGCAGGTGTGTTGTTTAACTTTCTTTCTGTATTTGTAGAGGTAATGGTTGGACACTGGCCGGGTATGAAAAATTATCATTTGTATCAAAATTATCATATATAATTATAATTTTTAGTGCTGTGAACCAACTGATAAGTGCATGTTCCAGAAAACTGTGGTTATCATGCATCAGTAGCGAAACGAGTTAAAAAGGCCGTTCGAACTCCATTGCCATTAAAGGGTTTCCAACTAACAAGTGATACTGCTGTTCCTAAAGTAGCGACCATAGCGTAATGTTCGTGGGAGAGCTATGATTCGGCACGTATGGCTAGACCGGAGTGATACCAAGGCGTAGTAAGTAATTAGTAATCTATGCCACAGGCTCACAGAAAACCGGCAGTAAAGCAAAGTGCATTGCTTTTCGCTGAGTGAGTAAGGTTACCGAAGGCATTGCAGGTGACCATGGGCGGCGGTAGTCATTTACCATCAGGTGACCCGTCCGCTCATTTGCCACCTATCACATAAAAAAAAAATGGCTAAGGCATCGGCCTTGCAATCAAGTAGTTGCGGGCTTAAACCCCACCCAGTGTACTACACACGCAAACTTACTCCTAACACAAGCATTTAGCTTAGCTGAAGGGGTTAACAGTAAAACTAGTAATGTGTGACTTATGTCACTAGTATTCTATCTAAAAAAATAGGTACCGGTGACTCTTTAACATAAGGAGTGCACACTTGTTTCCCTAATGCGTCGTATGTAAAATGGTACATCAGACATACAAACAGTGATGTCCGTGTTGTGTAATGTAGTTCCATTTTAACAGACAGAAAAATGTTTAATCGTATCGTAGTGAGTTAGGTTTTGTTACGTTGAAGCACGAGGCAAACTTGTTGTCCAAAATGAAGTACTATAATCGTAGCTTAGTGTCATTACTATTAAATATGTGTGTTACTTACAATCGAAACATCTAAACTATTCAAAAATTTCACATTAACCGCTGTTTTAGAATTCTATCTATTACATATATTACGTCCCAGCTCTACGTTTTGTAATATCGTCAATAGTTTTAAATGACTACTTGATGTCGGAATGTGTTGTTTTGTAAAGACAGCAGTATACTACTAATGACGCAGAGCTTGTAAGATATTATATAGTTTAAAATGACGATTTTCCAAAAGCAACTAAGTATATTTTCAATTCGGCTGAAAATCTTCGAAAAATATTTTGTAAATACATTCTTGAGATCCTATTTTTTACATAATGTTATTTGTAGAAACATTGTTATTTCGGTTCAAATGCAAGTAAATTTAAAACATATTTTATTTAATCTTGAAAATTTGCTTGAAACTAACTAAAATTTACAGCGCAGAACTGAGTGATAATTTTAAGATAAAAAAATTCTGTACAAAAAATATTTCAAACTATATATTTCAAACGGATAATAAAAATCATTAAAATCGGTCGAGCCGTTTAGGAGCAGTTCGACCACAAACACCGTGACAGAAGATTTTTAAATATCACTACATATTATAAAACAAAGTCCCCCGCCGCGTCTGTCTGTCTGGCTGTTCGCGATCAACTAAAAAAACTACTGAACGGATTTTCATGCGGTTTTCACCAATAGTAATTCATGAGGTAAACCTTTATTGGTGAAAACCGCAGGTTTAGGTGTATAATTTGTTAAGGTTTTGTGAAAAATGACTGAAATATGACGATGATTGTTGAAGATGTCAGAAAAAATCAATATAACATGCTGTGCTACCCGTGCGAAGCCGGGGCGGTTACTAGTTAGATTATAAACATGAAAGTTTGTGAAGATGAATGGATGTATAGATGTTTGTTCGTCTTTCATGCAAAAACTACTCAACCGATTGCGATGAATCTTGGTATGTAGATAGCTGAACACTTGAATTAACACATAGGCTATTTATCTCGATATTCCCACAGCTCCGAGACTTACGCGACTGAAACCACGAGGCGCAGCTAGTCTGTAATGAACTAAAAAAATACGATAAGTATTTTTAAGTATTTTTAATGGCAATTAATAATCCTTCACTAGTTTTTTAAATGTAATAAGTAGACAGTCCATTTTAATCGGGAATTTCTATGCCCTATCTCCTACGAAGATAAAGATCTCGGTTTTAAACTATTTACGTTGCGCTTATTAAAACAACTAACCTCCCGCAAACCACTAACGTACACCACAAGTTACTTAGTACTTACTTAGTATAATTAAACTGTGTGTCAGTCATTGTGGCGAGGGCTTGGCTCGAGAATACGTTGGCACACAAAACCTTCCTCAAGACACGAGTTTTATTTTAATTACATTTAAACGCATTATTGTTCAATGGCCAGGAAATACTTAGTGAAAATTATTTCATTTAACAATGTTCTTGAGTTATGGTAATTTGTGCTGTGTTGGTTGTAAACTCGTGTCGTCCTCCTATGACCGTCATGGAGACAGTAATCAGTTTTACCTATTTATGTTTGAAGGATTTGCATCGTTGCTTTTGATTAATATTCTTAGAAAACGTGGGAGAGCCATGCTTCGGCACGTATGGGCCGGCTCGACAGGAGTGATAGCGTGAGGCCTCACAGAAAGCCGGCCGTGAAGCAATGATTCGTTGTGTTGCGCCGAGTGCGTGAGGTTACCGTAGGCCCAAACCTTCCTACCCTCCGTCCCCTACTCCCACCCTTCCCCTACTCCTACCTTAAACGCCGGCAACGCACTTGTGGCCCTTGAGTTGCAAATTGTCCATGGGCGGCGGTAGTCACTTTGCATCAGGTGACCCATCTGCTCGTTTGCCGCAAATTCCATAAAAAACAAATTTGCCTCGTGTTTTATCTGTATCAAACTTCGTTCCTCTATTAAATTACGGAAGAAGCAAGTAAATGAAATTTGGCAATGAGGGATTATTATTCTGCTCATAATGCAGTAACTGCACCACTCGTATATATACACACACGTATAAATAATAAAATTCCTCAAAGCATTCGTGAATTACCTTTACGACAATTTAGAATTAAATTAAAGTTGTGGCTAATTCAGAAAAGTTTCTAAACACTTAAGGATTTTATGAACTACAAAATTGCAGACAGACTTAAAATTCAAAGGTAAAATTATTTTTTATTTCATAATCTATAGAAATTTAACATTCTTGACATAATTTTGATATTGTGTTCTTTATTTTATTTTATTCAGTAAATTTATTTTATTGTTAAATTAAATTCAACTGTATCTTGCCTACAAATTATATCATTAAGTAATGTTATATGTTTAAGTGTGTAGTATAAATGCAAGCAGAAATGTGTTATTTTTAATATTTGCATGCCTTAACCAAGGCGGAACATGAACTTGTTACTTTATGATATAAGACCTTTTGTTACCCTGTTCCCACAAATAAAGTTTCATTTCATTTCAAAGTTTCATTTCATTTCATTTCGTATATCTTTAAATCACACCTTAACCATCCATCCTTGGCTCCCATCTTTTAACGCATATATTTATGTAAAAACTTAACTAGTGTGAACGCCTTTACATCAGAGAAGCTAAGCTATGAATATTTATCTTTAGTGGAACCGCAGTCTTATGCAGTGATTCATTTAATTGTTCCAACGCATTTTTCTAAAATGTATGTATGTGATAACTTTTAATGTAAGCATCTGGTATGAGTCAGTCATCTTAAAAATATTATAAGCGTAACCGTTTTGTCTTTTAAGTTATTGTTATTTTGTAATGTTACTATTTTAATGCGTGTCAATGTTTTAAAATAACACAATCTTTAAGTATGATTCATTTTAAGTGGGTGATGCATAACATGAGGGCACATATTTCAATAAATTTTACAGATGCATTATACTATTTTCAAGTAAGCACACTGCTCTCCTGATAATAGGGGCTTTATGGTTTCTAAGCAAGTTCACGAGCAGATGACTGTTACAGTCGCAATTATGACGTAACTGACGCTGACACCCGTCTCGAAGGAATTACGTGACCCCCCAAAAATCCTGGCAAACAACAGCAACAGTATCATCGTGAAGTCTAAAACTCCCACTAATTTTGGAAGCCTATCCTTCTCAAGGAGGACACTACACTCAGGGTACGTATCTTTTTATATGTATGGCAACCTGTTTGAGTACCACGTCAACAATGACTTAAAGGAGCGTTTATATCAGACTCGAAAAAAATATCTAAAATCTTACAGTTACAAGACGCGTGGTTGGGATAGACAACCTCCGACGACGAACGACCTTCTCTAGCTGCCTGTCGATGCACAATAGTCTGACTTTATGTTAAAAGCTTCTATAATGAAGCGATCTATAAAACATTTTTGAACAATACCTATAGTCCTGTGATCATGTTGTTACTACTAACCTTCCCTATAGATGAGTAGAGGTAATATATATCCAGTCTTTCGATTGTGAAGAAGTGTTTGAAGTGTAAATGACTAAAGATATGATATCTACAAAACAAATCCACTAAAAATAAAAACAACCAAAAAAAACAACCACAACCGGCCACCTTATAATATAACCATTCATTACGCCAATAATATATATATATAAAAAAAATAAACAAAAAATAAAACAGTTTATTATGTCTTCTAAGGTTAACATACACTTAATCGATGTCAAAAATAAACAACCACGGATTAGTTACACTTTACGCTTATGCACTTCGATCGTGGACTTCCAATAAAGTATCGATGTCTCTCTCTCTTTATTGGAAAGTTGGATAGCGCTGTCACATTCATCCGGCACGCTTAATGCCTGCAGCATATGTAAAATGTTACGATAAAAAAAAAAAAAAAAACAATTGAAATTAATGTCTAAATAGAAATCGAAATTGAAATTAAAGAACAAAATCATAACATAATTTACTTATACACATATAAAACTCACAATTAATTTGTGTGGGTGGGAACACTTAAAGAAAAAATTGAGTAACTCCATTCAATTCAATAATATAGAATAATTATAAATAAAAGTTATGTAGATATATAAATATATAAGACAGAAAAATACGGACAATAATAATGAAATAAATACCAGTATTTTTTGCTTCTTCGTGTTAATGGTTAGTTTTCATTTCATTCAGTAAGCTATTTTGGATCACGTTTTCCACTCCTAGTGATTGTATATTAACGTCTATTGCTTTTAAACTATTCTCGAAAAAAATTATATTTACATATTTTATAATAATAATAAAAATATAATTTCGTTACATACCTATCTAATTTAAAATACAATAAAAACACTATTTTAACAGTAATTGTTTTCAAAATAATATTATATTACGGGAGACATTACATCAAATGTCTCTTTACTCAGTTAAGAAAAATGTCATTAGTTAACATTCAAGGTTTTATAAGTACTTTTTAAAACAAATTTTATATTCTAATGGCTCTTACTCTACATTTAATGTTTTTTTTTTAAATTTATTAGCTTCGAAATATTACATTTAATAGAACAAAGAAGTTTGTAAATTTAATATCTTACATAAAATCTTCTAAGCACATTTTTAGGTTTTTTTTTTTTTTTTTTTTTTTTTTTTTTTTTTTTTTTTTTTTTGTTGACGAGGTGGAAGATCCTACATGGATGTCCTCCGCCTTGGGGAGGCGAAGGGGTCTGTCGGACTCTTACCGACTAAAAACCACCCCGGTGTTCCACTACTTGCCTATGATCAGGGGAGCGAGAATCGCTATTGCATTCTTCCGCAACCCCCGACAGGCATTGACCCATCTCACCCTAGACGGGTCCCGTCACCCGGTGCGACCATCACCCGTCGGCCGCACTCCTCTGAGAGCGCACGCGGAACACTGCACATTTTTAGGTTAAATCAACTTTTTTTAGGTTAGGTCAACTCTCTACCATAGTAATTAAATACAAAATTAACTTGATATACACCTAATATTTTACTATTAAGTGATCAATATTTTTCTCTGGATCAACGAATAAACATATTAAGTAAATAATAGAAACAAAAGTGGTCACAGGAGTTTGGCTAAGATCTTGAATGCCAACAATAAAAACCAGCATGATCAACGAAGTTGACTTGGAATTAGGATTCTATACACAGGACAGTAGAATGTCATACTTAAGAGAATACCAAATACCTCCCATATAAACAATTCCTAATACCAGTATCTGAGTATCGACCTTTAAGTCATTTTACAATTTATGACTCTTTTCTGCAGTATACAAATAGCTTAGCCATTTCATTTAAAATCGGAGAAGAGCAGAAAACCACTTGACAAAAGTTAACATAACAAGATTTCAGCTTCCGTTGAGAATGTTAGGTAATTTGGTAAGGAACAGGTAATCCACAGCAATACTACTAGGACCTGTACCTTACAGAACATCGCATCTAAAAGACACTACTTTTGCAGTGTTGTGTGCCTACAGGTCAATACCTCGAGGAGGCTTATTAGGAAGGGAGATATATAGAATCAGCAAGGAGAAAGTGAACATTTCGGTTTTGTCTGGTTTAGTTACTGGTGGTAATCACTTACTATAAGATCAAAAATAAAATTCACTAAGAATGCTGATTGGGACAAAACTTAACGTTTTATAATAAATAACAACTTTTACAGTTAATACAAGTAATAAAATTATCTTCAGCCTCATCATATACTAGAACTTTAATTACTAACGTGCGAACTAAGAAACCCAAACTATAACTTGCATTATAGCTGTCCCTTGAGCGGCACTTTACTATTTTTTTATTCCCTGACTTTTTCTCCACATTTTTGTCCCGTGAACGCTCCGCTTACCACGCGGGTGACAATTGTCTTTGAAATAAAAAAGGTTCAAGGATGATGCTGACGCTTTTATAAAAGGTTCTGTATTAGTATTCAGTGGTAATATATGAATATAGCTAGCGATTTTACATTTCTTGACTATGTGAGTCTTATACGTAAATTTTTTTAGATGTATTTGTTGTGCTATCAGCCTCACCTGAATTTTTTCACTGCTCCTCTGCTTTGTATCAAGTGTGATTATGGGTCTAATGAATAAAAAAATAGATATCTGGAGGTAGGACAGGTACAAATAAACAAGCTCTTTATCTTTTTGATATTACTTAAGATAAGCTACAAAAGATAAAAATAGTAGAGATAAGCCAAATAATTACTTTATGAGATAAACTCATCGAAGATGTGACGTTACCGTAATCAGATAAACGATCTTTTTTTAGATCAGACATCAATAAATTTTCTTCAACTCTTCACTAGATAACGCCAACCGATAGACGTAATTTTCGAAATCGAAGTGATAATGGTTTTCTAGAGTTATCCAACTTTAGTCCAAAATATTTTTAGAATGATTATTTAAGATTTTGAAGTGACTTAATCACATAAGACAGCAATCACTCTTTTGTACTTTAAAGAAGCAGCTGGAGAATTCAAAATAAATACTTTTGAATTCGACAGCACGCATTTAAATATTTTTTTAAATAACTCTTTTTAATAACAACGAAATTACTTTTTTGTCCGGGAATTTTGTAAACATACAGTTAACGGTAACATAGTACGTCTGTTACACCCACAGAAGCCTCCCTAGTCCATTGTAAGCTAAATTGTTCAGTAAACTTGAAGTACAACGCGAGTATACTTTAATTTCTTCTCTTGACTTCTCTTCAAAACGTATTTTTAAGTACTGAACTAAGGGACCCCAATTTCAGTTAATACGAAATATACCGTGATATCCGGATGCAACGGTCTCTGAACATAAACTTAGCTTAATAGGAAAATGTAATTGTGAAGCTTACTATTATCTTGGTAGCTAAGTTTGTAATTTAATGTTGAAAAAAGCTTAGGGACTTTGGTCACAGCAGAGGAGACTATGCGATTAGTTTAATTCAGTAATATTGCAAAATTCTGTTTCATAGAATGTTAGCTGTACTTCTACGAGTACATGAAATCACAGAAGGAATCGGAGGAACAGATCAGGGAAGAAGATCTCCAGGAGGATTTATTTCGTGCGCCTGATGCCGCCATAGAAGTAATCGTGAGTAGATGAGACACGGTTTATGACCCTTCCCATGCTAAACGGTTACCAAGCTTTTACATACTAGTTGACGACTTAATAGGCTCGGGCTTCACTGCAATAGCCAGTTCGAGTTACAGGTATACGACACTGATCTGCTGCAGCTGTTACCACACTCCCCAATCCATAAATATAAGCAATATCTCTTTCCTTTCCTCCTTCTCCTTCCTCCTCTACATTTCTCTTTCAATGCACAAAGTTCCCTTTCAAAGTGCCCGGTTGACGGTAATCGGCTAGCCCCTTATTATGTGAGCATTACCAAGTTATACTTGGTAAAACTTGGGTGTTTAATACGCATCTGCATACTCCTTCGGGAAACCAGACGTGTGTAGTATGTATGTTGATGACCTTTTTTACATATTTTAGGAACTTGTGCGGCAACGATCTCTGCCACTTTGGCTAAGTCACTATTTATTTAATGAGTGACATCCCGTTTTTCGCTATGCCACTAGACCGATAAGCCCGACATGACGTCATGACAAATAAGCAAAATGGTGTCTCGCGTTTCCATAAATTTATCATCATTCATTCATCAAAATCATTAATGTAATAAAATTTATGGAATGAATGAAGTTTTAGTTCATTTTCTGGTTGTTTACTGTTTGCCTTAGGATCAAATTAAAACACTTTACAAAAAAGAGTGTAATACCCTAATAAAATTAATATTCAAAATGAAGGGTATATATTTTAAATGTGTACAGCCCTCAAACTCAGTCATCTTGAAAAGTTAAAATTATAAGACATTAACAACAAGTACATAATTACAGCGTCAGGAAACCTCTTGAGGGATTGCAGACTTTACACAATAAACGTCACTTCATCAAACATTTCTGCAAATCTTGCTGCTTTAAGTATATTACCCTATTAAAATACACGGGAACAGCGCAAACCCCGGTTAAATTATTTTTTGTCTTATCAGGAACATAATTGTCTCTTTGTTCAAGAGATTGCCGAGGAAGGGCTATGTAAAAATAAACAGATTTAGAAAGGGATTGTAAAAAAGGATTGTGTGAGTCACTTTCTTGGAATTTCTTTGGTGTGAGAGTTAATTAAGTTGTTTTTAAAGTTGGTAATCTTTAGTGATAGACCAATTATAAGATTAGATCTATCGTGGTTTACATAATCAAATTTTTTATTAGAGTAAATTTTTTGATGTTCTTCAAATCTGATTTAAGGTGAATCTGTTTACACAGGTTCTTTCAAACGTCATAACTCATAAGTATATTATGAATTACTTAGCTGTTGCCCAAGATTTCGTTCGTATGGAAATTTTAGTCAAATCTATCCCACGAGAACCGTACATTTTTTCGGGATATAAAGTAGCCTATGTCCTATTCCAGATCTATCTATCTCTCTGCCAAATTTCATCCAGATCCCTTCAGCCGTTCTTGCGTGAAAGAGTCACAGAGTAAAATTAAATGACAAATAGCAACACTCTGTAAGAAACGTCGATGAAGCAAACAGTTTTAATACTTTACATAAATAAGGGATCTGATTAAAAAAAACTATGCACACTTTAATCGAAAAGGTGAAATGACTGTATGGGTCTGTCGGTCTGTCTGTCACACCTAAATGGTTTAATAAATTTTGATAAATTTTGGTGTAGAGATAAACAAGGCCTTAGAAACGGACATAGGCTACTTTTTATGTCAAAAATAAACATTAAAGGTGGCTAAATATGGGATCAGTTTTTTTTCGGGAAACCAATCATTTATCAAGTTTACGGAATTTAAAAATTTATCATATCCATGCTTTTTGGTAAGAAGGTAGCAGGTATCCATTTACCAGAGTGCTCAGCGTTGGTGCAGTGCTTTATCCTTTCTGTATGTACGAATCCTTCGCCTCATATGCGAAGAGGTAATGTTGGTCAAAGAGACGTCTTAAAGGGAACGGGAAAGGATAAGTACTCTCCTGTCTCGCAGAAGACGCACCAGGCTCCAGAGAGTGCAAAATTATCTCCGGGCAATAGGCAATGTCATCCTAGCAAAAACAGACCCGAGACGGTAGCGCGACGTGTTCTGAATTAGAAGGGTAACGTCCCTCGCAGTTCACATTGCAGTCGCCTACTGTTCAACAGGTGACCAAGTTTGTCAGGTTTCACAGAGATTTCCTCTCCAGGAGACACCTGATGCCCTGGCAAGTAGGTCTTCGTGACGGAATACTCATGTGGTTTTAGTCGGTTCGAGTCCAACAAACCACCTTGCCATTACCCCGGTGAGGTGATAAGATGAAAAGATATATTTTTTTTTAAAAACCTCGATAGTCTCAAACCAAGAAAAAGATGAAAAAAACAAAAATGCGTTAAGTTAAGTATGTAAGCTTTTTAATTACACATAGATACCACTATTTTTATATTTTTACGATTACTTAACTAATATAAAGGTTAATGAAAACTTGAACAAAAAATAGAGTACCAAACGCACTTTTTTATTGAGCAATGGCATAGGCGTTTGTCTTCCAACTTTCCTGATAGAAAGTGACGATGAAGACGAAGATGGTACACGCCTACCCTAGGAAAACCTATTCACTCTACACTTGAACGTTCCAGGATTATAATTGATTCTAAAAATAGACGCAGGCAGTTCATTCCACACCTTGGCGACTCGAACCAAAAAGGAGCTGTCAAAGCAGACGAAGTCGCGGGCGCCAGCTCGTCGCAAATATTTTTCTTTTTAGTTTTTGTGCCTGTCATTTTGTTCCGGCTAATTTCTGAAATGGGTGGACTGAATTTGACGAAACTTTCTCTTTCCGATAGCTGATATATTAAGGAGTAATCTAAGTTACTTTTATTGTAGAAAAGAATTAAGATTCCGTAAAAAAAAAAAACAACAAAACAAAACTTTATTTTGATTCCTTCGTGAAGAATATATCTTTATATTTTTGCCACTTTAATGCACATGTGATCGTCATGGCACTTTTGCCCGAATAAATTTATCATAACGAATAATTATATTACATTTAAATGTAAACAGCTGAATGAGACTAAATCGCTTAGTCGTATTACGGTTTTGCAATACATTTAAATAGTGTAAATGGCACTAAAATATGTGTGCAAATAAAGCCAGTTTTAATGACGGTAACAGGTTTGTGGCTAACCCGCTATATCTTTTGGTTTTGTTTAAAACCCATCCAAGCCACAAATTAAAGTTGACATGAGTAATATATTAAACTCAATTTTAATAGTTTTCCAAGAGTTTAAAATTTTAGCTGCATGTTAAATATTTGTCATATTATTTATTTAGTAAACATTACGACAAGCGCACGAGCGAAGCCACGGGTACAGCTGCTGTGAAATAATAAGCTTTAATCATATTTCTTCTTTCTTCTTCTTTAGTCCAGATGGACAATGGACATATGTCCATGTCCATGTAACTATATAGTTATATCAATCTAGAATACTGTAGATCACTTTCACCAAATTGTAAAACAATTTGTTTATATGGATACAACATGGATGGAACAAGTGGGAGAGCCATGCTACGGCTCGTATGGGCCGGCTCGACCGGTGTGATACCACGGCCTCACAGAAAACCGGCAGTGAAGCAATGCTTGCATTGCTTTTCGCCGAGTGAGTGAGGTTACCGGAGGCCCTAACCCTTCCCTCTCCCCTTCCCCTACTTCTACTCACTTGTGACTCATGAGTTGCAGGTGCCCATGGGAGGCGGTAGTCATTTATTATCAGGTGACCCGCCTGCTCGTTTGCCCCTATACCAAAAAGAAAAATAACAATACTGGCAAAGATTAAGCTCCACACACAGTGCAATATTTGACAGATTTTATTTACATAAATATATATCATTGACATGTCCTTCAGGAGTACACATACCTATATCTTTCTAACCGGCTCCTCCAATCACCATTTGGCTTTAAAACCACTCATGCCATAACAGCATTTAGACCCAAACTCATCAACTAAAATAGGCTTCATCCAGCAAGTTAATCTGCCCCATCAGATTATGTATTCCATTCAATTTGTCCCAAAGGCTAGTCCGGCTAACTGCCTTTAGGGGCTGCGAAGCTTCGGCCAAATTAAAAAAGGGGATGAATGTGATTTCACTTTGTACATTAATGGTTCCGTTTAGGGAATAGATGAACTTATTTGGCTGTTCGCTGCTTTTAATAGATGAAGGATAACTTTGGAATAGTGAGTTTATTGAGCAACGGCATTGAAATTGAAGCCGTGGCTTATCTTTATTCCACTTGGGTCGCAACATTCCGTGTATATATTCTATTAACTACCCAGCCACGCGTTGCTGTGGCTAATTAATTTGCAATAATATAAAAATTCCAATGCCGGCGCCTTTTAATACCCGAAATATCTCCTAAAAATTGTTCCTGTCTAGAAGAATGGTAAACAATCATTTACAACATTAGTTCCGCTACTCGTTAATAGATAGCACCCGCGTGTCAATTTATACTTCCGCAACAGTAAATTTGTAGCTATGCAGATGAATAAAAAGGCAACTTAAAATTACAGAACAGGACAAAGACAACAGTTTCATACGGTAAGAGAAAAAGTTCTATCGAAATACGTGACATGATTGTTCTTTATTACCTCGGAAACAACTTGGTCTGATATATATATTTTTACACAAAATATGTAATCAAGCAATCATTTACATGCGTGTTGCTAATGCGCGTGCAAACGCTTTACTCGTGACTTACAAACCAACCCCATGGCCTCCAATGGCATCAGGCAACGGAGGTGAAAGTTGGAGGTGTTTATCTTATCAAATTCTCTTTATCTATTTTTCTAGGCAATTATAATACTGGAACTTTCTCTTGCTCAGGGGTACCTACACCATCGTGCACAATCACCACTTTCCATCAGGTAAGTTGGAAGACAAACGTCTATTCCATGCAATAAAAAAAATGTCTTATGTGACCTTTTTCTGTAATAACTGAACGCTATACTGTTTAAGCAATCAATAATAATATATTGTAAACATAAAAATATACGCGATGGATATAGGACCTCCTCTTTTACCCAATTCTGTAAAATTGATGTAAAAAATTAAATTTTGACATTTTAAACATAGTAATTGCTTGACATAAAAAAACTGTCAATTTTAGGACTGCACGTCAGAAGTGAAAACACATTTTTTAAATATTAATTAATAAGGAGCTCACAAAACTCAATGTTAAGATTAGTGCCCTCTAGTGGATCTAAACCATATAATACATATATATGTATTATTAGCGTGATGGTAACGAGTTCAATGCTTTTTCAGTTCAAAAAACTTTTATTATAACGAAATAATGATCGTATTTTTTTACATTTTTGATTTTTACTAATTTATAAAACACAACATGGCGGCACTCCTGCGCTGATTCTTTTCGCGGGATAGAGTCCATAACTAATATTATATATCTATAAAATGATGATCTAATAACCCAATTCTCTACTGACCATCTCATTTAGAAACTGAAATGTTTAAATGACTTAAATATTTATTCTTTATACCAGTGATAGATCAGTAACTAAGCAAAATTCACGACTAAAAGTCATTCTTTAAATAGCTATGTGAAAGCTAACTTGTTTTGCGAACTAGATTGGAGTTTTTTTATGCTCGTTGTAAAATAATCCTACGTCTGTTTTCAGCCTCAGCTGCTGACAGAACTTTAAAAGCTACGGAAAAGTTTGTCAGTGTCCCACCTAATTACATCCGCCATGAGTCTGCAGTCATTCCGTATAATTAATTTAAACGGATTTTATGTTTGTGAACGTCCAGCTTTATTTTTCACGTTGCGATGTTTGACTGAGAGTTCTTATTTTGTTGCATTACTTGAAGGATAATACTAAAATGTAATTCCTTTCAATGCACCGGCATTGAGAGGAATATTTTGAAATTAATTCTTGCACCTTTGGTTACTCGGCGTTATTGGTAACAGGCCTTCAAAGTTTTCCTAGAAATGTGCTATTAAATATAATCATAGAAATACTTAAGAGGTGACATGTTTTTTTTTTTAAATATTTTATCTCTTAATTCACAAAAAATATTACTTTTTAAATACCCGATCTGACAGGCGAATGGCTTGTAATGTAACATTTATGACCGGAGTTGATTAGTTGATTCCATTCCATTAAATTTCAATAACGCTTATTGAATTTTTATATTGAACATTACGGTCATAAATTCAGTTTCAAAGAAAGACGATGTAGTACAATATCATTGTATTTAGAAGACCTTATCACTGCTGGTCTGGTCAGTGTTGGTCAGTCCAGTATCATCAATTAAAATCTAATACATACTCATCGTAGAAGTCAAGATTAATATAATGCATGAATATCCAGTTATCAAATCTTCTATCTTCTTTATTTATAAAAGAAGAATCAGACTGGCTGACTGACTGATCGATCAACGCACAGCTGAAACCACTGAAATTTTGCACAAAGGTTCCTTAAATGACATAAGTGAGCACTAAGAAGGATTTTTTGGAAAATATTCCCTAAGAGCTCAAAATAGGGTATGGAAGTTTGCGAAAAACTTTGTCATTTTTTTAGTGAGAAATGTAAAAAAATGCTACATGAGGTTATGGTTAACAACAAAAGTTTTCTGTTTCACGTTTTTATCTATCTATATTTATAAAAGAGAAAATTGACTGACTGACTGACTGACTGATCCATGAGAGTTTAATATACATGTTCACATGTTCACGCGGATGATTTCACAAGTTGTTATTTCAAACAAGTTTCTACAGAACGTAGGTACTCTTTTGACTCTTTTATATAAAAAAAAACCGGTCAAGTGCGAGTTAAAGATAGCGTTGGGAGTCGCATCGAGAGGGTTCCGAACGATTAATATGTTTCTACCAATGATTTATGTCAAGAACATAATTAACATTGCCTTTGAAAAGCATGTTCTTCCGTACATTCCAACTGTATATATAAGTTTGTACGCACATTATGTGACTGTAAGTAAAGATCTGTATTTTTATTAAAAATAGAGATAAAGGGGGGAATGGTCCATTCTCATGTATTTTCAATTCAATTTTTTTAAACCGGTACAGTTTGCAATTATTTGTTTTAATTTTTTAATATAGCCAACACAAATTATTTTATTTACGTTGCATATCAGTGTTTGGATCATACCAATTAAAATGTATACCAAATTTAAAATGTACTGGATATTAGGAGCAATTTGACATTGATTGTGACAGACGGACAGACAGTCGCACGAGTGATTCTTTGGGGATTTTTTCATTCAGACGTACAGAACCCTAAAAATAGATTCAACGACCGTATTACTATTATTATTATTTTTGAAGTTCGCCACACTTTATGACGTGTACGAGTATAAAAAATCGTCTCAATACTTAACTGATTGGAGAAAAAAGTGTATCAAGTTATTGTTATTATTATTATGTATTTTTTATCAAAAAATGTACTGTTTTCGCTCGATAGTGAATTAATTGACAAATTCTATATTAACGCGAGCGAAGCCACGGGTAAAAGCTAGTCGTTAATAAAAGAATAAATCAATTTAAAATGTCAAAGTTGAAATGTCATTAAAGTTATTATTTTATTAAGTCAGAAACCATCAAGTAATTGGCAGTTACAACTATAAAAATTATCCAATTTAAAAATAAACCTGCCCGAATCATTAACGCTTACATGTAAAAAAATTGTATAGAATGTATAGATGCAATACACACGAATTGGTCATCATCATTGATCATTATATCACTGGTTAATAGTGAAAGCAGAATCACAAAGATACGTGCAGTCAGCATACCTATCAACAAAATAGTGATGCTCATTTCAAAACTAGGCAATGCACGAACGCATAGAAGACTAACAAAGAGTTTTAAATATTTATACAGTGTGTGCATTTGACAATGGAACACTTACTCTAATCATTGAAAGGGAATTACTCTTTCCTCTTGAAGCTTTCGATTAAAGCTATCCGATATTAAGTTATCACCAATTGAATTTTCAGGTATTTAAAGTTAAACATTTAAAATCGAACAATTTTTTTATTTTGGAATGATTAAATCTACTATTGAGAAAACCCATAAAAAATAACTTCAAAAGTTAAATCTAGCGCTTTCTGTGATTTACGTGTTCCATTGTCAGATGCGCCCTATATATATGATGAATTTTATTTAAGTCCTTAAAATATATTAGATATAGAAAGTTTTTATTATGAAGAATTTAGACCAATCTATGCCTTAAATTAAGAAAATTAGTCACAATTATGTTTCCTTTTGTGAAATAATATATAATCTGAAAAGTAATTAGCAAGAGTATTGCGATAATTACGAATCCATTTGCATCTTCTTTACATAGTATAAAACAAACTCGCTTCCGCCGTTTGTATGCTTAGATCTTTTAAACTATGCAACGGAGTTTAATTCGGTCTACACAAATGGGTAGAGCCATTCAAGAGGAAAGTTTGTTTTATATTGTTTTGTGTTAATTTGTATAATCATTTGACGATATATGTTCACCACATTAGTGTATACATTACACCCGTGCGAAGCTGGGGCGGGTCGCTAGTAATGAATAAAGATGCATACCTAAGTAAGTAAATTATTTCATCTAAAACGAATCTGTTTACAGAACAAAACTATTTTCATATAAACTAAGGGTATTTACAGGCACGTAGTTGGGCTTTGTGCTATATTGTATAGTGGTCAGTTACGCGGTTCGAACTTTGGTAAACATTTATCTGACAAACGAGGCTGCAAAACAGTGTTCACCAATTACTAGCGGCTTCGGAAAACTTGGAGATATTATGATAGGATAGTTTATGCTATTAAACTAGATCTAGAAGTGATCATTAACGTGGGAGAGCCATGCTTCGGCACGTATGGGCCAACCGGGTGATACATCGGCCTCACAGAAAACCGGCAGTGAAGCAATGTTTGCATTGCTTTTCGCCGAGTGAGTGAGGTTACCGGAGGCCCTAACCCTTCCCTTACTCCCAGCTTAAAGGCCGGCAACGCACTTGTGACTCTTGAGTTGCAGGTGCTCATGGGCGGCGGTAGTCATTTACCATCAGGTGACCCGTCTGCTCGTTTGCCCCTTAAAACATAAAAAAAAATTAGATTAATATTAATGATGGGAAAACCGACCTTTTAGACGAAAAAACTCATATCTTTTCCGAAATTGTTATGTTAATTTACCTAATTTATCCCATGTAATTGCAACCTTACAGATGATAAATTAATAAATTTACAGAAAGAAAACTATATACACAGACTATCTGTATAATAATATGTCATTAGAATTGGCTGGAAGGCAAGCAGATCCTAGAAACAAGCTCATGTGGATCTGGATAGATTACTTTCTAGTTATTTATATGGCTCTAAAATAGTCTAGCAAAAAATATCTTGGTTTAAAAAAATAACTATTTAGTAACATAAGGTAGTTAGTAATACGATATAGAAGATTTTATTTGTCTATAGTGACATTTCGTAGTTCAGTGACGAGTGAAATAAAACTTAAATTTTTAAATAAAGCGTAATTAGAAAAAATCTATTACATCTGTAACGAAAGTCGAAAATATAATTATATTCTCTCGAATTCAATTTTAGTCATGCTTTGCCTTTATAAATAATCCAACTTATTTAAATACTTAGAAACCTGTTCAAACATAACCCTTTCTTTTAAATTCCTTTTTACTTATACAAGCCCCTAATAAGACTTACCTCTCCGAGGGCACAATCCTACTAATATTATATACGTGAAAGTTCGTGAGGATGTATGGATGTTTGTTACTCTTTCACGCAAAAACCACTGAACGGGTTGCGATAAAACTTGGTACGTAGGTAGCTGGAGACCTGAATTAACACATAATAATATGCTACTTTTTACCAAAGTATTCCCACGGCATCGGGACTTACGCGGGTAAAACCACGGGGCACAGCTAGTGAGAAATATATTTGAAAATGGAACATGTTTTCAAACTACACCGTATTTTGTCACGTCCAACATTGAGATACGGGTACACAGGTGCAGTTTGATTTGCTATATACTATCGCTTTAAAACCTCCAGGTAAAAGTATTTTAAAATGGTGTATTTACTCAATTTTAAAGTAAAAACCTATATCCTAACTAGTCCTAGCTAACTATTTCACCAGGTGCAGAAAAGCACATAGGTATCTTTTATCAAGAAAAAAAAACAGTTAGTCGTAGAACTGCACGTCAGAAGTGAAAACATAACTTCACAATGTATTTGCATATTCATACATAGTCATACACACACACACATCTGTAGATATAATTAGGTTAAAAATAAAAAGTAGGTAATAACATATCTAAATCTATACATAGGGTACACTGGAAGTTCTGGGTTCCTGGCCGCTCATAAATGTTTGAATTTTGAATGTTATTTTTTTTTAAATATAAGAAACTCGGCTTCGTCTTATGAATTTTCGATCAGGGTCACGTGTCCTGACGCGAGTTTAACATTTTTTACCCATCCCAAAAAGTGCACAACGCCGCTAAAGAAGTTTTCACGTCAAAAAATACGGTAGAATACAATATGTGTACAAATTTCAAGATAGTCGGTTAAGTAGTTAGGGCGTGAAAGCATAATAAACAAACAAACGCTTTAGCATTTATATTATTAGTTAGGATTGTTTTGTGAGTTCAATCAATCCACGGTCCATTTGTAAATACAAATAATTGGACAGATAATTGTTTTGAATCGGGTGCTTGTTGGTAAATATGTTTACCACAAAATAATTAATTAATTATATAGATAATTTTAAATTTACTTCTATTTATTACAGCTACTTATATTTATGAAAACCTATTAGATTATCTCATTGTCGAGCAGTTTAAACTTTACGACGTACATTGGAGCCTTTTGCAATTAAAGATGGCGAAAATACTAAAGTAAATTAGACTGCTGCTAGGGCGCGGTGGTACATCTGTCTAGACATTTACAGGTAGCGGGTTCTATGCTGTTTAGTGTAAATATTTGTATCCATGAATATGTCAATCTCCCTTTGTCTGGGTGTGGTTTATGTATTTATACGGGAATAAATCAAAAAAAATCAGTGCAACCTGCTCGAAACGTCAGGCAATTCAGAGGAATGTAATACCTATTTCGATTACCTTTATTGTACACCGAATACATACGTACATATAAAAAAAAAACTACTTAAACATAAAATGCACAATAAGCAATATATTCCAAGCAACCTTTGGATGGACAGGACTGTAATGATTTAGTGTGGGTGGTTATGATGTCAAATATATAATATGTACCTACTACTAGTATATGCTCACATACATATTTACACAAACATATGTACATTCAACTACATACATATACACATACACCTAAATACATACATTCTAATTATGCATAGGTAGTATTGGATTATACATAGATTAACTTAGACATAACTTTGCAGATAATATTCTTATAACGCGTTAATTCCCGTATAAATGTATAATTATATCATGGAACGCGATTTATTTATAATTTATCTGTATTTACAAAAAAAAGTATCTACGCCTGTTTATCAGTGTTGAAGCTGTACTCAGTTGGGGTCTAAATAAAACTGTGTAATACGCCCAGTTTTAAAAAAAAATTGGCAGTCGACCTGCCGCCAGAAGTGAAAACTTAAACGAAACGACGAACTTAAAACGTCACATTAGCAGGTTAGTGACATTAATTAATAAGGAGCTGACAGAACTCAAATGTTTAGATTCACGCCCTCTAGTGGATCTATATATGTACTATTAGCGTGACGGTCACTAGTTTAGTGCTTTTTCCCCATAGCAAAAGTTCACAAACGTGCATAAAGAAGTTTTCACTTCAAAAAACCTTGGAAAGTTGTTTTGTATGAAGTTGGCTATAATTCAGTGCTTGAGTGTAGGCACTGTGACCTAGCACTTAACCGCCATTGTAGTTGAAACTTGTACGTACCATGAACTGCAACTGGCGACTGTTTAAATAGTAAATTAAACAACGTTTTCGAACTCAATTTCCTTAGTTGTGTTTAAAGTAAAGAACTTCATATAACTATTTCTTTTTTACCAATAGGTGAGTGAGCTATTTATTTATTTTGTATTTTTAATTGTAATACTAAAAAGATAAATCTACAGTTTTTAAATGTGTTCATTGTTAACAAAATATGATCAATATTGCGACTAGTGGTTACGGGTTCGAACCCCACCCAGTGAACTACCGATTTTTCACCGATCGACAAATAGGTAGATATAGTAGTATTGTTAAAAGTAACAGCTGGGAGCGTCTTAGTGTCTAGGTAGCTCATCAATCAGTGATTACCAATTATAATGGCTTGCATTTTAAAGAATTGTTTTTGAAGCGCTGCCAGCTATCTTCTTCAAGTCGTCGGTCCATCGTGCCGCAGGGCCCCCTGCAATACGTTCGCCTAACTCCGGTCTCCACTCAAGAACATATCGGCTCCAGCGAACTACAGCTAATGGGATACTTACTGTAAATTATTGGCAAATCCATAATATTGCTTACTTTGAAGGAGATTGCTTCCATAATCGAATGTCTGCGGTGAAAATAGTCTTGTCATACACCTTTGTTGAAAGAACTTTTTTGAAGAATTTTTTGAAGGTTCTTTATTTTAAAAAAAATCGTTTTTTTTATTTTGAGTACGAATATTTTACCAAATTAATAAATGACAGCTTCTTAATCGGTTTTTATTTTCCTGTGTTTTGTTTGAAATCCATAATTAAAGTCCGTCAACAAATAGACGTTTAGATTCACGTCAACCAAAACTTCCTATGAACAATAAGGCTGGTTATGTTAAATCATTCAGATTATCATTTTAACTATTCATGTCTGTCTCACTTGATACAGACCCCTTGCAATATAGTGTAATGCTACCATTGTATATAAATTAGGTACTATAGCAGTTTACTAATTATTAATGATGTCACCACAGAAGACGTCGTCGTATGACGTAGAGAGAGTTGATTGCTCTGTGGTAACCACCGAGAACGTTCACAATCATATTAATGTTGTCAATTTAAGTGATGTTTTATCAGCTTGAGGTTTCCTAATTGTATAGACAGTATAGCTTGGTAAAGCTTTACCATGATATCATTATCCACTTCGAGAGACGTAACATATAAAGTTGTCTTTTTTCGCCGAGGAAGCATGTGAGAAGGGTTCCTGTATCAATCAGATAGATAGAACTTCTTTGCTATCCTAGTAATAATCGCAAAATGGGTGGGTGTCATAAATGAAAAAGTTAATTTTAAGCTAAAAATAGTTTTTATACCAATACCCAAACACAAAAGACCATTTTTACCAATTCATATAGCGACTTCCTGACATTTCGACCATTTTGTTCACCCAAGAAGTGATAAGACTCTCACTGTCCAAGACCCAAGATTGTACTCACTGATAGTAATTTTATAAACGACTTTCTGGCATGCGTAATTGAAGTAATAAAAATTTTAAAACATAAATTGATAAAAGAATGGTAAAAGAATTAATCCATCACAACTTCACGCACCCAAACCTTGACATAACGAATATAAAAGTATGAGATACAAACGACAGACACGATCGTAATAACAACATCTGCGAGACGAGTTCATAATACCGCCGCCATATTGACAGCTCCAAGAGTAACGTTGATCCTGAAAATAATTGGCACCAAGATAAAAAGCTTACTGAACTTATGCGCGAAGAGGAAATATATTTTAGTAAAGAATTAGTAGCAATTTTATCAAATGCTTTATATTTATATCAAGACTTTTCTTAAATTTAAAAAAGTTTTAAGTAAAGTAATCAATATTCTTACTAATATTATAAATGGGAAAGTAACTCTGTCTGTCGCCCTTTCACGCCAAAACTACTGAACCGATTTAAATGAAATTTGGTACACAGATAGGCTAGAGCCTGAGAAAGGACAAAAGCTACTTTTTAATGCGGAAAAAAGGGGTCTAAGGGGTTGAAAGGTGGGGATGAAAAGTTGTATGGAAGTATCATATTTAGAGCTAGAAGCTTGAAACTTATTTTTTAGGCTGTTGATTCTATATAAATACACTATTCCACAAGGACGAAGTCGCGGCCACAGCTAGTAATTCATAGTTTCAAAAACGAAAATAGGTCATAAAATTGCGTTAAAAAATTGTTATATTGTGAGCTCATCACAACACAGAGCCTTCATGATCTGTTACTATGGTTAACACGGTTTACATTGTTTTGATGTCATATAGTAAAAAAAAAACACTGGAAAGCCGCCTTAGGCAGCATCTATATCATTCTAAACGTGGTACCAGACCGAACATCCCTGTCTACTTGTTGGACGTTGGACATCTTGTGAGTACTTTGTCTCAGATGCTAAATATGTTCTAACAGACAAAAAAAGGTTCGCATTTGAAACATCCTTGTCTCATTATCCAACTTTTGCTTAGGGTAAACCACACGTCCATACTTTTATTGATTTTTCTTACTAATAGCATCTCCAGTCTTCCCTTCTTTCGTTCCCTATTCACGGTAACTTATTGTAGATCATGTATATGTATATGTGAATTGGATATAAATTTCCGTTGCGTCCTGCGTAGTACTTGTGGTATCTATTATAGAATCGAGTAATACAATATGTATAAGTTACGGTATTTTGCAGTAGGGTGACCGTGATTGGTGTAGCGTTAGTAGAAAGAGTAAAATATTGTTTTTGTGTTTGCCTCTCGCCTTAATTTACTAAACACTTTAGTGCATAACGAGGAGGAAGAAACAAAAAGTATAAATACCAATACATTTTTAGATACTGACTGGCCTGTTGACCTAGTGGTTAGTGACCCTGACTGCTACGCCATAGGTCGTGGGTCCGATTCCCACCCGAGTCTGAGTGTTTTTGTGTCCTTTGTTTGTATGTTTGTAAAGTCCCCCGTGACTTAAGATCGCTAATGGGATCATCACCATCATCACCCTATCGCCGTCCACTGCTGGACAAAGGCCTCCCCCAAGGAGCGCCAATTATCCCGGTCTTGGGCAGTCGGCATCAAGGCGCTGCCAGCTATATTCTTCAAGTCGTTGGTCCATCGTGCCGCAGGGCGCCCTACAATACGGTCTCCATTCAAGAACATATCGGCTCCAGCGAACTACAGCTAATGGGATACTTACTGTAAATTATTGGCAAATCTATAATATTGCTTACTTTGAAGGAAATTGCTTCTATAATCGAATGTCTGCGGTGAAAATAGTCTTGTCATACACCTTTGTTCAGAAAGATTGATGGTATTTCGCTGTACTTTTCTTAGACAATATGCAATGTCTCTTTTGCTGGGGGAACATATAAGAATTAAAAAATACACAAATTCCCCATTTGTGTTTTTTTGGGGATTTATTTATAAACTAGCGATTCCGCGCGGCTTGGCACGCGTGTATATATTTATATATTTTGCGCGGAACCCTGATTCTTTTTCTAAAATAAAAGTAGCCTAATGTACTTCTTCTAACACCAGCTATTTGCCAGTGAGTCCGGTGGAAAAAGGTCCACCCGTTCCGGAAATTAGCTAGATCAAACAGACAGACATTAATTTTAAAAACTGATTTTTTAGGTAAAGGTATCGTGCCAATAACTATATGAGCTTAAAACGAAATATTATTATGACATTACAAACAGACACTTCAATTTTATTTATTTGCATGTATATATTGATACTGACAAAAAATAATAAACAGCTCTCTCGAACAGCTAATATATTTATATTATTCATGTTTTCTGGGAAGAAAGAAAAGCAGAAAAGGAAGACTAATATTGAGAAGCACACGTGAAACAAACACATAACTAAAGACACAAAATAGTATGACAAAGTTTAGCAAACAACAGAATACGTATTCTATTTGACATTTTCAGTTAAATATTCGTTTCATATTTAAGAAATATAGAGAGAAATATACCTGAGATAAAGCAGGAATCTACTTCGCAATATACTTAAACATTGATTACTTTGTTCTATCTAGTACCTGCTTGACTCAAAATATAGTATACATATTTTGAGTCAAGCTTGTACTAGAGTAAAATTTAGGGGAAAGGAAACGGTCCCAAAGAGAACATTTATCAAATCGACCCGCTTGGCTGCTGCACAATCAACAAGATTACACTGCACGTGTTTGCGTGCATACGTATCTAAGTTAGCAAGGCACGCATTTGTTTGTATATCAGACACCCCATTGTTGTACAGGTGCACGCATTTATGTTGGACTCGAAAACACGCGTTTGTTTAGTCAGTGCAGAAACACATTATTGAATTTCGTGTGGATGCACCCTCGAACATATTTTATTTATTGTTTTGGACGGTATGCATTTGGATGCTTAATATAATTTTATACACAAGTAAATCATCTACTTTCAAATATATTCTCAGATTATACCGGAGTCTCTAGGCATTCATAGACGGAACAGCGTATGGTATGATACATCTACTAAGACATTTTATAACGCTTATGTTGTAGCCTCGACGCTATATGATAAATTTAAGTAGAATCTAAATATTATAGTGCTAATTTATAGTTCTAGGGGTACTAGCAACGTAAGTTCGATAAGTGAATTCCCAAGGGGTGCCTTGGGAACTGACTTATCGACCTCACGTTCTAGTATCTTTTCGTAAAAGTACGTAGTAAGTACTGGCCATGTTAGGTGGCTCTAAAATAATACTATTCAGTTGCCAGGTTGGAATCTGTGACTACAACATTTGCCAAACATGACATACCTACAAATAGTCCCTTACTAATTGTTTAATTCGATCACTCCACAACACCCTAGAGGGTACCCTCAATAATGCTGTTGTTTGTTGTAACCCTACTATTGACTTTCGTATAGAGAGGATATATGTGTAGTTATACAAATCGTAGATCTTTAATAACAATATTGGATTGAGGTGAGCAGGATCTTGTAAACAAATAGCGTGTTACAGATAAGTTCAGTTCAGATATTATTTAAATTAAGTTTCGTATAAATCACTACATATTATAAAACAAAGTCCCCCACCGCGTCTGTCTGTTTGTCTGTTCGCGATAAACTGAAAAACCATTGAACAGATTTTCATGGGGTTTTCACTAATAGACAGAGTGATTCATGAGGAAGGTTTAGGTGTATAATTTGTTAAGATTTTGTGTAAATTAATTGAAATGTTGTTGATTGTTGAAGATGTCTCTGCTGCCTGTGCAAAGCCGGGACGGGTTGCTGGTTATATATAATTCATAACTTAACCAAGGTTAATAGTGTTAAGTTTCGATATATTTTTCTTAAATCGACGAAATGGGGTAAATTGCACCAATCGTGGTCAAGGGTGGACCTTGATCGAAATGGCGGGAAACGTAAAGTTTAATCAAATTGCAAGGGATACAGTCCCGATATCTTTATCACCAAGTGTGTATTATTAAAAGGTATCATAGTCTTAGCTTCTTCGGTAGCAAAATACGGTAGTAGGTAGCAGGCGTACCTGCTACCTACTACCGTAATTTGCGCTTTAACGCTTATTTACCGTAGTAAATAAGCGTAGTAGCGTAATGGCTTGGCAATGGGTTCGAACCCACCCAGTGCATTACCGACGTGAACAATTTTTTTTTTTTTTTTGTGCGTGTGGAAACCCCCTCGGGCCGTCACCCCACCGGGGTTTTCGGTGGGGCGGTGTGTCGGGATCGAACCGACTAAAACCACACGGTGTGCCGTACTGCGCCTTAAGTAGGAGGGACCCGGTAACAGCTTTATTACGATGGTGCCCGCTAAAATACTCTCAATTAGGCGACGTCCAGGCACACGCGGACGCCGCCTCCTCGCGGGGTCCACTACAGCGGGTGGAGGGGAAAACCCGTCCCGTCCACCCGCGGCCACACTCAGGGCGGCATGAACCCTATCCTAACAAAAGCATTTAGCTTAGTTGGAGGGGTTAACAAGAATACCAGTAATTTGTGACCGTTCTGCAAAAAAAAAGAGATAAAATGGAAATGACCGCAATCACGCCCTGATGGAGGTTTCTATGCTGTTTTATAAATAAACCGGTCTTAAAATTAACGAGAATCAATAAAAACATATAAATTTTCTATCTATATAATATAAATTTTAATACATAAGGAATTATCCTCATGTATTAAAATATTATCTTTGTACGCAAATAATTATGTTTGCATGCATTTTTTAAGCAAACGCGCACAGACAGAAATGTGAAATTTGGAATAAATAAAGTTTATATGTAAAAGTGTAAAAGACTGCAGAGTGTGAATATCTACTATAAAGTTAAAAATTATGTAAAAATGGGTACATTAACATCCAGTACATATCTTGACCTGTCGAGGTACAAAAGTCTTGCATACAATGACAGTTTGAGTTATACTGGACAATGAAGAAAAACTATTCGAAACGGTCGAAATTCGACTGCCAGGCGATTTCTAGTTACGTACTATGCATGTACTATACGTAAACAGATGAAGATGAAACAACATTACTTGCAGTAGCTATTGAGGACCTTGTAATAATTATGGTCGTATTTCGAACCTTTTTTTTTAGTGACGAGGTGGAAGATCCTCATGGATCTCCTCCGCCCTTAGGGAGGCGAAGGGGTAGGTCGGACTCTTACCGACTAAAAACCACCCCGGTGTTCCGCTACTTGCCTATGATCGGCGGAGCGAGAATCGCTATTGCATTCTTTCCGCAATCCCCGATAGGCATTGACCCGTCTCACCCTCCGTCCCGTCACCCGGTCCGACCATCACCCGTTGGCCGGATACACTCCTCTTGTATATTGATCTCTAAGCAACCACGCAACCACTAGTTAACCAAAATAATCCAACAAAATAAATATATTTCATCATTATTACACTCCTTTATTTTACCATAAAAATTAAGTTTAGAAACTGTAACCTGACTACGAAAAAATAATTATTATGTCATTATTGATTAATTTGATTGTTCTTTTACACTTTTTATTTTTTTTTTGATATTTAATAGGTACTAGCGCAGTCATACTTTAGCTTGTTTGTTAACAATTTAAACATATGTATTTACTTTGTCAATATGATATTTATACATATTTGTAATGTGCTCTTCAAGTTCGTATTTTTGATACCAAACATCATAATTATCTCAATTTAACTTTTTACTTTTTTTGAGTGCAGACCATTAACGTGTAAAGTCCACCATATTTAATTTAGTTATAAAAAAATATCTAGCCTATGTCACCCTAATCATTATTACGAATCTATCGATACCTCATTCATCAATCATTCATTATCGGTTCAGTAGTTTAGGAGCTACGGTGGAACACACGTGAATAAAAACAAACATACATAGACGGCTAAAATCATTACTCTTCCGTAGTCGGGTAAAACACTGTATTAACAAATAACCTTCATACATAAGTAGAACCTACTCAGTTATGGGGAAATATTGTCTAATAATATTCGCTGTAAGAATATATTACACAACAAGGGAAATTCTTCGTCAGTTCATTACAATAGCGTCTATCTGTATAGAGACATATGAGCAACGCTTCACGATACCGCGGTTCCGGAAAATAATGCGATTAAATGGAAACATTATAACGACCTGATTTTCCTCAAAGGAATTGAAAGGAAGGATGAAGAGGTTAGATACGTCAGTTCATTTGTGGCAGTATACACACATAAGCTTTCATTCACGTTTATTGCTATAATGTGTTTCTAATAAGGTTTGTGTAAAAAAAACGAGTATTCGTAACATGATATTTTATAAAGGATAGACAGACATTGTTTTTATATTTTAGCTAAAATGCAACGTTATTTTAGATGGACACCTGTAGATATTAGTTTTAATTGGAGTCTCCCAGCTGCCGTAGCACGTCCAGACTATAAAAGACTTTTGGCTTAGTGCTGTTTTGCTCTTGTTGTATAATCTCACTAGGCCTCGTAGGACATCACTATCATCCCCGGATAAGGTTGGCAATAAACAAATGACAACACTTTTATTTCGAGTGTCTATAGGAACCGGATAGGTATCGGTAAATGTTTACCGGACCGTCTACACATACATAATTTAGCTGTATAATAAGGAAGGTATAGAATAACGATGTGTTACCACACTACGCAGTCGATTTTAACAAAACGACCAATATATTATCTGACTTACATGGGCTGTGATTAGCAAGATGTGGATGGTATTATTTAAATGAATGGAAGCTACGGACGATCGCTGGTGCACATCAAGGTACCCTAGGCATGAATATACCTAGTGAAAGTTCTGGTTTTTAGTTCTTCATGAAGTCCCGACGAATAGAGTTAAAAAAGAAACCGTTTTAAATAAGAATTACAAATACCCAGAGGTATAAAAAAATAAAATAAGCATCTCTCTGAACTGAAGAGGAGTCGCACTCTACTATGTAGGCCATACAGCTTATTGTTTAACAGGTGGTCACGGTTTGGTGAATTTCTTGGGGACGTCTTTTTTAGGTTATTCCTATTCAAATACCTAGCAATAGACGGACGTTGGACGTAACTCCGTTTAGTTATAGTTTGGTTTGATTCCGATATATAACTTCATTTTTAGCCTCGGTGATATTCCTAGATTAGATTCGTGGATATTCCTAGACGAATAAATGAATAGTAAAAGACCCTTGTAAAGACAAGCTTTCTGTATACTATATATAAATATATAGCTATATAAATCAATATACACACCGGGTGTTAGGTAAACACCCCGAAAACGAAAACAGACGATAGTACTACTGATGATAGGTCAGAAAAAAATCGATGCCGATGAAAACATTTAAACAAAGAAAAACACAACAAAGGACGTGACTCGGTCTTCAGCGCCCGTGGGCCTGACGCGTCATTTGACCGACCTGAGGGTCAGCTGTTTTCGATTAATTTTTTATGAAATTATCGTTTCATTTAGCTATACTAACACGATGGAGCGTCAATAATGGTAATATATAACATTCTAATATTTTTTATCGCGATCTTTTTTTTCCGACCCTTCAACAAAGGTTTCATTAGTACTATCGTCTGTCTTCGTTTTCGGGAGCATTTACCTAACACCTGTATAGTGAATTAGGATGATTGTAGTTTTATATATATATATATTATTCATTCATTTATTTATTGTCATTCAAACTAAACGTAGATACATGCAAAATTTCAGCATAATCGGTTGAGGATTCAGTTGCAAGGTTTGACCGGAACAATTTAATGTTGAATAAAAGCTTGTAAAAACAGAATCGCTCAGTGTAATTATCTTGTTTCTAACACCAATAAACATAAGTACCAAGTAATAAGTAATTTTCAGAAAGTGCCTCAAAAGAATTTTTTTTTGCGAACAAAAAACGCAGCATCATTTGTCAAAATGAAAGGCTATTAGAAAGAAAATCGATACAGCTATGTATGTATCCCCCATTATGGAGTTGCACAGGGGAGTGTCTTGGAGACTTTTCTGTAAAAAATGTGTGTGACAAGAAAACTGAAGTTGGCTATTAATCTACGTCGCAATTTGCATATAACTATGCGGCGATTGAGATCTCAGTAAGGCATACTCTGTAGCCCATATTTTATGTTTTAATAACTTAAAGCTTTAGTGAAACAAGTGTTTTTATTATTTTTATAATTTCTGAGAATCAATAAAATAATATTATTAGACTCAAAATATTCGTTCGTTATTTCGTCCCAAAACAAACTCGGCCCATTGGGACCAGTTGATAAATTTCACAATTCATATTTTTATCATTCGTCATCTTGTTCCATTCTTGAAATTCTTTTAAATTTTATATTTAGTATATAGTCAAGAAGACTTCAAGGTATTAAAATAAAATACAAGAATCCTTTATCTTTGGTTCCTATTAAAACTTAACAAATCCAAAAACAGGACGAAATGAGAAATAAAAACAATATTAATTTCGAAATTCGTCAACTCGTCCCAATGGGCGGAGTTTATTTTGGGATGAAATGACGAACGACCCAAATATTTTTAGTAAGAATCTATCAGCAGAAAAACAATTTATCAGCTAAGACTGACGAATTTTTCCATCAACTTATTTTATCACTATTTATTTCTCTATGCTAAATTTCATCGAGATCCTTTCAGCCATTTTTGTGTGAAATAGTAAAAAATCCATCCATCTGCATGCAACTCTACCTACGCACTAGATTAACATATTTAACTTTTAAAATATATATGTTATTTTACAGAAAACTAGCAGCGCCCCGCGGTTTTACCCGTGTGAGTCCCGATGCCGTGGGAATATCGAGATAAAAAATAGCCTATATCCAGGTGTCCAGCTATCTACATACCAAGTTTCATCGCAATCGGTTAAGTAGTTTTTGCGTGAAAAACCGACAAACATCCATACATCCTTACAAACTTTCACGTTTTAAATATTTGTAGGATATTCAGTAGCATATACATAACTATGGGAAGGCGGAAGACCGGGTACTCTGGCACACATTGGGAGAAGCCTGAATGACAGACTGCAATAGGCTGATTGATTGATATGAATAGGCTGCTAGTTTAGTCCAGTTATCTAGAAAAAGGTTTAGAAAATAAAACCGAATTTCTCATTAAGTGCTTCTTATTTTATTTATCTTTTATCGATCTTTAAGTTGCTTATTAATTAATCTTGCTTCACATTTTCAACATTAACCAATTGTAATAAGCCATAAAAGTAAATTCAAATAAACTGATATTGATGGATTTCTGATTAAGTTACCCGAGACAGCGATCGAACATCTTCCTACCATCTTTGTTAAAAAAAATATTGCAAGATGGACTTGTTGACAGGCTGGCATCGGTAGATCATTTGTCAATGTCTGCCAGAGAGAGGTATTATTAGCAACGACAAATGGTCGGCGATCGCTTATCTATTGATTTGAACATCCATTTCGTTAGATGTGATAATATTGAGTAAGTTGCTTAGGGTTCTGTGGCGGTGATAGGTGCATTAGTTTTGGGGATAATACTTGTGTGATTTGCGGTTTTAAGTTTGGCGTCGTATATTCGCAACGATGCTCACTCTTACCTAAATAGTAACAAGAACCGACTCTAACCACTTTTATTTAGACAGGTCAGTCCACCCATGACTACGATCAATGCAATTCGATCGACTAGTCGGGTAACCAAATAAGGTATTGTAACATTATTATCGAGATTAAGTCCCGATTTTCACATCTAATATAGCGAAATGTAGTTGCAAAAGTTAAAAAAACAGAGTTATATATATTTGACCGAACGTAGTTTTTCAAATTGTATCAAATGTAATTTTTGAAGTATTTTACCATTGAGACAGTTCTGTCTTACGAGATCCGACCAATAAGAAATACCTTTACATTAGAGAAGAAAATGAGTAGCGTTTTCTTATGCTGCAAGGGGAGTCTTTTGTTTCTTATCAATCTACTTCCAAAGTACGAGGTAGTATGTATTCTCATGTACATTTAATTAGCATAACTATACCAGAATTTATTGAGTTAGTTACAGGAGATGTTTCTTATTATTTAAGACTTAGTAGAATAGTTATATTCTTCTGTGCTAATTTAGTAGTATTCTTTAGGTTGTAATTATACATTTCTTTATTAATATTGTAGCATTAATATAGTTACGTATGTGTGTATGACTTTCACGTTCCATAATATACAATTATATACATATTTTTAAGGGAATTAACGCAATGGTTTTTCTTTTGTTTACTGAATGGTTTCTCTGTTGAATTGTTTGGTTTGGTGACCAGTGTAACCACCTCATTAATTCCCGTAAACAAATGTAATTATATCGTCGTGTCGAAAAACTACTGAACGGATTTTCATGCGGTTTTCACCAATAGACAGAGTGATTTATGAGAAATATTTAGGTGTATAATTTGTTAACATTTTGTGTTAATGAGTTGAAATATGGTGATAATAGTTGAAGACGCCTCTCCTACCCGTGCGAAGCCGGAGCGGGTTGCTAGTAATTCCATTAATACACGTGGAACTTTTATATATAGCAAACATTAATACTCTGTTATAACAAAGAAAACCTTTGACATCGTACTGTGTTCTTAATAACAAGAAAATATATTTTCTCAATATGTTATGTGTGTGTAAATATATATTTGGTCTCATATCTGTTTCATTATCTTAATTATTTTCGGTGTAGTTATTTTGCTGTATATATTGTTTTCATTTAAGGGGCTATTGTTATTTACGATAGTATGAATATGGTTATGTAACTTGGGTTAAGCTGACTGTCTGTAGGTACTATTTCCGGTAAGTGAGGCTTTGACACCTATACACGGTAATTATTTATGTAATTCACAGATTGTTATTACGATTCGAATCGGTCACACTATGACATAGGATTACAATTTCAGAAGGATATGTCTATAGTAAAGATTCTGTTAGAAATAGGTAGATAGATAGATAGATAACACTTTAATCGTACACCATAGTTACAGTAGAAGTATCATACATTACTAGGTACTAAATGCCTACGCAAGAGGGATTAGATTAGAAATGCAGAAACGCATTGACGTACAATTTTGACAACTAACAATTGCAACCCACAGTTCTTAAAAATTGCAGTGATAACCCTAATGATAAGAAGCTTAGGTTGTGCTAGTCTAGCTAGCCCTTTCCGGATGTCTTAATAAAAGCTGATCTCGGATCCCTCCTATTTAAGGCTCAGTACGGCACACGGTGTGGTTTTAGTCGGTTCGATTCCGACACACCGCCTCACCGAAAACTCCGGTGAGGTGACGGCCCGAGGGGGTTTCCACATGTACAAAAAAAAAGTATAGCTCACCCTTATAAATTTTAGGAGGAAATTAGTTTACTGATTGGCATTTCTTAATACATATAAATACTAATTTTAAAAGTCTTTATAGACCACAAAGAACTGCATTTCAATACTAACCTCAAAGCATCTTCGAGTGTAAACAACTTAATTTACACTCTAATCTAAATTTAATAGAAGCGAAAAGTTTGCGAAAAGTACATATAAATTAAAAAAATAAAACGCAACGAGAGCTACCCAATTGTTTGGGGTTCAGAATTCCTTGGTTAAATTCCCTTTAGTTCCAAGGCATAGGATAATCCTGATATTACTCGTACTAGTATTCATAGGAACCGGGAATCGCTGTCCATTAGCCGAGCTGCGAGCACTTTAATGGTATAAATAAACCAAATATAATATAGTAGTTATACCTCAACTATATAAAATATACATTGCATTAACAATACCACCCCAGTGTAAGCATAGCTAGCTCTTATTTGCATGTACTGTACGGCGATCTCAGCGCTCCTGCGGTTTGTTAATCTTTTAATGGAATTAACCCATGCCGCCAATGTCACTAGTAAAATAACGCTGAACAAGATTTAGGATACTGGATGCGGTAGAAATTATATAAAATTGACACAACTTCAACCCAATTAGCGACATCTAGTGAAGATCAGCTGAACTACGTAGTAAATAATGATCCTGCATCGCATCATTAATGTGTATTTATAGGAATCGGAGGAATTGTAGTGCTGTGTGTCTGACTCCTGTATGTATTGATATAAAATAATACGCTGTCGTCACGTAGGACGCGACTGGACAGTACTGCTGACACCGTAACACTACGCATACGCAAAACCATACAATGTATGTGGGAACTGTGTCCTTATATATGATACTTACCAAAATCAGCTGCTGCGGTCCGTACCGGAGGATCCTCTCTTTGCGTAGGCGGAACATAACATCCTTCTAGTATTTTCATATCCTTCCTCTCTTACCATAGAGGAAGATTATTTCAAGAACGTTCTATATGATACTTCATATAGAACGCTCTTGAAATAATTGTTAATCCATAATAGTGCACCATGGTGGACTTGGGCCTAATATTTTTATTCTCAGAAGAGCAAAGTGTCTCAGCAATGAGACAGTTTCGACACATGGTTAATGGTATTTTTACTAGCATTCACAACACTCGCGGTTTCACCCTATACGCTCTATATCTCTTCTATACGTTAAATTTTATAATTTTAAATTTTCACTAATATATTGTAACATTAATACCTGTTATCTAACCTGTGTTAATACTAAAATCCGAATGTTATCTATACATGTGGTGTTCGCCGATTGATATTGTACACCCAGGCCTTATTTATCATGCATGTATTATTTTTAAGAAATTTATAACAATTGTAGGCGAAAGTATAAATAAATAAATACGTCTATTTAAGTTAATCCAGAATGCAACCCATTGGTGTGCCAATTTAAATTGAAAACAGTTCTGCGGTATGAGCGTGATTGTCTCATAGCGTAGTTTCCATTTAAACGAAAGAAACAAAAAAACATTTGAAGTAAAATTTTCATTCTTTAAAAACCTTATTCGGGATAAACCAATTATTTAACAATTGACCCAATCAAAGCAGTTAAGTAGCCGTAGATAAGTAATGCTCTCAACAGTTAAAAACACTTAATATTTTAATATTAATTATAGTATTATCGTAATGGTGGTCCTAGTATTATAAGCATCTAAATGTTTTAACGGTAGTCTAATCCCAAACTAGACATAGCATATACTAACATACTAATTTATTAATAAATACATACATACATATTATAGATATACACCCAGACACAGTACAAATGATCGTGCTCATCACACCATTATTTGTCCTGGGTGGGAATCGAACCCACGACCTCTAGTTCAGTAGTCAAGATCACTAACCACTAGACCAATAAGCCCATCAATTGTATTGATTATTTATCTATATATTAATACGTGAAGCGAAAACTTTGGATCCCTTTTTACAAAAATTGGGCGGACGGAGGAGTATGAAATTTCGCACACTTAAAGTTTATACAGAGAAGAAGTGACGAATGCTAAAATGTTTTGAACAATATTTGCTACAAAGTAAAAAAAAAATGCAAAAACGGGTACATACAGCTATGAGTGTTCAGTATATATTTTGACCTGTCATGGTACAAAAGTCTATACAATGACAGGGCATATAATATTGGCCAATGAAATAAACCATGGTCGAAATTCGACCACCACGCGTTCTCAGTATTAATAAACAACTAAAGCCGTCTAATACCGAAAACTGATTTAAAATATAAAGTTTAAACAGCAGGTACTGCATATAAAGCATTTATTTTAAGGATGTTAAATTTGCATTTTAAATTTATCTTTAAACGAGCAATTCTTGTATGTATGTATTTATTTATGTATCTTTTTATTTTTCGGGTATCTCGGAAACGACTATAACGATTTTCATGAAATTTTGTATACAGGTACAATTTTGCATTTTAAGTTCAATTGCATAGTTGTATTTTCGGTAAAAACGAAATTTTACAAAAAAAAAAATAATAATAATGACGATTATCAAAAGGCTACCGAGCGAAGCTGGTTCTCCCAGTTTCTTTTAAAGTTATTTTAGATACAAATAATATGATAAGACCGAAATTTTTATTGGAACAAAGTTACTTATTACACTTTACACTTTAGAGTCTAAAGTGTAACGTAAGTAACGCGATAAGGAACTTCATCTAAAGTTTAAACGCTTGGCGGATGGGGGCTAGGCGAGAAAAAGTGTTAGCGCAACGAAAAGTGCTGTCGGCGAGTTGATTTTTTTATTTACGCCATCTGTGAATTTTGGGCGATACTAATGTAATTTGTTTATTAATTATCCATATATTAGTTCGAGCAACTTTCACAGATGGTGCAATTTTAATTTCGAGTTTTTACAATATTTACTATTTTTGATACAATTTATTTAATCCATTAAATATATATATATACCGTAAGGAACTTCGTTCCAACCGGGGATCCCAAAGACGCCTCATGCATCTTTAAAAGTATCTCGGAAACTCCCTTTTCGATTAGGAAACGTGTTTTAGCCCGTTTATTGAGGAGAGTTATATAGGTACCTATGGTTTCTTTGCTCCTACAAATTGTAACATTGGTAGTGAATAGGGGTTTCAGAGCTCTATGAGGTGTGGGGGGAGGAGGGGATGTTCCAGAACGCTGACAAGTAAAAACAATAAACACATACACATATACTTCCCTGCTTACTACAGTATGAGGTTCTTCAATAAGGGTATTATTTTTTATTAGCACACCTAGTATTGCTAATGACATCAGACGCTTTATTTTCCGACGAAATTGGAACAGGAAAATGTCAAGTCAGCAAGTTGAAATATGTAATTACATTTGTTTGTGTGCTAGGGCCTATGGAAAAAAGGTACTTATAAACATCATGACGAGTCAAATAATTGAGCATGTAATTAACTTAGTTACAAAAACAAAAAAAAACAAACAAAAAAATATTTTAAAAAAGATAATAATAAGTCATTACCTTAGTACTTACTATACAACAAAGAAAGCAAAATATTAGATGTGTAACTCGGGACTTAATCACGATAATATTTAAAAGGTACAATACCTTTTTGGTTACCCGACGTTTCGATCAAATTGCACAGATCGTGGTCACAAAATTCTGGCAGTTAAGTCCCGAGTTACACATCTAATATGTATTAGAGTTGTATTCTAATCTAATATGTATTTAAAAACAATTAAAGAAAAGAAAAGTTAGAAGTACCCGAAACCAGCGGCCTTGTATGAGAGTTTTAATAATAATAGAGGAAGGGCGTGAGGTATATAAGAAGCAAGTGGCGGACAGTTTGTCTTTCCCTACCCTGAAGCGGACCAGATGCGGTGGGGTCGACTAATTGTGCCAAAATTCAATGGGCTGCCACGCACCAGCCGTGCCGCACGTTAGTTTGATACTCGCTCACGCGTTGCGTCGCGTCATCCGTTCGTATCTAGACTATCGAGTTATTAATACTCAGCCTAGGTTTAGGTTTTTCATAAAAATATTAATTATTAAAAAAAGACAACCCTAACGTCGCGGAGTCGTTGGAACATGTAAGAGTTACGCGACAGAAAGAGAGGAAACTTCTAGGTGCATATTCACACACTTCTGTACCTGTACTATTATGTATTCTGTGCCTGAAGGGAAAATGGAGTTCTACAAAGACTAATAAGAAAACAGTCTAAAGTACTGGAAGAAGGAGAGAATAGTTTAGATGTATAAATCCTGGGCCATTTCCGTCAATTCTCAATCCTCGTTCGTGCCTAGTAGATTGTTTCGTTCCTTGCATAATTACTTAGCTTTTGTTACTTAATTACGCCAGAGGAGTGTGGTTTTTAGCACAATGAGATGAACGGTTAAAAGGCTGATTTACACTATTTGCGTAACATAAATATCGTTAATGGGAGTGGTAAAAGAAATAAAGAAGGCATTAATAAGATAAGAACTCATTGAAATTTTATTATTGGTATAATAATATAATTGAAATAAGTTAAGCATTCATAACCTTAAATACGAAAAAGTCAATATTCTGATTCTGATCTTATTAAGGAACACAATTCAATGGGTAACCGGAAGGTCGACATCCTCCAGCCAAGCGAACTGAAGACCTGATTAAGGTGCTGGGATGGACTAGATGCGGAAGGCGGAGGACCAGGTGCTATGACGCACCTTGGTGGAGGCTTATATCCAGCAGTGGACTGCGATAGGGTGATGACGATGTTGATCCCATAAGCGATACTCTAATTTACAAAACGCGGCACATACAAAGATATTTTCACATAACGATGGTTATCAACTACCACCAGCAATATTAAAATCCAATTTAAAACGGAAACCTGTAGAATAAATATACGAACATGTTTCTTATGTTTTTATTTTTAATTTGTATTTCGATCGACACTAAAGCATTAGAAAAATACAATACCCATATTACTCATCCGCTCTAACTGTCATAACAATTGCTGGAAAATACCACGTCTTTTGAATGCTCTAAATATTACCCGATTGTAGGACTTCTAGTAATAATATTGTAATTTTATCAGTCGCAATTGACTGTGAACAGAATGTATCTTTATTTCGAATGTGGAGGAAGACACATAAAAGGAAAATGGTTCAATCAATCCCCGTAATTTTATTTCAGCTTGTTTGATGCGAATGAAGACCGTTCGTCTGCTACTTTTGTATAAAAATAAATTTAACATCTAAAGCAGGAATGTTATTTATGGGGTTTGTTTACTAGAAAAAAAAAACAAATTGCTATTGTAAGAGACAAACATATTTATAATAATAATAAGGTTTTATTTCAGAATTTTATTCATAGTTTGTAAGTAAATCTTATAACGTATCTATGTTAGTAATTTATAATTTTTTACATTAAAGTTGCACTTGTCAAGGTGAATTGTATTCAAATGTCTTACTATTAGACAATCTACTTTTTATAAAATGGTATTTAGGAGGCCACTAGTGCTGTATTCGACGCATCAGAGAAGCCGCTCTTTACCTGATTATTGCTTTGAAGCAGTCCGTGCTAGCCTCAGAAAACGTTCCTGATGCTATGCAATAAAATGACAGCCTTAACAGCATCCTTAAAAAAATATTGTAAAGGACACGAAGGGCCCCGAGTGATCGGCGTATAACAGACCCAGAAGCTGCAGATGTAAAAACTGTGACATTGGTACCGATTCTATTGTCAGACTCACTAAACTAAAACCTAACTTAATTTCTTCATATGAAATCAATCTTGTGATCTTCGCAACAAGGTCTATTTGTTACTGGCATCTATTTCTCAGCGCCACTAAATTTCACTAAAACCTGTCAACGTATATACTCAACTTTATTTCCACGCAGCGAGAGTCCCCATTTATTCAAATGCCGTAAAATTGCCGTACAAAAACTTGTTCAAAACGAACTAAGATGACGTTATTTTAATCGACACCTACGAAGACGCTTACTAAAAACACAGAGCAAAAGAGATGGCATTCAACGGATAGCGGCTCTCGCTACGTGGTATTAAAGTTTATTTAAGCGTGTCAGACTTTAGTCGACAACTAAATTGCTTATTTCGATAGCGACGTATGTTACCTACTTGTTTATATTTGAAATAAGACCTTGTTTCGAAGGATACAAGGTTTACATCTTGTATGAAGAAAATTTAGTCAATTATAGTTAAGAGAGAAATTCAACAGAATTGACACCATTATATTTTAAAAAGTTCAATTGTAATGGGTTTTGAACACCTTGAAAACCTGCGAGCTAGCATATTGCTGCCAATGCCCTTCGCTCTCTCTCAATTTCCAAGTCATCGGAGAGATCCCCGGTGACTCAGTGTAACACGTATTTAATTTTACTTGTTCAACTCAGCGGTATTTGTAATGGGAATTTTCAACTGAACTGAAAACCCAGACCTTGAAAGTTCTGACACTAGAATGACTGGTGTCAATGTGGCAGTGAGTAGTTCGATGAAGGTGGTAATGAACTGGTCTTTATTATTATTATTATTGTTTAAGTGCTTAATGCCACCTCGACCATTTCTGGTCTTTTGTTGTGTCACTTTTTGCTTTACAGATTTAGATCCTTTCAGCAGTGATTGTTTGTATTTCCTGCGGTTGCATGATGTTTAACCCTAGGTTAATACTTCGGTATCGCATTAGTGGGCCACAAGAGCATAGAATATGCATTGCAGTTTCTTCTGCCTCTTGACAGAATCTGCATATTGTGTTCTCGCCCAATTTTAGGGTGAACATATGTTTGTTCAGTTTGCAGTGTCCGGTGAGGACTCTTATTACTGTACAGGTTTTGTATCTTTTGAATTCTAAAAGTTCTTTGGATACTTTATTATCATAGCCCTTTATAAAGGCTTTCGAGTGTCTTAGACCAGTCATGGTCTTCCATCTCTTAATAGCCAATGATGTATATTGGGCGTTTATGATTGCTGTTTGCTGATGCCGCAGAATGGTTCTGGGTCGTGCTGTCGGTTGGCTGCACCGGCTTCAGCAAGTTCATCGGCTTTTTCGTTGCCATCGATGCCTGAATGGCCTGGTACCCATCTTAATGTAATTTCGTTTGATTGCCCCAGTGTGATGAACTGGTCTTTATGGGAGATTCCATGAAAAGTTTATCTTCAGCATAAGATGTCCTAGAAGTTGAGATGATAAATGAGTCTTAATTACCGAAGTTGTTAAAATTGCCAATATCTTCCCAACATCAACCGTTGGGCCGCGTATCACCAGGCATGATCACTTCGCCTGGTCGGAAAATCCGCCCTTTGTGTTGGAGGGATATAACACTTGTTCCTCTCCAAAACTACTTGACAAAGCCATTCAGGCCTATTCGTCTAAAGGTTAGTAATTCTGACTGCTGAGCTAGAGGTCGTGAGTTCGATTCCCAACCAGGACAAATAATTGTGTGATGAACACGTTCGTTCGTTCTGTGTCTAGGTGTAATTTATCTATAATATGTATTTATTTAGTAATTTATAAGTAGTTTATCAGCACTCTGGGTACCATAGTACAGGCTCTGTCAAGCTCGGGATCAGATCCATATGTGAGTTGTCTCAAGTTATTAATATTATTATTCATCCGCAATACTCGCAACATTTTAATAAATTTCAAACCGTTAAAGTACATATAGTAACAAGTAATTAGATATATATGTTCTTGTTATTATTTTTAATGTACGCAGTAAATTCTTAATATAGTAGATATCAAAATAATTTTCACATTTAAAAAGTGTCTTATAGCATATCGGTAACGGCATAGAGCGGAAATACGGTAGGTCACATTACTTCTTCATTACATAAAGGCAAAGTAGTAGAAGTGATACTCAGCTGTATATCTGCCAATGAAATCACTTTTTTTTATAATGTAATCGAAACTATTTAGTTGGTTTTGATATTTGAGTTCGCAAGGATTTTCGAATAACAAAAATTTGTAAAATAAACAATAATCAAGTGAATATAGATAAAAATAAATATTCCACTTTTGATCGAAATATAATATTACCTCCCGCTATCAACGCACAATGAAAGGAATAAACACCGCAATCATTTCATTATTATTTGTTGAATGTAAAATGCTATTAACGTACACAGTACCGTTTAACCCAAATAATGTGTTATCGATAATTGGCACGGTACTAATAATATAAGAAATTATAATAATCAGAATGGCGTATCTATTATACGTATTTTACGAACAGATGTTGCCTGAAGCTTCAATAAAAAATGAAAATCAAAGCAAAAATAATTCAACTCCAGTAGAATATTTGTACTGTCATGTCCTGACATGAAATATTATATTGTTTATTCAGTAGTTTCCGTACTGAGTTTAGACGTGCAAACAAATATAAAATCTAACATACTATTCTGAAAAGAGTTTTATATAACCTGGAACATTATAATAACTCAGCTATTAAATGAATACTTAAAACCAACAAAAACTTTGATCTATGATCTACTTGGCTTAGAGGCACACAAGGGCTTATTATTCTTTCAGGCTCACTACGAAATCTGTTCAAATATAGGCACGCTTATTTTACATGAAAATAATACACATGGTGTCAAAAAAAGCTGTAGTCGTATTTTATAAGCATAACATATAGCTGAAAAATGGATCAGCCTGAGAAAAAAAAACATTCAAGGTATTTCATCTACATACAACAACTCGTATACAGGTATACCTGGGATGTGATGTGAATAGATTTTTGTACTAAAACACGAAGTTTCCTACAACTGTCATCGCTTTACGCTATTCACGGTGTTTACTTAGGGGTTTACTATATAACACTAAAATCTGAACACACTTCTCTGTAACAAAGCGTACAATCTCTGTAAGAATCTGTACTTTATACAACTAAGTTTATAGCTCCTTCTAAGATACTACCAGTAAAATACATTATGTTAATGATCATATACATAGTAGAGACAAAAACCATCCTCATTTGAAATTACAACGCTTCAAATTGAAATTTGAATTCTCAATTTGCTTAAAATGTGGAGTGATGTTATATTATAATGGAATTGAGTACGAGCCCATTTAAGCATGCAAATTGAACGAACCTATTGTCATTTGATGATTAATATTCATCTTGTTTATAATTTTCCTGTTTACTATTTATCGGTGCAATGATAGCTGGCTGTTGCAGATTTTTGTTAAAAGATTTTATCAAATTGTTATACTTCATAGTAATCTCATCTCTTCTGCGTATATTATACCTTCGTGTTTTTTTCTACTAGAAACATTTATGTTCATGATTTTAATTTGTTAAAAGTATACATTTAAAACCATGCATCTTTTTTAATATAACGACTTATCACAACAACCCTAAATAATTTAAACCCCATAAAGTATCATCCTAATATTCTAATTTCAAAATTGCATTAAAAACACATTTGAGATTCCCAAGACAGACCTTAAAGCATTAAAAATTTTCTCTCAAATTGCCACTCTCAAATTGCAGAGTCGTATTAAATGCCAACGGTCATATAGGCCCCGGATGAATTAATTCCCTCCACCGGCCGCTGTAGGGTCGAAAGTCTGTCAGCGTTACAAATTCCTCTTAATTAGACGGGTCTCATGGAGCTTTTAACTTTTACATTCAGCTTTGAAATAAAAATTTAGGTGAGTTGGTATGTGAAGTGAAAAGTAATGATGTAGACACGATGTTTTGGGTATTAATTTATATTATGTTCTAAAACAACATTTGATATTACCATTTATCATTTACCATTACCATACCATATTACGTTACCTTTTATAAACGCATCGCAATTAGATCAAGGGATTTTCCACAAGTCACATTTCACAATTTTGATGCAAACAGAATACTAAACCCACTAGACAGCATAGATTTCTATCCAAAAAGGAGTCATCTCACTAAAAGGTCATTCTTCTGTACAAAAAACCACATTTACAAAATCCTACTTTCATACCTTAGCATTTCTGGTAAATATTGTCGCCAGAGCTACAGAGAGAATGGGACAATGATGGCCCTAGCAGATAGCGTCGCGTACTGTTGGGTGAAAACTATTAGATGGCTGTGTGCTTGTTTAGTTCTTCGGTCGTATATTTCAAACTTTCTTCACTTTAATAACAAAATGTACTTTTTTATTTTAGACCCATAGTTACTTCCATTCTTTTTTTTAATGTCTAATTAAATTACATTTATGCGTGTTGGGCGATACCAGTCCACGTTTTATTATCTCAAGGAATGAGATCCTAGGTCACTGTATGATTCTAACTATTGATGCTGCACATTGATATTAACTTAGTCTAGCAAGTTCAATTAAAAAAATAAGTAAAAATGTTTCTGGAATCCTGCGGTCGCTTTATTGTCTAAACTTTCTCCTCGTTTCTACAGAGACGATGCTTTTGCAGACATGAATACTTCGTATTCCCAACTATGGTTTTTGTTACTTCAACCTGAAGCCGGATCGGTTCAATTATCTCGATGCCCTCGACAAAAGCATTCGAATCGTCTTTAATCTCCGCTAATATTCATGTCTTCAGTTGAATTTGCTTTCTAAACGTCAGTGTTTCAATTTGATTTTAAACCTGGTCTTAACTGTCCAACACTTAATTTACAATTTCTCGTCCAAATCCTGACAAAGAATCTAAGTCCTCGGGCAAATTGCTACTTCACTCAAACTTATACACATTATATATTCTGTTTTTACAGTACAATCTATTCTTCTTTGGAATGCACTCCAACTCGAGATCAGAAGTTCGCAAATAATAAGAGAATAGTTAGCAATAAAAAAAAATCTTCAAAAATAACAACTTTCATTAACCTGAATAAAGATAAACTTAACATTCAGTCTGAATGACCACAGGACTTCGCTGCCATTTTCCTGTTACATCTAAAAAGATGTCCACCCTTTTAATTAAAAGTCGCTCCTTGATTGACATTTAATTTTTTATGTCTGAATAGATTTTAGCGTTTAAAAATAATGAGACTATTTACATGAAATTGGTTTTTGCATTTTGTTACCGTCTTTAGAACCCTTATTATCTGTGTCTTCCCTTTCTATATCAGTAAGATTTTCTTACTGATTACGGACTATTGGCTAAATTAGAAGCGTATTTTACAGATTGTCGCCTATGCGAAAATGTAATACTAACACTTTACATGGCACCTATGGCTTACATTCGCGTAATTTGATTAAAATTTACCTGAGCGAATATACCCCCTGATACAGAATGGTGTAGTCAATAATCTATGGTCACATAGTAGACTCGGTACATGACGTGAAGCACTTTAAGCTTTAAATTCCTAATTTTTATTACAGAAATCTTATTTTAAATCTTAAAAAATAAACTTGAAAATTAATTGATGACACGGATATTCTTAAAGGGAAAGTGCTAAAGTGAATAAAGCTAGAAATAATTAATTAACTAAAGATATTGAAGCAATATTCGGTTTTCTATTTAAAAAATTAATGAAACTGTAAATTTATGAAACATTATTTAGTAATGTTTTTCTACACGAAAAATCAATTTCTAGTAGATAAATTATAGACTAAATGATTGATTATTATATTGATTATATTGATTATAGTTTAGTCGTGAATCGCACATATGCTACATATGAAGTGCCAGCCTTCCGTAGCCAGCCAGCAGTAGTAATAGTTTTGACACACTTTCAAAAAAGTATTAAAAATATTTTTCACAGGTCCTAATAACATTTGTAAAGAGCATGGAATTCCCGGGAAGAGCCAGTTCGAGTTCTAACTCTTGTGGACCCTAACCTTCTCTTTTTCTTTTAATTATAATCCTCAATTCAATCCCAATTATGAGTCAATTGGGATCCTTAATTTCCAAAGTGCCCTGTTGACGGCAATAGGCTTGCCAATTAATAACATTTTAGTTGGCAAAATTGTTGTTATAGTTGGCAAAGGTGTTTACACCGTGGCGTCGGCGATAGAGGTATAATATGTACGGTATGATTCGAACATTCTGATCTATACAGGAAATATTTAAAATATCCTTTTTTATGTCAGACCTAGTAATCAAGTCACGTCCTCTTGAACGTATGATTTCAAATATGTTAATTTCCCATAAATGTATTTTTAGGGAGAAAAATAAAGTGACAATGTGGGAGAAATAAAAAAAGAATGGTCACAATCGATTCACCAGTTTTGAAAAAAAAGTGGGGATACATACATAGTTTTAAACATACCTTTAAAATGTTGTATATTTGTTTGGAAGCCCTAAAACTTACATACATACGTGACAGTGTACTCCTTTTTTGAAATATACTTTGAAAACTCAAACATTAATTATAAACATTAGTAGGTAACCTCTCCATTCCTTTTCTTCAGTACACTAAACAAATACTTACACGTGTTTCTTTTACGCCCTGTTTACGAACGAAATTAAATCCTCCAACTTCTAAACAAATAAATTAATAAATATATTGCGAAGTTAATTTCTTTGGATTCACCAAGATATTTGATATCTTTGATTTTGGCTAAAATAAATTTTCCGTCGTTCAATGATTTATTATGGTTTCTTAGAAAATAAACTGAAGTTAACAAAATGGTTCTACCTTCCGTACTGTACATTTTTTTCTCCATACTTACCATGGAAATTGGCCGCAAATAGACGTTAAAATGATTAAACACAAAAGCGAGAAAGGGTTAGCACCACGGAGCAGTGGTTAGCACAATAGACAAACAAAAACACCACCCATTAGACAAGGATGCAGGGTGTCTGTTCTCGTTCTTTCAAAAGAACAATCTTTTTCAATCCTAGGCCTTTAAATAAATGTATTATTATTCAATTGCTGTTTATCTGTAATAGTGGTCGCCGAATAGTCGAAGTTCGACCGTCATTCTTTAAGTTGAGTTGTTTATGAAGTTGAAGTATGTGACGGATCTTTAATGTTTCAATGCAGTAAATATCCGGCACATAGGAAAAAAAACTGTATCCATTTTTTTTATTCATAACACTAAAACTTATTAAAGCTATTTAAAAAGATAATTGTTTGATAACAAACAGAGAAGAAAATGTTACTGAAGTCTGAACTGTTTTTCTTACCTTTGTATTTATATTATATAGATTAATAAGTCGCGGCTACTGCGTTAAATGCACTTGTTATAACATAAATTTCTTTAAACTGCTCGTATATCCAACAGTTCCCATGAGAGACGGAAGGTAGAACCATTTTGTTATTTCCATGTTCTTATTTACTCTCCAAACCACGGGTTTAAAACGCAAAACAACTTGTTCCTCAATATTTTTACAGGTGAAAATTAAGTCATGGAATTTATCAAGGAATACAAAATAACAACTGAATCTATTATGTAATAAGAACCATTTTTGCAAAAATAAACAAAAGGAACGTGATACTACGGTTTCACATCGTGTATACAGAAAAAACAATCGCTATGTTTAAAATTAAACTTTATGCAATAAAACGCAAAGTTGAATTTTCAGTAAGGACGTCACATTCATTGTTGGGGCCTGATAACAAAGGATGAATTTGCATAGAAATAAACAAGGGGTTGATTTCTAACGATTTATGAGTCTACCAGCCTGGAATAGGCTTTGTTTTGATCTAACTAATACCTGTCTTGCCTCAAGCCTGTATCAATTTTAATCTAAGCAAATGGTTTTGTGGTAAAATACGAATTCGATAGAGGATAAAGTATTATATAGGTAATCTTGATCACTTTAATTATTCATAATTACCTATTCCTAGTTTACCTGAACCTAAAATAATCTGTGTTTGGTATAGAACATAGGTATGTACCCCAGTCAAGGTACTAAAATACCTAAATGTTGGATTACTACGCATTTTTATTTTTTGGATAAAATAGTAATAAAAATTCGTTGATTAAGAATTTCGATACCAGCAGTCTGGACAAGTAGGCGTCATTCCAAAAAATTAGACTTTTTTTTCCATTTCGTGTCATATCTCGTTTCCAGTTACGTTTTTCGTCATATGTGCCCAAAGCTTTTTTGTTCTCCATTAAATTACCTACAAAATGAGACCTGTTTTCGCTAAGTGCTTTTGTTTAACAGCAAATGAAGGTCAAAGTAAAAATATTTTCAAACTGATATTATCCCTACTGCTAAAATAATTGACTTACTTCTTACGTCATAAAACAGATGCAGACATATTTTATGATAGACATGGTTCAATTACTGAAAAAAATCTGGAATCTTTAAATAATTAATAATATTTAATAAAGTGTATTTTGGATTTTAGAGTTTAATTATTGTAAGTATATATTTATGACTGGACCACAGAAATCTAAATTACCTTATTTAGAGTTCTGTGGACTGCACGGATGGCGCAATGGCTAAAATGCTCCTCTCGCCACCATACAGCGCCGAGTATTATGGGTTTGATCCCACACGGGACAAAAATTGGTGTGATCCACAAAACTTAATAGTTGTCCCGCGTCTGGGTGTTTTTGTGTCCGTTGTTTGAATGTTTGTAAAGTTGACCGCGACACTGAAATTCCTAGTACGGAAGTTTTCTTTTTTAAATATAAAAAAAAATAATTATGAACATTTTTTTTGGTGTAAACTTTATATCATAGGGACTAACTTTTTGGTCGAGGTTCTCGCTATCAGTAGTCGTCACTACTGTATTCTACTAAATAAGTAGATAAAATTGGAACCAAATAAAACATAGATTCTCCTTCATCCAATAATTAATTATATTGAAATCAAAGTGTCCTGTGATGTGAAAAAATCCAAGCAATTCGTATAATATCAACGGTTGTCACTTTCCTCGAGGGAAGCTTATCTATATGTCATCTTAATCAAGACGTATTTCAATGAAAGATGTGACCATTGCGATAACATCGCTTTAATGTTAATCTCATGTTGGACAGGTATAATTATGTTCTAACTTGCTCGTGCATTCACACAGTTGCTCCTATGGATCAGAAAGTAATTAGTACGGACAACATTATTTTACGTGGTTATTTGAACATTTCTACCATTTTATTTTAGGTAGCCTTTTGTCGTGTGGAAACCCCCACGGGTCAACACCTCATCGAGGTCAACGGCAGGTAGGTATGTCCTAACGAGGTCCTAATGCCTAGTAATGATTTTAGGTAGCCTACGAGAGATGATATCAAACTAATTACTTGCACGTTACATGCTTTGGAAAACGATTTTTATGTAGACGTAATGACAGAAGATAGCACTGACCTGTAATAGTACGAGTATAACATATTTTTATTTATTATGTATACTGACTATAATAAAAACTGAATACTGTATATGGGAAATAATGCTTTGACGTAATTATATGAATAAAATAATGGTATTATGGTTCTGTCACAGACAGTAATCCCATGACCACGGCCAGTGCAACTTGGTCAAATGTCAGTCAGCAATTCAGAGGGATGTACTTATTATGTCGCCCATGGATACTTGCAAGTCAAGAGTCACAAGTGCGTTGCCGGCTTTTAAGGTGGGAGTAGGTGAAGGGTGGGAGTAAAGAAATAACGGGAGGGGGGGGGGGGGGGGTTATGCCTCCGGTAACCTCACTCACTCGGCGAAATACAATTCAAACATTTCTTCACGGTCGGTTTTCTGTGAGGCTGTTGTGTCACTTCGATCGAGCATACGTGCTGAAGCATACCTCACCCACTTGTAAAATGGCTCGCGAAAAATTGATTCGCGGAATTGAGATTTTATCTTTAACCATTTTTTCTTTTTATTTTATTTTAAGTTACGGCAGGTATACTATAATCATCTGTTCTGTTCACTTCTGAAAATAGAACATAGAATAATCCTAAAGACAAGCAGAAGGCGATCTTGCTTGTCTTTACTCTACCGATGTGTGTAAAATTTTAAATAATTCGAACGAACGGTTTTAATAGAGTATTACATCCTTTTTTTTTAAAGTATTTTAATTTGATATCAATGCAATAGTAATCAACCATAAAGTTTACTAAAACTTTATTCTTTGATAAGCGGCATTAAAATACATTTCAATTTTACATTTCAAATATCCGCTCGTAAATTCATGAAAACGCTAGACCGCCATGTTGCTCATTCGTCATGACGTCACGTGGACAGTAAAAGCGTAAATTATTGCAATTTTTCCAAATTTAAAATGAATTTCTATTCTTATGATTGGTGATGGACATAGAACAATACATCCTATATCGATGTTTACACATTCCGGACTTCTAGGCAGAACAAAAATCGGGATTTATGGTAAAAGAAAAGAATCCATTATTGAAAGAGCTTATTCTGTGCAGATTTGTACTGCCTTTACAAAAACCGTTATCCATGTTAATTGTTAAGTTAAATACACTGCAGGAATAAAATATTCGAAAATTTACAACAAAATGACTATATTGACTATATATATATTATGTGGGAGAGCCATGCTTCGGCACGTATGGGCCGGCTCGACTCCGCTCGTTACCACGGCCTCACAGAAAACCGGCCGTGAAGCAATGCTTGCATTGCATTTCGCCGCGTGAGTAAGGTTACCGGAGGCCCTAACCCTTCCCTCTCTCTTATTCCCGTCCTTCCCCTCTCCCCCCTCTTCCCACTCTTCCCCCTCCCCCTCTTCTCCTACTCCCACCTTAAAGGGCGTCAACGCACTTGTGACTCTCGAGTTGAAGGTGCCCATGGGCGGCGGTAGTCATTTACCATCAGGTGACCCGTCTGCTCGTTTGCCCCCTATACCATAAAAAAAAAAATATATATACCTACTTAGTTTTACTGACCTGATGACGTACTGTCATAGCGGCTTGACAGAGCAGATAAAAGCTAAAACTTTAAGATACATTATATAATTTAATTTCCAAATGTATGAACTGAAACTAACATTTTTCAATTGCCTTAACTATCTTACTATTATGTTATTTGATAATTACATTGATAGAGTAAAATATCCTATTATATTGAACATCACATTGTGAGACAACGCTACACGTTAATGTTTTTTTAGTGATAAAGATTTAATGATCATCTTTATATCCAATTAGCCGTCCCCTAAGTTTCACCTGCGTTTATGGTCACTGCTCCACTTCTATTGATCGTAGCGTGATGTTATATAGCCTTCCTCGATAAATGGGCTATCCAACACCAAAAGAATTTTTCAAATCGAAATAGTAGTTCCTGTGATTAGCGCGTTAACTTAACTCTTAAAACCAAATAAAACCTTCAAAAGTCCAGGAAAGATTATCTTAATGCGTCTAGTCAATAACAATTTATCGAAAAATTTCTTCATACACATTATTCGAGACATTGAAAGTTATCTGATTTTGATAGTGACAACTAATTAATACATATTGAAGTAATTTACGCTCATTGGGCAGGATGCGCTACTGGTTACGAGGTATTTTTAACTTTTTTTTTAATAAATTCCCTCCTGTCGCCATGTCGTTTGGAAAGAGGACTATACTACTCAAATGTGAGTGAGAGAGTGGTTTCATTTTGGATTGTGAAAGTTAACTTATAGCATTGTGATATCAAAACAAGCAGGTAAATTGTCGGAAAGTTGTCTAATAAATTCAAACCTTACGTTCCAACCAATTAGAAGACTTTTTGATTAATTAAATAAATTTAAAGTTAATTACATTATTAAATTAATTGAAAACTTTTGGAATTTGTGTTTCACGTTACGCGTGACGGTGAAGGTGGCCATAAATTTTGACGATGCGACATGGTGATTGGTTTATACAGTTTTTTAGATATTAAAATATATCAGATATAAATGTGAAGAATAAATAAATGCAATTAAACTCTAAGTCCTTAAAGTAAAATTAGTTTTTAAAGGAGATAAAGTACATCAAATCGCGACTCAAATCGAACCGGCTGGACAAAGAAAACCGCTGTCAATCGTGACTAACAGTTATGTACTGTTTTTAACTTTCGATTTGTATAAAACCAGGGCTCCGTGGAGAGGTGGAGAATAGGTTAAGAAGCACAGGAGGGACATTATTGATTATTTGAGTTTTCAGAGGCACTGGTAATCGCTTTTACACCATAGCAGAGGCAAGCCCGAGACGTTTATAAATCTTGCCTCTTCAAATAGGAGGTAGGTAAGACCACAGAGTACTTTATTATAACTGGTAAGACCCACGCATTCTACGTATGGCCACGTATGGCTCCAGACTTGTGGTTTTAATTGGTTCGAGACCTACATACATACTCGTATATACGTCAGCCCCGGTGAGGTGAAATCCGAAGGGGTTTTTATTAGTCAAAAATAGAATTACATATTTTGTTATTTAAAATAGGCAACATTTACGAACACATTTTTAAGCGACTTCATTAAATCTCTCATATTTTGTTTCCTTAAGAGATTAAATGCCTTTGAAACAACCGATTTTCCAACTGGTAACCCAGAAAAGGAAAGCTTATTTTTTTCTCTCGTTTATTTTCCTTTGGGAATATTAAATTGCCCTTAACAAGTAATATTACGAAGTATTTATTGAGAAAGAAGAGCCTTCAACTTTGATGCTTTTGAATTTTTGCATGAAATATTTACAAAAACGTACCTCAGACGAATTTAATTATTTGGAAATACATTAAATGCCATGACGTAGCTTTATAGAATAATTTTAAAACGTACCCGGTTCTGAAAAGACAAATTTTTCACAGACCTTCTCAGTAAGTAAATGGGTCGTTTTAGACAACACCTGAAGAAAGAGATCACCCTGAAAGCATTAAGCTATTGTTGTTCCTCAGTCAATTTATTCTATGTAACGTTACCAAAAATTATTCGCCCCCGATTTTTTTCAGATGCTTTGAAAAAAACATCTAATAAATTTCCGTCTTAATTTAGGCAGGAGATAAAATAGATTGAAAAGGTACTTAATGTCCATTTTAAAAGCAAGTTATTAGCGCAGGAGAATAGTACCTTTCCTCGTTTTTAACGTCGTACACTGACTTAAGATATTTTGGGATGCTGCGTCATTATGGTACTTAGTTAAGAGCAGATAAAAATACTCTGGTCCACAGAAATTATTCTCGGTAGTATATCAACCGAATATAATACAAATAAATAAAATTGAAGTGTCTGTTTGTAATGTCAAAATTATAGTATTTTTAAGGCCATACAATTATTTGCAGAATATCTATGACTAAAAATCAGTTTTTAAGATTTTTGTCTTTTTCTCCAAAACGGGTGGACTAATTTCCACGGGACTTTCACTGGCAGCTGGTGTTATAAGGAGTAACTTAGGCTTCCCTTCTTACCTACATACTTAGCAGTCTTGCATGCAAGAAGCAGCCTCATCGTTGCGGAGAGCTTGTCTTCTGGTAAGACAAGCTCTCCGCAACGTGCAGAACTGTTTCCCCCCATCTTGAGTCTGATTTCCTGCTCTACAGTGCTTCTTTATGATGACTTTCTTAATACAGAAAATGGACAACACCATGATCTCAAGTGAGAGGTTAACCACATCGATGGATGTACAAGGTTAAGGTGATGTTTTTCAGATATTCACAGTTTCCTTAGAGCAGCTCCTGCAGTGGTGGCACACTGACAGTATCACAACCTTCTTCCCAAATAACAAAATTTACTACTTGTTTACATTGAAAATATCACGTAAAAGATCTGCTAAATTATATTGATATCCATTTTCTTAACTTTTTTGATAATATAATAACCTACAGCAGTCATAATTATAAAATAAACTTTTTTATTTTCTATTGGAGGTAGATAGAGGTATTACTAGTTTCTAAGAAGTTTAATACCCGTAAATACATTAAAAAAATAGTGCAATTTTGTAAATGTAACATTCAATTAATATTTTATGTTTTTGGAATGGTTTACATAAATTAGTGTGCTTTACAGCAAATTTATGAATGCGTCCATAATTTGGCGAACGGAAATATAATCAACCCACGCTTCCTGTTTCGGTAGTTTCAGAATAGTAGACTACGTTGTTACATCCGAAGGTTCAAGTGAGGATTTTCGAAACACGAATATGAATCCTTAATACCTTTCGTAGAAACGTAAGTGCCAACTAAAATATTCTAGTCTCAGACTGAATTCTAGGAAAACTTTTAGATGAATACAAGACGCCGTCTTCTTGCCAAAGTGTTTTCGACCTATCATTACACGATGAAATGTACTAAATAGAAATTGTTACTTGGAAATGCTTATTTTCCCGATTTCATAATTTATTTTTCTTCTCTGTAATATTTACGACTCTCGCAAAAGCCGCATCCAACAAGTAACATTATGACAAGCAACTTATGACAAGGCCCGTCTGACGTTAAGTTGTTTTATTTTATTTTTTTATTTTGTTGGTTTTAAAGAAAGCTTACAGACTAATAACAATAATAAATTAAAAACGTTTATTGCCCGTGGTCCGATCACGGAGTTCTACTGATTGATCTATGGGCAATTTTTTTGGCAGTGGTTCGTTCAATCGAACCACGGGAAATTTTGATTTACCGTAACTACGCCCTATCGTAACAAGTATAGATTAAAACAATTGCCGATTACAAGCTTCCACATTTAAATAACATAAGCAAAGATATTTAAAAAGGAAAAAAAATCAACAAAAACAAAACAGAAAAGTACTATTTTTGGTTGGTATTTTCGACAACGTTGGTGTTTGAAGTGTGTACACGCAACATTAGAGATTTTTGAAGTTATACTTCTTTTAACGCGTTATGGAAAAATGATGAGAGTGAATTTTTACGAAAAACCGACACCCTGAAGTTAGCTAGTCAACATTTTAGTTTTTTTTAAAAAGTTACCAACTTCACGATAGTGATAAAAATGGTTTTTACATTTTACTTTGAGTGCGTTTATAGAATTTGAGGTTAGTTGACGGTATGTATTATTTATGATAATTTACTGTGATTATAAGTGATAAAATGGCTTTTACATATTACTTTGAGTGCGTTTATAGAATTTGAGGTTAGTTGACGGTATGTATTATTTATTATGATATTTAACTAGATAAAAGTATAACTTCTTACGTGCGTACATAAGTACACACACACACACGCTTTTTGTTTAACTTTTTTTAAAAATCGGTTTCGCCTTATCTTCTTAAAATACTTTAAAATTACTTTAAAATACCTTAAACTTAAATTGACATTAATTCTTAAAATGTTATGAAAATATAATTTACTCCTCCACACTTAATTAAAAAAGATAATTCGAAGAAGCCAGTTACCCATGTATAGCGACGCTATTACTTTTATCCGAACCTTTTAATTATCGAAAGAAAGAGGACCACATACAGAATAGCATCCTATCTCCGCTTCCAGATTGACGTCGCACCAAACAATTGGACTTAATCCTGCTAATAAATTGCCTTTATCTGAGTTTTGGGTGCGGCATTTTTAGTCGACTAAGGTTTCTTATAAATAGGTATTTCAACTTCAGACTGAAAAAGGTCCAAGAGAAAACTTATCGGTGTTTAAACAGTCTACAGGCATACAAGTTAATTAAGATTTTATCACAAATAAATAAAAATAGTAAAATTTTTTGGATAATTTCCCATTACTCTAGGAAAAGAATTCTAATCAATGCAAATAAATAAAATTAAAGTGTCTGTTTGTAATGTCAAAATAATGTTTTTTTTTTAACTCATACAGTTATTTGCACGATACCTATGCCTAAAAATCAGTTTTTAAAATTTTTGCCTGTCTGTTTGTTAAGGCTAATCTCCGGAATGGGTATACCGATTTCCACGAAACTTTCACTGGCAGATGATGGTGTTATAAGGAGTAACTTAGGCTACTTTTATTTCGAAAAAAATATTAGGGTTCCGCACAAAATATATAAATGTGTACATGAGAGCGAAGCCGCGCGGGAACTGCTAGTCCTTACTACTTAACTTTATAAATGCGAATGTGAGTTTGTTTGTTTGTTTTTACACCTTAACTACTCAATCGTTCATCATCATACACGTCAGGGGTACAGAAAAGGACACAGGATAACCTATTTACATTAGATTTTTTTAAATATCTCTTATGCCCGGTTCCTTTAAACGATTCGTTTCACTTACGGACGGTAAAATTTCGTTGTATTTTTAACGAAAATTTTACCGTCCGTAAGCAAAACGAATCTTTTCTTGATTATAGGAACCGGGCAATAGTCATCGCATAAAATTGTGGTCAACAATGAAAAAGTTCAATAAAAACGGTTATCAAGAACAAACCAGAACTACTCATTCGTTTTATAGTTATATTTTCCAGTCAAAGATTGCTTGTAAAAAAACTGCCTTTATCAGTAGATACATATCTAGTTTGTGTATTCATTGTAAGCTATATTTATTGGTGAACCATAAAGCTTAATCTCTATCGTCAGGGGTACAGAAAAGGACACAGGATAACCTATTTACATTAGATTTTTTTAAATATCTCTTATGCCCGGTTCCTTTAAACGATTCGTTTCACTTACGGACGGTAAAATTTCGTTGTATTTTTAACGAAAATTTTACCGTCCGTAAGCAAAACGAATCTTTTCTTGATTATAGGAACCGGGCAATAGTCATCGCATAAAATTGTGGTCAACAATGAAAAAACCAGAACTACTCATTCGTTTTATAGTTATATTTTCCAGTCAAAGATTGCTTGTAAAAAAACTGCCTTTATCAGTAGATACATATCTAGTTTGTGTATTAATTGTAAGCTATATTTATTGGTGAACCATAAAGCTTAATCTTTGAGCTTGCAAGACTGATTTTGTAAATTTAACACTTAACATTTTTTTTTTTATTATTTTTTTATTTTAATACTTTATGCACAATATGTACAGAGGCTGACTTAATGCCTAAGGCATTCTCTGCCAGTCTACCTTAAGGTGGTGTAGAAATTAATGAAGTAGGTGCATTAAGAAGTATACGAATGAGTGTAATATCAGAAAAATTAAATATATATATACGGGAAAATATATACATAGATACATACATACCTGTGCATTACACAATGCTTTGAAAAACTCATAATCAGCTAAGCAGTTTTAAAATGTGCCTAGCCAATCAGGATTACAATGAAAAAATAATTGATTTACCGCGCCCGATGATTGTCGATTTTTATGCGTATAAAAACATTTACATTTAAATTGCTTGGATCGGTGTCGAAAACATATTTTTTGGTATTTGTGTCTACTTATTAATTCGTTTAAGAAGGGAATTTGGTTTTAATTGACTGAGCTATTCTTAAAGACATGAAAAGTATTTATTTTTAAAGACAACTCCCGCTCTAGGAATTACTCATGTGTCGCGCGGGACTTTACAAACAACAGACACAAAGAATACCCAGACTCGGGTGGGAATCGAACCCACGACCTATGGTATAGCAGTCAGCGTCCACAACCACTAGACCAACAGGGCAGTCCATATATCAATATATATAAAAATCAATGCCACTTTTCGTTGTAATTTTATAACTCAGGAACGGGCTCACCTATCCAAACCAAATATTTAGGCTTTGTTCGGACTATTTAGTAGATGGTTTATGTGAAGTTTGCACAAAATCGGTCGTTATATTCACTTTATACGTAGCGAAGCACGTACCGGGCCGCTAGTTATTATTAAATACATTGTTTTTTATTTCCACCAAATACATAATCTTATTCAATACCCAATGGACGATTGTAAGAGAAAAAAATGAATCTTAACGCTTCTTTGTCTTTTTACCAAAAAGTTTAGGTGACGCATCACTCCCAAATGTATAATTGATCTCAGATACCTCCTTTATCACTTTCCGTAGTAATCCGGAAGGGAGGGCCTTTGTAAAAAAAAACAGTTTTTGGTAAAGTTATTACAATTCTTTAACCGTTTTTGTTTTGTGGGTTGTCAGATCTCTATCATCCTGGTAAAGTAGGAGTGACACTATGGGCGTTGTTATTTGTAAGCACCGCGCGGTAGCATCCGGTGGATCGCATGCTTATTTGAGTACTTGACTGTATAAAAAATAATTGTCATCCATATTGTACCAAGGTACCCAGCTGATACACCGCAATACCTATAAATCAATTCCTGACTGACCCTACCTGACGCGGCCAAAACACAATATATATGACATATAATATCTCAAAGAAAAGTATATCTTAAAATCAAGAACAAGAAGTTGAAAATAGTTTGTCAAAATTTGCAAGTTTTTTTTTTTAAAAAAGGTCCCTGTAATGGTCACAGCTCTTCTGATAAGGCATAAAATAGTGCCTAGGGCTATAATTTAAGTGATTTTGACAGGATATATGGCCCCCAGAGGCGTTTCGCTAATACCATTTTATCTCAAATGCTTTATAGGTTAGTGTGACGTCCCTTTTTATGGTTCTCGACTGATATCGATACGATATTGATAAGTAAATTTTTACACTTTTTTCTTTTTGTTTTATTGCGTTTATTGGTTTTTTGGTGGTGGTATAAAATATTGTGGTAGTAGTTTTATGGGCGTTGTTTACTCCCTCAAATATAAATATGTTATGTGTTCTTTGAATTAATATAAAATTATGTCTATTTTAGTGATAAATTTGTGTACCTTTCTAATAGCGAATCTCAGCTCGTAACCGTACCTATGTAAAGAAAGGTACAACGCGAGCGAGAAAAAAGTAAGATGACAGATGTAGAAGAGTCTACCGAAGAAGATGCAAACAAATGTTTGCAACAAGAACAGTTTTTTGTTGCTCAAGAATCCAATTTTTTTCCATCAAAACGGACCGATTACTGCCTGTTAAGCCACAGTCGCTGCAGCTACCGTAATAGTCATCTGCTGTGCACTATTAATGAAAACCTAAAAAAAGGATTTTTTTATATAACAACATTAAAAATATAGATACCTTGTCAACTCAATATTTTTATTCAAAATAAATAAATTACACCAAAATGTAATCATAAATCAACATGAATTAGAGTTTTAATCGGATGGAACCTAGTCCCCGTGTCTGTACTGTCCGGGTGTAATCCGGGTAAATCACGGTCGTATCCGGGTGTGTCCGGTTAAGCGGCTCCACAGGTGGTACAGTGCATTTAGATCTTCAAGATTTTTGGCATATAATTTTACGGGTGTTTGGTTATGTCATGAATTTGGACATAAAACAGAGTGGGCGGAAAACTAGAGCGAGTAGGGTCATCATTACAAGTACTTTGCAAGCTTTTATATGGAAACAAAATGTTTATATGGGTTTTAAGTCTGCAACCAGATTTATATTAGAATTAGCAACCCGCCCGGGCTTCGCACGCGTAGCAGAGACATATTCAACAATCATCGTCATATTTCAACAATTTTACACAAAATCTTAACAAATTATAAACCTATACCTTCGCTCTGCTCTATCTATAGGTGAAAACCGCATGAAAATCCGTTCAGTAATTTTTCAGTTTATCGCGAACAGACGTGGTTTAAAAGTAAGCCCATAACAATCGTGTTATATAGACTTATTTTAATAGGGATGCACTCAAGTTCAAGTCAAGTTCAAATAATTTAGTGTAACTTAAACTATTTAGTAGATAAATATAAACAGAACAAATCAACTATCCTTATTAAGTCTCTCCAATTTGTTCTCAGTCAACAAATCGTAAATCCATCTTCTAAACAGTCAGACAGCGATAGAGAAACGATAATGAGCCCTATTGGTGCAAAATCACGGCCGAATGGCGCCGTGACACATTCACAGTGAGGGCCGACGTCGGCGTTGACTGTACTGATTTACGTTGAGACACAACTAGGTTACGTCACTAATATTACCGTGTTAGCTTTGACAAGGTGACTGACTTATTCTGTAGGTATTCGTCTATTAAAGAAACATCGTTTAAATGATTTTTTTTTTTATGTAGGTTTAATTTTATTTTCGAATTAACTCACTTTTTTACTACTATATTATTGAATACGTGTTAAAAAGATATTAAATATTCTGTTACCTTTTCAGTCTGGTACGGATCATTTTCTCTATATTTTCCGACTGTATCCATCATATTTTGTATGTATTTATACTGTAAAAGAAAACACCAGTGATCTATGTAGTATTGACGTTATAAAATAAAACTCGTGAAATATTCCGCAGAAAAAATGTTGACCAATCTTTTATGCATGTCGTTGTTGTACTGTTTCTGTATCAATTTCAGTAATCAATTTGAAAACTGACACAAATATTACACAGAACATTCAATGCTCAGACATGTATTGTTAAGGTTGACTGGTTGATAATGCCCTGGGCATTAAGCCCGCCTTTGTACAAATGTGCATAAAGTTTTAAATAAATAAATATATGTATGTATGTATATATCTTTTATTCTTATCGTATATGATATAATCATTGGCTATTATATAATCCGGTTAGTGGTTAATGTAGTGCGTAAGTAACCTTGTCAAATATAAAATAAATGAAAAGATTTAAAAATAATACACTGACAACAAGTTACATGAGGACCAAATATTTATCACATCTAACTCCATCTATCGAAAATAAATTGAAGTGCAAGTATTTGTACCATTATGTTCATAACAATGGTCATAAAAGAGCTCGTACTGGTATCGCATTTCAAGAACATTGTGTTGTAATATTTTTATTTCTAAGATAATCTAAGATTAGAAGTGAATCTTTATACTTGTTAGAATGACTTCCAATACTATTAATAGGACTTATCAAAACGCATAAGATGGTTATGTAGCGAATACTAAGTATGTTCTTTCTTTTATCGTTTGCGTTGTATTCCGGAAAATGCTAAGATAGACAAAGATCAAATATGTTGTGATTTTATTTTCTTACTCGAGAAAATTTCGTTAGGGGGAAATGGGAAATAAAAATATGTTTTCGTTTGGTTTATGTTTTCAATAAATTCAAATACATGATTTAGTGCATTTATTCAGTTTCCTTTGCGATGCTTTGTTCCAAATTTAGTATTTTATTTATATAAAGAACAATCGAAATACCAATATGCTGCAATATAATATTTTTTTTGTACATTGTAGTTTAATTTTTTAGAACAACTTTAATGGACTAAATTGTAAAGAGATGTGAATTATTTTATTTACTACCTGACCCAACCGAAGTTGTCCTGTTTTGACCGAATTTCCCCATTTTCCTATCCCTAAAAACGTAATTCGGACGATTGAAGAATATAGTATTTTATTCTGTGAAAGATGTGATCAAAAACATAATAGTAAGGTAGTATGAGGAATAGGCAATCGAAAAATGTTATTTTCAGTTCATAAATTTAGAAATTAAATTTTATAATGCATTTTAATGTTTTCAGTTTTTTATCTGTTCTACAAATATACGAAACAATATACGATACGTTTCGTATATGTGTAGCTGTAGTTTTACCTCAGTGTAAAACTAAGTAAATTTACCGGAGGCCCTAACCCTTCCCTCTTCCTCTCTCCCTTCCTCGCCCCAAATTCCTTCCTTCTCCTACTCCCACCTTAAAGGCCGGCAACGCACTTGTGACTCTTGAGTTGCAGGTGCGCATGGGCGGCGGTAGTCACTTACCATCAGGTGACCCGTCTGCTCATGTGCCCCCTATATCATAAAAAAAGCAAATGTTTAAATATAGATGTAGGATGTCTCGTTCTATCGCGGTCACCAATCACAAGGATAGTAAATCATTTAAAATTTGGGAAAACTGCAATAATTCACGCTTTACTGCCGACATGACGTCATGACGAATGAGCAACATGGCGTCTAACGTTTTCATCAATTTAATGCTACTTATCAATTGAATAAAATTTTAGACACTTTTCTGGTTGTTTAACCTTAAGATCAATTAAAATTAAATCACATAATAGTGTGTAGAACCATATTAGTGAAATGGGTCCAGTCGTTTTTAAGTGATGCGTTTACTCACGTAAAGGTATACATAATACATAGGTTAATTAATTATATTAAAATACGAATATCAAGCGGCTTCCCTATATAGGATTTAGTATAAAATGTACAAATTAATAGTTCTACAAATTGCAATATTACATAATTGCATGCTACAGTTCATTTTTAATTTAAACTATAGTGCATAGATTGGATGAATAAAAATTAATAGTAATGGATTTCTCTATGGATTTTCACGAGAGAGCGCTAAGCCAATCACAACTTCGATTGTATCCTACTATACGTGATGATGTCATCTTGTTATCTGTATTTATTTAAAGAGAAATATATCCGAGCTAGTATCGGAGTACTGGGCTTACATGACTGTAATACGACTGAATGAAGATTAAATATCTCTAAAGCAATCAACAAAGTCCATGTTCGTTTTTTTATTTTGCGGTGTAATACCTTTAAGTGACTAAATTTAATTATTGTGACATTAAACGTATAAAACTTAATTTTATATTTAAAAAAACCCGACCAAGTGCGTGTTGAACTCGCGTGGAGAGGGTTCCGTAACATAAATTGTAAATGTAAGTTTATGAGCACAATATTGACAGATTTGCTATACTATTTTAAGCCCATTGACTTTTCTGTAATATGTAAGTAAAAAACTATTTTTTGTAATTATTTCAAAACCTTAGGCTGAAAATTTACCACCTTCTCTCCCTTATCTATAAAATAACTGAGCCATTTTATTAAGGCTTTAACAATACTGATCTTAAAATTATTTTCTTAATTTCCTTCTTTTATTTTCTACTTTGGCCCCCAACAATGACTATTTTTATGTGGCACGTTTACTTTGTGTTTGGGGTCACAGGAATTGATATATGCACAAAATTTCAAATTAATCGGTCTAGTAGATTCGAAGCAAATTGGCTGTGACAGACGGACAGACAGAGGCACGAGTGATCCTATAATGCTTCCGTTTTTTTATTAGTACGGAACCCTAAAAATTTTGTTTATTTAACAAGTTTACTATGCAACCGAGCAAATGTTGTAAATATATTGTAATTAAACGTTATAGGCACCGACAGGACAGGCTTGCCTAGTGTGGGGCCACAGACAAAGCGTACAGAAAACCACCTGTATACTATTTTGGCAATAAATGAATTTATTACTATTTAAAGCCACCCTACACCCTTTCTGTACCTAAAAGGAATCATATCCAGCAACACAATAATTTATTATAATAACTGACTTTATCTTTAAAGTAGGTATCACAAACAAGAGGCTTTATTCGTATTTATTTAAGGTAGGTTTGTATTTAGACTGGCCTGTTGGTCTAGTGGTTAGTGACCCTGACTGCTGAGCCAGAGGTCGTGTGTTCGATTCCCACACAGGACAAATAATTGTGTTAGATGTGTAAATCGGGACTTAATGGCGATAATATTTAAAAGGTACAATACCTCTTGGTTACCCGACGTTTCGATCGAATTGCACCGATCGTGGTCATGAGTGGACCGATGAGAGCTCAGCGTCGCCTCCGTGAAGTGCGAGTTTCAATCATCATCATATTTCAACCAATTTACAAAAAAGAAACTTAGCAAATTATATACCTAAACCTTCCTCATGAATATTTCTATCTATTGGTGAAAACCGCATGAAAATCCATTCAGTAGTTTTTGAGTTTATCGCGAACAGACAGACAGACAAACGCAGCTGGGGACTTTGTTTTATAATATGTAGTGATGATGAGTACTATCGTGAAAGGCTCTTAGGTGTTTTTAACCCCCGACACAAAGAGGGGTGTTATAAGTTTAACGTGTCTGTGTGTCTGTCTGTGGCATTATAGCTCCTAAACGGATCAACCGATTTGAGTGCGGTTTTTTTTTGTTTGAAAGGTGACTTGATCGAGGGTGTTCTTAAATAAAATTCAAAAAAATCTATTCAGCCGTTCGAAGATCTCCAGCTCTTTGGTAATCGTTGAAGGGATTTTCGAGTCGGGGGTATTTTAAATGTATAATTATTTAATCTCCGGTATTATTAAAAATTGCTAATTATCGAGTAGAGGTATTTTAACAAACGAATAATGAAGAGACACCGGAAGTTAACATAATTTCCGTAGATATTTTTGCGATGCACGCTAAAGCCGATTAAACCGTAACATTTTTAATATTCCATCGATAAAAATGCAATTTCACGCCGAGCGTCCATTGTGACGGCTAAATAAATAAATTCCAAAGTGTAAAATATTATTTTAATCATCGCATGACGATATAAAATAAAGTTACAAATTTACATCAAATAACTTTGTAGTAACTGGACAGTAGGTGATAAAGGATTACGTTGGATGAATCTTTCTGTCATAGATGGGTCACACTGAAAGTTTTTAGAATAGGCCATTAATAAAAGCAGCCGATAAAAAATATTTAAATTTTGAATTAGGAACTCTTTGGGAAATGCGAAGCCGGGGTGGTTGCTAGTGTATTTATAAAAAAAATATGATTATCCATAACACAAGCTCTGCCTTATTTGGGTCTAGTTAGCGTTGTGTTTAATATCCCAGAATATTATTACTATTATCTTCAATCAGTTGAGGAAATCCACAAAAAACTAACTTAATAAGTTTTCGAAGTTAGTTTTTATGGATTCATAGTGACGGAATGAAAAATTCCAAAATAAAAAAAAAAAATAGGATTTAAAATCTTTAACTTTACACATTCCATCTACTTTTATGAAAAGGTAAAAGTACCCTAAACTATACGTTTACAAGTTATGACCGTTTGAATTTTCAAACGGTCATAACTTGTAAACGTATAGTTTTTTTACACAATTTTTTTTCTTTTTGTACCTGCATGCTAGAATCATGCCCTTTCAGTGATTTAAATAAGTGTTCCATTGTTATACACAGTCTGTATACTGTAACGGCTTTTACATAAGTATATAATTGTATTACATCTTAAAGATATTTTTTGTTACACTAAAACTATATTACAGAATATAAAGCACAAATAAGTCGGCAGAGTAAAAAATAAATCGCACGATGCATGTTTATTTATTTAGACGCAAATGAAGTGATTCATCTATGCTAATATTATAAAACTGACGAGTTTGTCTGTTTGTTGTGTTGAACGCGCTAATCTCAGGAACTACTGGTTCGAATTGAAAAATTATTTTAGTGTTGGATAGCCCATTTATCAAGGAAGGCTATAGGCTAATATAACATTAAAACTAATACAAGCGGAACAAGCTACAACTAATAGGAGCGGAGCATCAATGAAAAATATTACAAAAACGGGCAAAATTTACAAACGCGGACGAAGTTGCGCGGGTCAGCTAGTAATTATCATAAAGTATTCTTTTTTTTTGTATTTTAACCTTCTACTAGTATCCATTCCTTAAATAGAAAATGCTATAAAACATCTGAACAAAATCACGCGGACATAAAAAAGTATTTGTATTATGCACCTACGTCAAACACTCATAATTTAAACCACCCAAACTATACACAAAGAACCTTCGAAGATAACCATCAATTTGACCTGAACCCAGCCGGAGTTATAATAAATAGCGCCTCTGAAAGTCCTTCAGTATCCCTCGAGCCAAATATCTCCAAAAACATAAAGGGTTCTGTAGAACCACTGGGGACAACCCTAACATGTCAAATAGTCATACTTTTAGAGAAATGTATTAGTTTTTAGATTACAGCGTTTTTGGGTCGAATAATGTTTAGAGAATTTATTTCTAACAGGACAAATTTAAGTTAGTAATAAAGTTCTACATTTGTATACTAGAGCAGAAAAAGGTAAACTGTACCTTTGCCTTTTATACGAATGTATATAGTATTTATTTCACAATTATGCAGATTTTAATTATAGTCACAGGAAATACAGGACATTCGGGTACGCGACCCCGGCCTCTTCGAACTACTGCAATCTCAGTCACGTTTCCGTTCATTTACGAATTACAGTACACAGTATCTGGATGTAATTTATCTATAATATGTGTGTATTTAGTAATACATACCTAAGTATATTATATATATATATTTATTTTTATATATGTATATATATTTTTAACTAGCACAATCAATCATTAACTATTGTATAACGATATGGGGAGGGGCCCTGCAAAACCTACATTATTCATCTAGAAAGAGCCCAATCGCTACTTAAGGTTATGACTTTTGAACCATATCGATTCCCAACAAAGTCACTGTATGAAAAGTGTGAACTACTAACAGTAAGGCAATTGTATGTTCTCAGTCTCACAATCATGCAGCATAAAGTTGCACCGATCAATCACGACAACAGAAATAAGCGTACCATTACCAACTTTTGCAAACCTTTAAAAGGTAGAACTGCAACAGCAAGACGGCAATGAACGAACCCTAGCTATACGCATATATAATAAAATAAACAAAACTCTGCTCATTAATATACGAGCAAAAAAAGACGTCAAAATTAAAATTAAATCATGGCTGCTAAGACTAGACTACACAAAAACAGAAAACTTGTTAAAATGAACACAACACGCACACACACACACACACACACACACACACACACACACGCACATACACACATGCACACGCACACGCACACGCAAACACACACACGCACACGCACACACGCACACGCACACGCGCACACACACACACACACACATACACACACACACACACACACACACACACACACACACACACACACACATACACACATGCACACGCACACACACACGCACACACACACGCGCACGCACGCACGCACGCACACGCACTCTTAATTGTATTTTTATTGTATAGCTGATAAAAAATGGGTGAAGACACTGTCTCCTGTAATACAGGTTATCACCTACCACAGGAGGCAGGCAGAGGCAATGTATTGCAATAATGGCTATTTAAATTAAATAAATAAATTATTATTAAATTATATTTATCAGCAGTCTGGGTACTATAGTACAGGCTCTGCCTAGTTTGTAAGATGTGTCAAGTTAATATTATTTTTATTTTTTTTGGATTCGGAGCAAATTAAGGCTCGTTAAAATTATTAAATATATTCCGATGGAATTTTGTAGTGAGATAAATAAAACTTAAATTAATTCAGTACTGCAATGTAACAGAATAAAGTTCATTATTTTATATATGTATATTAATCTTTTAAACTATTGATTACCTTATAAATAAAAAAATTTGGATTTTGGATGAATTTTTCTAAAGTTTAGATTTCCGTACCTCAAAAGGAAAGTGCGTAGGCCTGCTTGTCTGTCGGTCGACTTGTCTGTCATCTGTCAAGACCATTTTCGGAGGAGTGCGAGGAGGTATCAAGTAAATTAACATCACACACATACACATAAACTTGAAACTAAAAAATCAAGCTTCTATGTCTCTGACAATCAATCAAAAGATAAGGCGGTGTCCGCAATCCGCAGTGCGTGAGTCAGACTCGCAGTTGTTCAGTTTTTATTGTTCATAGCGCTCTCAGAGCAATAATTAATAGCGCTAGCTACTAAATACATTGATAATGATAGGTATTAATTGAATAGACTACCGGATTTCCACTCTGAAGTAAACACAATGGTGTGCATTGAATTCGCTTGATACGGGTGGTCAATAAATATGACATAATTATCATATTTTCTATATCATTGTAGTAAATAGGTCAACAGTGCAAATTGACCGCTTCAATTAAAATACAGATAGTGCCAGTTTCATGAAACGTAGTTCTCATAAATAAGAGGCTAACAGTATTAGTGGAGATAAATATTTTAATGATTATAATTAAAAAACCAATGGAACTGGGTTTCTGAAACGAGATCCAAGCTTTAAATTTTTCTTTTGTGAGTGTAACTTTCAGTAAGAAGTACTAAGTAAATAAGAAGCAAGAAGATGAAAATATAAATATCACATAAAGAAGAAGAAATAAAATGCAGAATTAATTGCATTTATGGGGAAACAGGGTCAAATGTCTCCTCCCAAAGTGCACAAAACTTTCATTGCGCAATTTTAAATTACAGGCTTGCAGTATTGTAATAAGCGTACCTTAAATATCACTTCTATTTTTTATTTTATTACTTATCTCTTCTCCAAGAAAATCACACTTTAAAAAGTCTTTAAATTTTTTTATCGAATCTCTTTTGTGTGTCCTTTTTATTGATTTATTGCTACGCGCGACTTTGTGGGTAGTCTTAAAATAAAGCTTGGACCGTCAAACTTCTCATTGAACCTTGGAGATAAATCTTTGAAATCTTAATGCAACTAGACCGGCTGGTTTCTACAAGGATGCCTGGCTGCTCAATCTAATGCCTTCAGGCTAACTCGACGGCTAACTGTCATCATAGTCTTTAGGTAGATTTCGAAGAAAGTCTACCTATTGGTTTTGTACCAGTTGTCGAGTTTTCCGGAAATGCCTTCACAGGAGGTCTAGTTAAACCCCAAAACAACCACCGGTTAAAAAGTTAATATATTAATATGTCTATATATATGTATTTATATACGTATGTATGTATGTACCTCAATTTTACCGGCAATATAGAAGTTGCAATATGCACCGATTGCTTTCAAACTTGGACGAAAAATCAACAGGGTCAAAATGAAGGTTAAGTTCGTGAATGGGGGATTTTCCCCAATGGGACGGATATTTTTCATCCTCAATATGGGAATAAAACATAAAGTACAGTACAACATGATGTACATAAAACGAAGACAATTATTCCTATAATATATCTATGCAATAGAGCCTGTCTCTTTTGCCTTAAGCCATGTATTTCTTGCGGCAACGTGTTTATCAATGTCGCCGTATCATCTTGTTATGATTTGAATCATCTTCAAAGAGTGACTTATCTCAGAACTCTTGTGTTGAACATCGTTTCTGTAGTTCTTGTTTAGAATACAGAATAGAAAGGTTAAGTTACTTCTGTATGTTATGTTGTCCACATTTGTGTACAATCAAACATTTCTTAGGTAAATAAATTATTATATTTTGATGTCTATGGCTTTTTATATCAACTACTCATAAAAGGTCTATACTGTAATATTACCTACTTGTTATGTTGTATTATGTAGTGTAGCTAGTTAGCTGGTTTTCGTTTTTTTTATTCATATTTCTTACCTGTAGCGCATTAGTAAAGTATTGCCTAAAACATGTATGGTTACAAGAATAGATGGTAAGTATAAAAAAACCAAACGTTTGTTCAAGTATAATATCAGTTATAGAACTTGAACTTGCTCTGATAGGTTCGTTTAAGATTATTTAGAAGTAGGAAAAACTACATAAAAAACTAGTTTTTTTTTTACTTAAGCCGTTGCGCCATTCGTGCAATCATGTATCACTGTATCGATATAAATTAGCATTATCATAATATTAATACGTGAAGAAAATTCTTTGTATCTCGTTTTAAGAAAATTTTGCGAACGTAGTAACGTGAATTTTTAATATTTAGTTTAAATATAGAAGAAGTGCAGAAAGCAAAAATTTTTAAACAATACGTCCTACAACTTTAAAAATTACATGAAACAGCTTAATGAAATTACACGCGTTAAGTCTATACAATGACAACTCAAGTTATACTGGCCAATGAAAAAACCTATGGTCGAAATTCGACATCCACGCGATCTAGTTATCCTTAAAACGGACGCAATACTAGTAATCTTAGAGGTAGTTGAAACACATATGCATAAGTTAAATCTAAAACTAGTCACTTCATCTCAAATTTCAATTTGTGTGAAAAAACTAACGCAAGCTTTACTACTTAATATTTTGCATGAATATACATTATAGGTACATCAATCACTTCACTTTTAGGAACCCAGTAAACCGCGTTAAAATACATTTTTGGCCGTGTAATTTAACTAGAAGCGAATTCTCTTCACCATTATGATACGAGTAAATGAACGATAAATCTTACAGTTTGCACATTGTACGATAACTTCTGAATCGTTTGTTTGTTGAAATCGCTCGGAAAATCTATCGGGTGATAAAACTGAGTGCGGTCGACGTCACTACTATTGGTCAGAAGTTCAGAACTCGAAGTAATGTGAGTGTCTCCTGGGGGGTGAAATTTATACGTTTCGTCCTTTTAAGAAGCCACGCATCACTACATATTATAAAACAAAGTCCCTCTCCGCGTATGTCTGTCTGTCTGTTCGCGATAAACGGAAAAACTACCAAACGAATTTTCATGCGGTTTTCACTAATGGATAGATGATTCATGAGAAAGGTTTAGGTATATAATTTGTACCTGTGCGAAGCCGGGGCAGGTTGCTAGTAAATATATAAAAAAAAAATATTATTTTCTTATAATTGTACCTGTCGAAAAGGTATCGATAAGAAACGGCCATGTTATTTCTGATATGAGATAGATTTTCTAATAAACATTGCCGAATTAGACCTTATTACTGAAACAAAACACTTACAATGTATAAGAAAAAAAGGGATGATTCTATATAAATTATGAAACGTTTTTCAACCGTTTCATATCTATAAAATGCATTTTACTTGACCTATTTCGGGAAAATTAAATACTTTGGAAAACACTTTAATCCGTTAAATATCACACATCAAATGCATTCAACAAGTAACGAGGTTTATGTTTTGATAACTTTTACGCAGTTGAAAACAATTATAAACCTAAATTATTTTTTTAAAACCCGACTGAGTTAAAAATAATAACTATTAAACATATCGTTGTACGAGGGTCACACTGAAAGTTTTTAGAATAGGCCAGTAAGAAAAGCAGCCGATGAAAAATTTATTTAAATTTCGAACTAGAATCTCTTTAGGAATCTGTAGATGTTTAATGATTTCATTTGTCATTTGTTTGTACAAATTGGAGGCAATTTAAAAAGTGTCTGTCGTGCATTGAAATGGATTTGACTAGAGGAAATTTTCACTCAATGATTTATTACGACTTTCGTTGCGGTCTTACTCAACAACAATATTACGATAGACTTCAGATTAGCATTTCATTACCAAACCCCGTCTCGTGCCACTGTTTACAACTGGTTTAATGAGTTTAAACGTGGTGGAAGCTCACTGATGATTCTCGAGAAGGACGTCCCTCTACGGCGACTACTGAAGATAGCGTGAGTGCTGTACGGCTAATGATAGAAGCTGATAAAAGGGTGACATATCGATAGATTCGGGTAGCTTTAGGCATTGGTATGAGTCAAGTACAAAAAGTCTTATACAAACATTTAGGCGTCAGAAAGCTTTGTACTAGATGGATACCTCATAATTTGGTGGAAGATCAAAATGTTGTTGTTTGGATCGGTGCCGCGCAATGCTAAGTATGACGCAGGTGACTCGAATGCTGTATATGACATCGGCACAGGTGATGAAAGCTAGATTTATTGTTATGAACTCGAAACCAAAAGACAATCTGCGCAATGGATGTTTCCATTCGAAGGTTTGCCGATAAATGTAAAGAATGGTAGAAGTCAAGGGAAAAAGATGACTGCATCATTCTTTGGACGAACGGGTCATTTAACAATAATCAGAATGATTATTGTTAAATTCTTCTTCATTTAACAATAATCAGAATGATTATTGTTAAACGAAGAAGATAAAAGGACTGTTACTGCAGATTGGTATGGCAGTCATTGCCTACCAGTTGTCTTGGAAAATGTTAGACAGTAGCGCCCAAGAAGCAGGATCTTCCTCCACCACGACAACGCTCCAGCTTACCCCGCCAGACGGACTATCGAATATTTGTCTATCAAAGGTTTGGAGCTAGTGAGTTATCCTCCTTATAGTCCCGACCTGGCACCTTGTAACTTTTATTTATTTCTAAAAACAAATGATTAAAAAAGGCGTGGAAGAGATCCTTAAAGAAGAGTGGGCTTACTGCTTCAGTCAATAGTTCCATCGCATTCGACGGTCCTTAGAAAGGAACGGAGACTACTTCGAAAAGCAATAAAAATATTAACAGGCTTCTATTTCACTCCGTTTTTTTATTTTCTAAAAACTTTCAGTGTGACCCCCATATATATATTTTTATAATCATGTTTTAAAACCTTTAATTTTGATACTCCACTATACGTTTGGTTTGGCAGAAAAAAAATACAGATTTTGGCGCCAAAAATCCGCCATTTGGATTTGTTATAAAATATACCTAATAACACTTGTGCAATAAAGACGATTCTAACAACATATCATTTATAAAAACCGGTTGAGCGTTTAGTAATTACGAGGGAACATATGGACGGACAGAACAGGCCTTTTTGACTTCGCTGCAGTCCGGTAATAACTAGTAAAAAGTTGCCTGGACTGAGATATTTCTCAGCTGTGAAGAAAAATAGTAAATAGAGTAGAGTGAATAGGTTACTCCTGGATAGGCGTGTACCATCTTCAGGTGAGATGGAAGAGAAACGCGTATTCCATTACCAAAAAAATGAGCTGGCGAGAGAACGAGAAAGAGAGAGAGTGTGGTATATTCATTACTTCTATAACTTAGACCAGTAATAAACAGCAGACTTTTCTCGGTTGCATTTTATGATGTTAACTTGTAACTATTAAATGACAACAATCAAATCAAATTGTTCCAGACTAGACATTTTTTTAATAAATTACTAAATTCGAAAATACGAGAATCGTAAGTAGGGCCCACTTCATAAGATTCTCCATCGGTTACTGGAGTCTTATGCTATTAAGAGAGAGCACCTCGCAGGTATTGCATTCTTCTCATATTTGGAAACCAAAATTTATGATGCAGTCTGTTAGACCCATAGTAATTACATAGATTTACAATGTGAAAAAAATGTTATAGAAAACGAAGAGGTTTTTATGATTATTTTTGCTTCTAAATTTTGATTATTATTTGTGTAATCTTTTTACAAAAATATCATCATGGGATTAATCCTATTTGAGTGAACTGTCATTTTATACACTTTCCGTCAGTGCTGTAACAATGAGTGCTGAGCGTAGAGGGTTGAGAGCTAAGTCGACGCTTTTGAGTGTTGAAGACTCAAGCGTTAAACGCTAAATCTAAACTGCCGCATCTTTCGATTGCGTTGACTTGGAAGCTTGATTTTTTACTGTTTCAAAGGGATCGTGGTCATCAATATTTGGTGTTAATTTCAATTTGATACCTCTACGCGTTCTTATGGCCAGTATATGTCCCTGTCCTAGTGGCCTATCCAATCACAGGACGGACATACGGGTACAGGACTTCGGCCTCTTCGAGCTCCTGCAGTCTCAGTGTAATTTCCCCATCCGAGACTTGCGGTGTCCCTTACCCTAGCTCCCTCTCGCTATCCGTTTTCCTTAACCTACTTAACCCTCTTTCTTTGCCTCGTCTGAAAACGGTTAAATTCCCCAGGGAACGTTAGCGTCAGGCAGGCGGCCGGCCATAAAAGGAACCAGCCAAAACTCTTTGTAACATTACACATTGCGCAACCCCCAAATAAATTGGGAAAAGGGCAAATAATGACCTCTACCTCTTCCTGATAAAAAGGGTATTGACAGACAGATAGACAAACAGACAGACGGGTCGTAAAGTGATCCTATAAGGGCTAATTTCTCCTTTTGAGAAATGGAACCTTAAAAATGACATCAAATCGAGGTCTTGTGTAGGTTGGGGGTACTTTCCCAGAAATCTACTCTGCCCTGCATTCTTTTAAAAAGTGTTAATACAATTCTACATCTTGAAAATCATTTAACAAATATTTCTTGGAATAAATGTCGCTCGCTTTCGTTAAACTACACGTTTTATATTCAATGCAATTTTAATTCGAATTCCGCAAGCCTTATACAGAAATGAAACATTGTTTTTATCGAAACATTTACTGGTCCTTCTTTATAGTAATTGGTTTTATTCCGGAGTATTTCCCTTATTAATGTTTATTGAGGAAACCTCCATACTACATACTTGAGTGTATTTCTAAAACTTTTCAATTAAGTTCTACTTCAGTGTTATCTACTTTATACTTGTTAAACACTTTTATGTATGTTATCTGAGGTTTTTATCACTATCATTCTATGGGTATATATAAATATTCTCGTGTCAAGTTTATCCGTGATGATCTCCCACACTAATAACCTGATTTTAATGCAATTTTTGGTTCAACTTGAGAGATAGTATAGCTTTTTTCTCAATTTATAGTCACAATATTTTTTATTGAAAATTAGTTAGTCACAGCAACGCGCGGCCGGGAACGGATTTTCATACGATTCTGAGCAGTTGATAGATTTATTCAAAAGAAAGGTTTATGTGTATAATTAATCAGAGTTTCAATTGGTTGAAATATGACGACGATTGTTGAAAATGTTAGAAAAAATCATGCCGACTACGACTGGGAGATTTAATAGCGTGCGCCGCACAAACCAACATATTTCTATGATAACAGTGTACTACGGAATGATTAATTTTACCTTTTAAAATTTAATTAAAATTTAGCAACGCTGTAGTTCAAGCGTAACAATTAAACATACAAATAAACTCACTTTCGCATTTTTAATATTAGTTAAGATGATGGAAAAAAGCATAAAGCTGTTCTGATAACCATATACACTGGCCTTTATAGGCACTGGCCTATAAAGGCTAGGAATACTTGTGGTAGGTCCACAAGTATTCCTATGCGACCATTCACCAGCAGAAAATGGTACTATGTGTGTACAGTCGGGTCTGGAAGTATCTCCGCGACCTCCAAGACCGCGGTTATTGACCAACCAAAATATTTATAACCATCGATACTAATCTACATACTACTTACTCGAGAATTAGTCATTTTATGAATTAAATTTTCAATTAATTCAATAAAATAGAGTTTAATAAAACTAAAAAAAACACACTTTAAAAGCGAGCTGAAAAAAAGTAAAACAGAGTTCCATTTTCCACTTCTTGGCTTAATCATAAGACCATCGTTACCAAACCCAAACTGTAGGACTCGTCAAACGGAAATATATGACGAAAAACTTTCGTGAGTGGTATTCATATTAATTAAGAATAAATGGTTTTACTCACGTCTGGCACCTGCAACTGACGCGGCCCTACCGCGTCAGTTGCCTCAGTTGCGCCTCGCTCCTTAAAAAGGGTCGGGTCCGACACTATACACGGGCATCCCCGAAATATACACGTGAGTAAAACGAAGAGAACGTAAGAATCATATAAGCTTAACCTTGAGGGGTTTACTAGTAGCCACCACCAAGAGTTCTACCACCTCCTCCTGATGATGGGATCAGATCAGGTTCGAGATCCAAAATTATAGTATTGTCGTCCAAACTACTCGTACATATACAAGTTAGTTTAATATAACGCTCTCTTTGTTTCTCTCAAAACTTCTGATGGATTCAGTGACATACATACAAATGTAAGTGTGTTTTGTAAATTTGAACATACGCGCAAAAAAAGTTCTCTCTGAAATATTCCATAGAAAAATTCTTTCTCACGCTATTCAACTATTCACGAAACACGAAAACTATAAAAACTTGCTATAACTATTCAGAAGGCGGCAGACCTGGTGCTGTGGGGCAAATTGGACACATTAGGAGAGCCCTAAGCCCAGCAGTGGACTGCAATCGGCTGATCAATGAAGATTGATGCTAAACATGCACAAACTTTCTTCCTGCTGTCCTACTGTCTGTCGTAGTTGACAGTAGGACAGTAGGTAAAAATATTACTCATCCCGTGAAATGCAACAGTCGAACAAAATGCCTTTCTCTAAACTATGAAACTTTATATTACTTAACCGGTACAAACAAAATTGAGGAGGGTGTAAGAAAGATGTCTAAACTGGGACCAGCCTGCCTTCCAACAAACTAAGAACTACTTGAAAGAAAAAGTATGAGAAACTTTGTTTCAGTTTGTTACAAAAATATATGTAAAATATGGGCAATGTAACTGTGTGCAATCTTAGTTCAGTGTACGTTTCTTCGTGTTTAATTTGCGGTGCTTATGAGATGACTCAGTATTTTGAAGTTTTTTTTGAATTTGTTTAAAAATATTTGTTAGAAGCGGCTTTAGCGTAATGGCTAAGGCGTCGGACATTGAATCGAGTGGTTGCGAGTTCGAATCCCACCCAGTGCACTACCGGCGTGAAGCCACTCCTAACACAAGCATTTAGCTTAGCAGTGCAACCTGGTCGAAACGTCAGGCAATTCAGAGGTATGTAATACCTTTTCGTGATCGCGTTAATTCCCGTATAAATACAATCAAAATTATAAGATTATAGTTAGATGGTAGATCAGAAATATTTTTTTAGTGACTCAAGTTTTGATTTAAATTAGGCAAACACACATACTTTTGAATACTTAAAACTCAGTCTTTAAACTTCAATTATAATGTTTAGTATCGCAATTAACTTTGCTAAATTAATTTCATGTTTCGTTAATGATAAATAATTCACCTTGAAATTACTTCACTCTTGCCATAAGGAAATCGTAGAAATAATTTATATTGACTCAGAGGTATTGTTTTTTCTTAAAACCTAAGTAATTATTATAACACAGTTAAAATGAGACTCCTTATTGCAGTTATATTATTATTTTCCATTATCGTAAGTGCCAATTATCGTAATATTAACCCTGGATTAAGACTGATTGACTTGACTTGATTACTGACTGTAATCACATAGTTTACAAGAAAAAAAAAATCAAAATAGTAGTAGAATGTGATTTTATTACTACACGTCAAGCCTATTCATTTCTGTTAGATTTTTATAAAGGTCAACTCATTTAGCATACAATATCATAACTAAATCCATTAATATTTCATTGTATTTGTCCTCACACCTATTAATGTCCTTGATGTGATAATAAAGTACAGTTTTAACTTTTGAAACGCCAGTAGCGTAAGGCGTCGGACTTGCGACTTTTTTAAGCACCATCTAGCTTTGATAAAAGTAATCGACGTGTAAAAGTGTCTGAAAAGAGGTATTTGCAAAAATAAGTTAATTTATCATTGAAGTGTTTTGTTTTCACATAATTTACTTTTCCATTCGTGGATGGCAATCTTTGAACCTGTAAATATCGATACAACTTGTAACAAACAAACAGGCTCGCTACATTATCTGATAGAATAAGTTCCTCATACTTTGCTTGCAGGAGATTTACTGTTTTAGATACTTTAACAACAATAACATAAGCAGCCAAAACCACTGTTACCCCTCTCATGTGTCCTTGTGACATTCCGAGTTCTGCCTGTTCTATTTTCACAAGCACGGCGGACTTCACCTGAATTTCGTCTGTGTTGAATTCTGATACCGACACACTTCAGCAAACATGTGAGGTTGCTGTACCAGCGATTTGGACATACCCGAACGTCAGCATCTATGAGTAATAGAGGAAATGACGTTATTTGAAATGGGGCGATCGATATTTAATATTGTTCTAAACTTTCTTAAGCCACAACTAATATATATATATATTTAATTCAAAGGGCAACATTGAAGCGGACCAAAATTTTAAGGAGGATTATGTCAACAGTGGCGGTGAAGTATTTTCTTCTGAAAAGGTTGACAAAGTAAGATTAATACGCATTATCAGTTATTAACTTTCTGCAGGACGAAGCAAAGGTTCACTCCATCTGTATTCGCCTGACTTTTTAAGCTAAGCTAAGCCATGTAAAGAAGTCTGGCTGACATAGTGTAACAGTATAACACAACATATAGCATGCTCGCACTTGTATACTTATACATTTTAATACCTGTGTCTCTAAAATAGATACGTATGGTACATATCGGAACATAACACACTGTTAAACTATTGCATCGTCCAGAGTGCGAAGATATTGTACAGAAAATCTACAAAGAAAATCGCCATGAGCTAACATTACTAGCAACTAGTGGTTTTAGTGCATGCTTTCTCATGAAATTTTCTCTAGAAACGCACATATCAAATACCAGCTGCAACCCCGCGGTTTCAACCGCATAAATCCCGATGTCGTGGGAGTATCGGGATCAAAAGTAAGTAATGCGTTAATCCAGGTCTCCAACTATCTACATACCAAGTTTCATTGTAATCGGTTCAGCGGTTTTTGCGTGAAAGAGTAACAAACATCCATCCATCCAAACTTTCACATTTTTAATATTAGTGGGATGAGTTTTCAGAAGTTAGAGCGCTCATTCGTGGTTTGGTTAGCACACACATGCTACAACGAGCACAACAAACATTATTCCTGGTTTCGGGGACTTTTGAATCGCCTTTTCTTAAGTATACTACTTTGATGAGGAGTTTGTTCTGTGTGGTCGATCCGTTCAGGCCATCTCACTAAAGTTTGCCTTATAAATTTTTGCAGCCGTTTTGTCATTCATTCTAAACTCATTTTCTCTACACAATAAGGCTGTAAAATATATTAGTAAATAAAAAATACAAACTACCTTACAATTATGCCATATGTATCGTTGGCACACGGGTTTTTTACTAACAAAACAGTATGATATGCTTGTGTTCTCTATCCGCTTATTTTACAGATGATCAGAAAGGCTTGCAAGAATACGTGTAATGATTACAAGGATGCAGATGCCAGTTCATCTGAGAGCAGCGATTACGGTTCTGATTCTGGTTAAAGCAACTGAACAGCTGTAGTGACTTATGCTATAGACTTCACAATTATTAAAAAAAAAACTTAATTTTTTTTATTTTAGTTTAAACTTTAGCTTTTTAATCTATACTAATACTAGCAACCCGCCCCGGCTTCGCATGGGTAGCAGAGAAATCTTCAACAATCATCATCATATTTCAACCAATGTACATAAAACCTTAACAAATTATATACCTAAACCTTCCTCATAAATCGTTCTACCTATTGGTGAAAACCACATGAAAATCCGTTCAGTAGTTTTTGAGTTTATCGCGAACAGACAGACAGACGCGGCGGGGGGCTTTGTTTTATAATATGTGGTGATGAAATTAAACCTGGGCCTGTTAATTATGATGTGATATAAAATAATGCTTAATGGTATAGTAAATACAACATTGTTATGTAATAACCGACGACAATGATCACAATGGTGATAATATAATATTTATCATGATAATATTATATTTATATTTTACTAGCGGACCCGACAGACGTCGTCCTGCGTTAACGTAAAAATATTATTCCTGGAACCCTATCGTAGCGCCATCTACCGGTTCCAATTATAAATCTAAACCATTCTCGAATCCACCTGAAGACACACAAAGAATTATTTCATTAAAATCTGTCCAGCCGTTTATGAGGAGTTCAGTGACATACACACCCACAGAAGAAATATATCTAAAGATTTGCTGGAGGACACCTTTTTCGGTGCTTGTTAATATACAAGTAGTAAAATTTAAACATTTTGTAGGTAAGTTATAGGTAGAATAAAGTGTAAATTTCAATGTGTACCTACAAACACGTCATTTTAATTTAAAAAAAGGCTTTGATTAAAAACTCTCCACACGTTTTAAAGTCGATGAAAATAGACAAAATGAAGTTTTCTATTCCACAAACTCTTACAAACTGACTGACGAAAAAATCCATAATAATTGGAGCCATTAAACTAAAAAGAAAAACAAGAAGTTGTCAAAATAAGATGTCAAAAAATTAAGCATGATATAAACAATACAGAATAATATAACATATAAAAAATAAAGCAAAATGCTCTCATATCAAAATCGATTTATAAATGATGCAATAACTTATTAATAAGGCTTTCTATCAACAAAACAAAATAATAATCAAAGTCATATGTAGATGCCAGGTCAGATTGTAAATCTGGAGACAGACATTAGAGCTTTCAAAGATGGGAGTAGTGAACAGCAAGGATGATAGACGGAGGATAGATGAATCAACTAGCAATTCCAGGTACATAAATATGAACAACTTACATATATCTATATGTGTCTAATTCCAAGTGATCTAATTATATAAATCTGTACTAACTTTTAAACTACCGCGTTCCATCTTATAAAGGTGAAAGTTTGTGAGTATGGATGGATGGGTGGATGTTTGTTACTCTTTCACGCAAAAACTACTAAACCGATTGCGATGAAACTTGGTGTGTAGATAGCTGGAAATCTGGATTAACACATAGGCTACTTTTTATCCCGATATTCCCACGGGATCGGGACTTACGCGGGTGAAACCGCGGGGCGCAGCGAGTAATATAATAATGTACAAGTATTTGAAATTTTAATCACGTAATAAGTATTAGATACCTTTGAATTGCCTGACGTTTCGACCAGGTTGCACAGGCCGTGGTCACAGGCCTGTGTACATGTACATAATTAAATAAATCTAAATAAATATATTACTATAATATAAACATTAAAACTATATTCAAGACTACATCTTTCACTATCACAAGTCTTTGTCTGACTTGCAGCTTTCTGAGTATAATGTGATTTTTGCTTTCAGTTTATCAAATTTACGATACGTGATCACAGAGAAGCCAAAATGGAAAGTTTTCAAAAAGAAAGAGTGAGTTTATACCATATATCACATATATCACTCCTGGCTTGTTGCCCCAATGATAGCAACAGACAAGAATAAACCTCAACGAATTAATTTTCTATTTAGACAGGGAAAGCGTCTATTAGTCCTCAACCCAACAATACCTTAATACATATTTCGCCTCTACTCGAGACATTGTCAGCAACGATTTGAAAGCAAACGAACATAGCAGGAACTTATGTACATGTTTAAATATTTCTTTATAGACCTTTGAACTTTAGAAAAAAAAAAACCATTTGCTGCATTATTGTATAAATTTATTTTATTTATTTCTCTTTATTGTACACTTTTAAATAGTAAATAGTGCAAATACAAGTTACAAATGTTAAGGTATAACAATCGGCGGTCTTATCACACACGGCGATTTCTTCCAGACAACCTTTGTACAGATATTGGCAAATATAATTGAGGGTAGTCTGTGGTGTACAATATAAGGTTATGTTAAGTACCTTACTCACCATCGTGTCTGACGTTAAATATTATTTATTAAACAACCGGATAAGTGCGAGTTTGTCTCGCGCACCAAGCTTTCCGTTAGCAAACAAACTTGTATGTAGACAGTACGTCCTAATGGGTGTGTTGATCTAGTGGTTGGTGGTCCTGACTGCTGAGCCAGAGGTCGTGGCTTCGATTCCCAACCAGGACAAATAATTGTGTGATGAGCACTATCATTTGTTCTGTGTCGGGTTGTAATTTATCCACATATAAGTACGTTTATCAGTAGTCTGGTTAACGTAGTACAGGCTATGTCTAGTTTGAGATCAGACGGCCGCTTGTTAGGTGTCGCGTTGACTTAAAAGTTTGATTTTTTACAGCTTCAAATGACGGCAGACATAAGTATTTAATGTTAATTTCAACTTGATGCCTCTACAGATTCCTGTGGAATAGGATCTTGACAAACATGCTGACTGACAGACGGACAACAAAGTGATCTTATAAGGTTTCTTTTTTTCCTTTTGAGGAACGGTACCCTAATAAACAAGTTTTATACAATTTCTCCTACTGTATCCTAAAAAAGTGTTTTAATTACTTTAACTGCTGCACTATAAGCTAACTCCACACTTTTACAATCGGCAATTTTATGTCGACACTGCATCTAGTTCCGTGGTTTATCGTACAACAATCGGCGAATTTGCGTTTTTTACTGTAAAAAATGTGTTAAGGAGATGTGCATAGCCGAGAATGGGCCCTTGGCTGAGTGCTCTTGAAAAATTATTAATTTCTCATAAAAGAGAATAATCTTGTCAGCAACTCTTTCAAACACGTTATTGTAATAAAATATTTGTTTAAGTACCTATTCAAAAGTTTTTTTTTTTCAACTTTTATTTCAATAGCATTATAGACAATCCCGGCTTTAACACAATCGGCACAAAAAACTTGAGCTCACATTGCTATTATATTTTTTCAGATACATTATGGCTTCAAAATATAACTCACTTTCTTGTCTATTTATTTTGTACACGTGTTGCAGGATTGTGCCTTTACCTAAAGGTGTTTGCAAAGGTGGATGTCCGTGCGGTAACGATGGCCCTTGTAAACAGAAAGTTACTCCTAATGGTGTCACCATACATTATCCACAGCCGAAGTGAGATATTTTGCAACATTTTCATACATAGACGTTTCTAATTAACTCCTTAATTTTGTGATAAATTGGGGTACTGATACATAGTTTACAATTTAGTTTATGTACCAATCTCCCACAGTGATTTGACAAATATACCATTAAAATTTATGTTAAATAAACCAAAAAATAGTAAGAATTTTTTCACCTCATAACCTGCACTCCACGAATATGAGTACCTAAGTAATCCACGTCCTCTCTATTAAAAAGCTGATTTTATAAGTATTGTGCTACTGCCAGTTATCATATCTGTACTACTATACCCGCAGATAAAATTATTTGATGATTTGATTAATTTTTCAGGAAGAAAAAGTATGCCCTTATACAGAAACGCCCAGTGACGAAAGCTACCAAAAATTATCTTAATACGTAAGTATTTACATATATGAATCATAGTTTTTTAGACACACATGGACGAATTTTAAAAGGTTCTTTTCTATTCAAAAAGATTCCACGTAAAAATACCTACGATGAATTTACCAATGCCACATATGAGTTTCAAAATGCCAGATATGAAGCTTAAAATGCCCGAAGTAAACTTCAAAATGAGTTTCAACATGCCTAGTCTGAACCTAAAAAAGTTTAGTTTGAGTGAAAAAATATCTGACCTAGGTGAAAAAATGTCAAATTTGGGAGAAAAATTTTCTGATCTTGGCGAAAAATTGCCCAATTTGAGACATACGTTGCGTAAAGTAAATAATAAAAGGAAGAAAATGCCAAGGAGTCTTAGTGCGGAATTCATGTTTATGCCGTTCATGTTAAATATGGGAAACAGTAATAAAAAGTCTAACTTTGGTCAAAAATCAAACAAATTTAAGCCATACAGACCCTGACTTACACTTATTAAAAAGAAAGAAAATGCCAAGAAGGCTAATTAAGGAATGTATATCAATGGTGTTTATATTTAAATGAGGTAAGCACTGTAGTACATTTTACATCAGACCAGTTATAAAATTAAAAGGACTGACATGATATCATTATATACCTATGCTAAGGAGTGCCTACTGGGTTTTTAATATGTTATTTTGGTCTAGACTGCAAGGGAGTGAAGCTCTTTTATTGGAGAAACTGTCAAACATTATCGAACAATCCTCAACGTGCATAGTTATTTGCGGCATTCTCAGACCGTCAGTCGATTTTAGTTTAATTGCTAAATTGTATTTAATTGCAATTTCACAATTAGAATGAAGTTCTCGTGGCAGTAATTTTTACTTGTATATGGCAAGTGAAATTCACTCTGAAGCCATTGTACAGAGTGCCCGAAGAATTAATTAGCTATTACTATTCTATAATATGTAGTTAACCAAGCCTCATGCACTTCCCACCCTACCTGCAAAGACTTTTTATCCCCTTAGATTTAACTTTTAAATCTTTGATTATATACCTGTCTAGATAGAGTAACTCAAACAAATAGTTCACTGAAAACGGCATACAATAATGCAATATGTGTACTCACACTACACGTGCGTACTCACGCACGTGTAGTTATTGTCACTGTGTGCGTGTTTAGGGATGCTTGCTCTAAATTATTTACTTACCTTCTTTTTTTATTATAGTAAGGAGATGAATGGTAAATAAAATAATGATTTAAAAGAAAAATAATTTATTACAAAACATATTAATCAACAAAAACATAATAAAAAAATCTAGGACTAAAATAGGACTGCACGTCAGAAGTGAAAACACACACATATATTATACGTATACACACACACACATCTATATCACGCGAGTTCAGTGCTTTTTCCCCATCCCAAAAGTGCCCAACGTGCCTAAAGAAGTTTTCACTTCAAATAAAAAGTGTTTTTAAATATAGAGGTGTGTTAATCTGTTAGAAACGAAAAATGACCGGCCTAATTCAAATTACAAAGGTACCAATGTAAAGTGAAAATAAGTGATTAAAAAATTAAAGAATTTGTGGCGACTTCCACATACAGCAAAAACATACTCCAACAACATCTAGCGAAGACGAGCTGAACTACGAAGTAACTACTAGTCCTGCATCGCGCTATGAGAGGTTCTCGCGCTGATTAGTATATATACAACTTCCCAACATCAACCATGATGACCTCGCTTGGTCGGAGGATCCTCCCATTTTGTTGGAGGGATATAATACCCGTCCCTCCACAAATTCAATTAAAATCCGTCTCTTTGTGTCTCTCACCAAAAACTGTAAAACATAAGATGAGATTAATAAACTTAGTCAAATTTTAGTAAAAAAAACTGTGGTGTGGATTTTATAAATTTATAAAATGTTTTAAAAAAGCTATATGTTTAAAATATCCCTCCACTTAGTGACTTAATACTAAACCCACGTCGAGCATTTTTATGTAAGAAATAAATAGTAATAAGTTAACCTTGCTTGGTATGGATCCACTATTCAGCCGTCGTAACCCCTTCTTTGTAAAATATAAATCATCAGCAGAAAAATGTTCAGAACATACGACGGAACTCGTGTGAGGAATTCACTGGTCCTCATTTCTGGTCTGCAATATAATTTCTTTCCATCGATTTGCCAGTACGGGATCCGTAAGAAATCTAAAACCCAAAAGATCCTAAGGACCAACAATCTAATTGAGAGAATAGAAAAGAGGTTACGTGTAGGAAGTTAACTAGAATAAGGTATCATTTTCTTAAGCGATAAACTTTTTTAATAATATAAAACAGCAACAGCGACATCGTTTTACGATTACCCATAGTTTTTGTAAAATTATCCCGTAATAAACTGACAACATCGGCTAATCTGTCATACATACAAATATTGAAATATTTATTCATATTTTCTAAGAAAATAATGTAAATTAAAACAAAACTTACCGATGAAAAGTAATCTTAGTGTTATTACAAGTTTTTCCAGGATAGTTTCGACACAATTTAATAGCACAAACCGGTATGATTAATTGTTTTCGTAAGCTCGCCGCCGATAACAGTTCCAAATGACAATGATGTCTATGACACTCGACTCTACGAAATATAGTGATCTTTTTTAGCGCCGTTCTGTGCGGCCGAATATGTCATCTAGACATGTATATAATCAAAGTTTTAAATACAATGAAATTGGTAACGTTTCAATCATTTTAGTCCTAGTGCAGACTTCAACAAATGCCATTACTCTTATCGTAGTATTTGAGGAAAAAAAAATCATTGGCTATATTAAATATTCATAACCTACTATATGTTAAGCAATGTTAGCCCTAATATCATGGATTGATAGAAAATGTCAATGCAAAATTATATGTCTATGATATTATATCTTTTGTTAGTGAATTTTGATTCCTACAAATAATTCAGACAATGTAAACTGTTAAAAATGTGTGGAGAATATACCCGATACTGGAACTTTTACCTCGAGAAAATAAGGAATAAAACAATACATCCTTTTTTATAACCAAAGACTTAGTCTTTAGACTAAGTCTATGAAATTAAGTTCACTGTATACTTAGATTATGATATATATTTTGTAAACACCGTTTTTGTTTCAGACCTAAGACAGCCCAAAACGTCAAAGTGGTTCGACCTAGGAAGTTACTAACATGGAGGTTGGATAGCATAAAGTTAACCAGAACGCCATTTAAACCAACGTATGTTCTTATCCTACATATCTTACTGACTTATTTAAAATTAAATACGTTAAAATACATACACAAAGTTATCAAAGTAAAAAAGGTACAAAATGAATAAATATACTAGCTGTCATTAGACAGCACAAAGAGTAGTATCTGGTTTTACTACTGGCGTGTATCCTACACGAAGAATTCCATGAAGAGGTAATGGTGGTAGCATACTTGTGACACAAATGATCGATAACTACTGACCTTGTTTTGCCCAGGAAATCAGTGCAAGAAGCCAGACATCGAGCTAAGAAGCCCAGTAAAGCTACACACCTTTTTTTTTAATTAAGCCAAGTTTTTTTTCAGGCCTACTACGAGTAATACGGTTAAACCTGCGACTGCATCAGAAGTCAAGAGGTAAAATTGGTGTCCAGCGAAAGATTTCAACTATTATGTTATGTTTATTATGCTTTCTTCATTATCATGTATAAAATATAAATAAATAATTTTTATAAATTATGTATTGTCTAAAGAAATCCGTAGTAAAGAGTTTAATAAATATTACAATGTAGTAACATTATTATGTTTTCCATCATTGGTCAAAGCAAAGATTTAAGCTGAGGTAATAATTTGTTGAAAAATTATTACAAACAAAAATCTATAGTCCCGATTTTTCCGAGACAGGAACTCGTTTAATTTGTGGTCCCAAAATACCACTTAACAATAATTATTTTATTAAAACGATGAACCCGGACCGTGATCCTGGTCCCGGTCCCTAAAACCCCAAGTCTCGCTTAGACATAGTATTAAAAAACCGATACAGTCACATTTCTGTTGCACCTTGGCTTAATAATAACATAGATTTATTATTAAATAGAGTGTTACTAAAAAGAGTCTTTACTGTCTTACGATCTGTTTTGGTCTGATGTATTTCGTAAATAAAGTTCATGAAATATTCGTACATCCACACTAAGTTATATCTGACATTGGACAAGGTGTGTTAGCTTTCGCTTTCTTTTTCTAATCTGAAGTTTCTTTCTGAATAAATAACTACAAAACAACTGTAAATTTTAAAAACCCCCAGTCAAAAACCCTTCAACGATCAGAAAAGAGCTGATAGTCCGGTTGACAGATTTTCTTAAATAATAGTTGAGCAAAGAACACTCGATCAAGACACCATCCAAACAAAAAAAAAAACTAATTCAAAATCTATCTATCCGTTAGAAGGATCTATCCAGACAGGCACTAGATACGCAGACACACAGGTACACACGGGGTTACTAATGAAATTGACAAATCTTTATTACTAAAAAACATTATTTACATCAAAGATGATATGACAGTACAAATGAAAATATAAATAGTGAAGACCAAATGCGGGTAGTTGCTCGTCGGCGTCGTGTCGTGAGCTCTCATCAGTCCACTCGAGACCACGATCGGTGCAATTCGATCGAAACGTCGAGTAACCAAAAAGGTATTGTACCCTTTATATATTATCGCGATTAAGTCCCGAGTTACACATTTGACGTTATCTTCTGATTCTGATCATGACATATCGAATCAGAATTATTTAACCGTCTTTAATAGCAGCAACAAAAAATATATAATGTTTAAAGAGTATGCAATGTAATCACGAATATAATGACAGTCAAAATATGCAGTACAATAAAAACTAAAATAATTACATTGGTATGGTTGGTATCTAATTTCATGTTACACTCTTCATTAAAAAAATCAAAAATATTACGTGTCAAAATAAATAATCCCACCTAATGGCAAAAAATATAAAATCTTATCAATATGAAATTGATAAGATAAGGTAGAAGAGGAAAAGAGAAGGAGATGGGATATAACCTGACCTCCTCTCTGCAAACAATAGCCTGAATCGTCCTGTATAGTACTGAGAGGATTCATAGCTGTGCAGAACCACAAGGGACTCAAACTTTCAAGTCACTTACGTTTCTTGTACAACTTCATCACCCTCAAGAGCCAGGTGTGCGGTACAGAGTCATAGGCTTTTTATAATCTATCTAATATGTAGCCAAATCCTTTCGGTTTACGGCGAAGAAGTATAAGGAGCTCTTAAGTATCATAGGCCGACCCTTCTACATCGATTCTGAGAGTAAGCCATAATAGTTTTTTTGGTTATATGTTATCTTCACTCACAGAATGAACGTTATAAAATAAAGTGTTGTTAGACACGTTATTGGTTTATAGTTTTTGGGATCTGTAGCATTACCAGACTTTTAGAACAGGTGGGTTACGCCCGTGGTCATAAAAGTCGGCAGACCTTTCAGACCAGTTAAGTAGTGGTCTGAAAATAAACATTATTATTATAACGGGTGTAAGGAACGGCCTGCCGAATCTTGAAATAGTAGATTCAGATCATTATTCTGAGTGGAAAATCATTGGAATTGGAAATTTCTGCCGGAAAATTCTTTTTTTTTAATGTTACATATTTTGGTTAAATGTGACATCACAATGAGTAAACAGAACGTTTTACCGAAAATCCGTCAATGCGCTCTGTGACTCGTGAGTCTGATGAGTATGAGTATCACTATCTACATAATCATAGGAACTATTAATAGTTCCCGCAAGCCCAACTCACAAAATACTTTATTATTTAAGAGCACTAACAGGTTATTGACGTAGTGCATGCACACCACACTCATATGTATATTGCATTTCGAATCAAATGTTTAAGTATACACAACTCAAAATAAACAAATTTAGATTGAGTTGTCCGTACACAGTAAATATTCAAAGATAATGGCCACACAGCTATTTTGAAAAGTTGCGAGTTTGGGGCAATGTGTAAAAACATAGATATACAATAAAGTTTTCTTAAATTATTTCTTTTTCATGAATTTTTCTTTTTAATATTTGTTAAACAATACCAAGAATACGTTGTATATCTTCTGCTTACGTCACGGAATTAAGTAATTCTGTGGATCTACCTGAACCTAATCAGATGGCACTGCTAATAAATAATGAGAAATGAAAAAATAGATGAATAGGCATTAATGCATATAAATTTTTGTATCAATATTTATTTCGTATGCCGCGTTATTGAAAATAACAAGGTTAAAATTTTCTCTACTTTTGTGTAAGCGAATTCAATAAATTTTTATAAATTTCCCTTAATGCCGTCTTTGCTTGTCGCGGGAATTTCACAAACATTCATACATTTGATGGTCCGTGTAGATATCTAACCTAAAACACTCTTGATGCAGTGAAAAGTATGGAGGCGCGACCACTTAAACCACTGTACCATATCTTTCTGCAGTCAAAAGCAAAAATATCACTTGCCATACTAAGTTTCATTCAAGTTAGGTAATAATAGTAGTCGTAGAAAGAAGTAGTTTTCACGTAATATCATGATGACGACGAAAAAGTTACTCAAGACGCACACGCTCAACTTCAATTTGAATAGATTCAGAGAGAAAATAATAAAAACCGAACGATCATGACGAATTTCAGCTAATCGATGAAATCCCACTAATATTATAAATGTGAAAGTTTGGATGTATGGATGGATGTTTGTTACTCTTTCACGCAAAACCACTGAACCGATTGCGATGAAACTTGCTATGCAGATAGCTGGAGACCTGGATTAACGCATAGGTTACTTTTTATCGCAATATTCCCACGGGATCGGGACTAACGCGGGTGAAACCGCAGGGCGCTGCAAGTAATCAATAATAAAAAGACCATAACTTTTTTTTACTATATTTTTTATTTTGAAAGTAATTTTTTTAACTAAATATATCAATCGATTACAGATTTGATACCTTGTCCATTTATACTACACTACACTAAAATAGAAATCGTGTTTTTTTTATTCTGCTCTTTGGAGGTTTCGAAACAGCATAATTTGTTAGGAAACTTAACAATCGGTGATAGTCAAAATGGCACAAATTGTTCTAACTGCCTATTTTCTGTCATAAGCAGGATCTAAATGAAAAAATCTGCGTAGTCTGCCATAGCATAATAGGGTGGATTGGGGTGGCTCATTACACTGACAAGGGTCGCTACTGCAGCGTAGAATTTCTTTAAAAACATCTCTCTCTGCAAATGAAGTGAGAACAAAAAATTTACAGTAAATGAGGCTTACTTATTTATTATTCCTATTTGAGTTCTTTTAAAATTGGGCAATGTTTTGACTTTTAGTCGAGTTAAATGACTTATTATTATAAATATTTTTAAGGATAAGTTGGTTACGTATAGAACACGATTAAATATACCTATGTCTCAGTAAGAAGGTAAAGATAATTTTGAATGGATTGAAAACTAAAAATATTTAGTTGTTGACCGGGAGTGCTATTAATTATGCATACCTTGCATAAAAGACGGAGATTCCAGGACCACCAGATGCCTTACTATTTTTCTGTGGAACAAAATGTGTCGTATGGAGTAATATTTGAAAGAGAGAGAGAGTAGGTTAGAGACTGAATGCGTGCATACCTGCTACCTTGGGCTGCTGCTTGGGCTTCATTGGCCACTATTAATAAATTTTAAAATGCGTCTGTGCTCATACTCACGACGACATTTTAATCTTGGAGATTTCTGGCCCCTATGAGTTGGCTGGCTGCTTATAAATTGCGTTAAATAGTTCTCTAAACATCAGATGTAAAAAAGACTCTTATAAGAACCATAAGTAAAGCTGACGCAATGTGGGTGCCCTTTCGAAAAAAAAAAAATGATACTTCACTACCTCGAGAAATTTAAAAATAAGACCGTGATTACAGTATAATTTTTAAAGTCCTGATAATAAAAAAATAGATGTCTTCTTTGTGATCAACGCCCTGCGATATCCGTGACACCTTTGCGAGAAAATATGTTACCCTACATCCGAAGAAAGCGGTTTTATTCTTAGAAACACAATACTAGAATTCACGCCCTCAAAGCCCCGCAAGGGTCGGTAAAAGCAATTTGTTCTATAATCTGTTACATAGCGAACGTACAGTGACATGGGTTCTTCATCTGATAGGATCTTATAGGAAATGATTTATATCTCACACAGATTTTACAGATGCAGTTATTCTTGTTCGCAAGATTTTTTTTGGAGTTTTCGGGGATTTATTAGCCAGCGAACAGTTGGTCAAGCTGGGCTTTGATATATGACTGTAATATTTGGCAGTTGGAATTAAACTGTTACCTACTTCTAACGTACATTTAGTTTAATCTGACGGATTTGAATTTTAAAACTAGTCAAATTACTAACCGGTGAGGGGCGCGTAAGGAATAAAAATGCTAACTTTATGGATTTAATATAACTATTGAATTAAATTATTTACTTTGAATGATTAAAGTTAAGGTAAAAAAAAAACTTTCCAATTTATTTTTGACTGGCTTTTGCTCGCTTCTTCGCTCGCTGGAATGTAGATTTTGTTAATAAATTCAGGTGTCTCTTAGTGGATCTAACAGCGCCACGACCTCGAGACAGCTATAGGTATGGGAAGCCTCACGCTAGAGTCATTGATGCAAGCTATGGTACTCTGCGAGAGCGCGTGGGACTCCGCTTGCTCATTTAGCGAGGAGGTGATGTACGCCAAGTCGGCGGAAAGGGAACGGGATAGAACTAACAGTATCCTGTCCCGCAGAGGATGCACCAGGCGTCGTAGAGCGCCTAACGACCTACAGCCTCTCATGAGTGCTGGCCTGAAGGCGCCGGTAATCCGGGAAAATAATGCCGAGACGGAGACCGCGATGTGATCCACACGCGCTTTCAAAACTGAAAGGGATACGACTTCCATTTACGACTGTGAGACTACCTCGCTTTATGGGAAGGTAGTCAAGTCTATCGAGGGTCCAGGGAGTTCCTTACTAGGTTATACCTGAGCCCCTGGCCATGGACACCCATAGACACCCGTGACAACACCGTATCGTTTTAGTCGGTTCGATTCCGACATACCACTTCGCCGAGTATTAGCTCGGTGCGGTGCTCACTTTCACATTTATATTACTAGCTATTGCCCCCAATTTCGTTTGTGTGAAGATTTTGGTGAAATCTATCCCACGGGAATCGTAAATTTTCCGGGATAAAAAGTAGCTAATATGCCTGTATTTCATTCAGGTCCGTTCAGCCGTTTTCGCGTGAAAGAGTAGCAAACACCCATCCATCCATCCTCACACACTTTCGCCTTTATAATATTACCAAGATAAGTTAGTATAAGATAAAAAATCGTCAATAGCTACTAAACAAAGAAAATAAAGAGAACTGGTTCAAAGTCAAAGTCAAATATTTTTATTTCATAATTTTTTTAAAAATTGTTAGATAATGTCTTTCTTTTTAAACTAAAATAAAAAATAATGGATCGACGTAATGTTACCGCAACAATAGGTTGCTTTGTAAAAAGTAAAACAAATAATATACAAAAATAAATAATACCACGCTGTAAATACGTAAGATCACTATCTGCCAATGTCGATCTATAACCGCCCGTTGCCAAGTAGTTGAGGAATGTGAGAAGAAATCGGGCAAACAAACTCACAGCCATTCTTTTACATCACCGCGACGACTACGAACGGAGCAATAAGTGCCGAACTTTGCCTAGTTATATATTGGATTTGGGTTATATGATATTTGAAGTCTGTGAAGAAAATTATATCTGATACATGGATAGTCTTGTGGAAGAAGTGAACAACTCATGAACTTACACTGCACTGTATGTTGGAAATCTGATGGAGTCGTGTAATCGTAAGTGATTATGAAGTCTCTGTTTATTTTCATTAAATTTTTTATTTATTACGACATTTATATACCTCATGAGTAGGTTATCGTCAATGCTGTGGTTAAAATAAGATAATCTCTCTAATACGACATACTAGGTTTGTTTACGGGAGCGTCTTACATCGTGTAAACTTACATTCACTTCATATCAAATTTCAGTTCATATACCATACATATACTCGGAAACATTTGTGGTACTGCGATATAAGGTTCATTTTATCGAAAGAAATTTAAAAATAAAAATCACTTGATTTATTGTTAAAAATACATCAATACAGCCTTTGGAATCAACATCCTGCTTCAGTGCATTCTACTTCGAATAGATTAAACGAGCATCCCGAATGTATTTGCATTCAATATGTGCCATTTATATGTATTATGAATATATCAAGATTATTTTTCTGATTATACCTTGTTGTTGCTGTTACATCTTTGTGATTTTGTAATTATATCGTAAAGTTTACAGTCACTGCTCCGTTGTCATGATTTACGTTACATGTATCTAAAAAACTTCTAGAATAACAGTGTTATCTGAAATAAAAACAAAATACTAATCAAACTAATGGAACCAAATACAAGCGTTTAAACAACAATTTACTAAAACTGTTCAAAAGTTTTTTTTAAACCGTGCGCGTGGTGGCCGCTTTTTATTCAAATATTTCTTTGTGGAAATGTATATCTCTTGACAATATCTTGTAGGATCCTAGATACACAAACATATGTTATGGGTCTGACTTGTTAGTCATAAAGATATACCAGGTCACTCTAAAACTTTTACTAAAAAGAGTTTTTATGTATGGAACACTGGCAAATTATACTTTATTTTTAAAATAAGATCATTTACATTAAAAAGTACACGAGTTGCAACTTCCAATTTCTCTACACGTTTTATTACGAACTAAATATAATTATCGTGTCTCACTGAAGAATGTATGTATCTCGCACACCTTGATCTAAAGGGAGCTAACTCAATAAATTATGACTTTAAGTTCTACACATCATTGAATTCGAACCAGTACTTTCTGAGATTAGCGCGTTCAACCAAACAAACAAACTCTTCAGCTTAATATTACTATAACATTAGTAAAGACTGTTAAGCAATAGGGAAATAACTACAAAAATCCAATCTACAAGATACCTACAATGTCTTTCTTCTAGGTGCATATAGAAAGCATAAATCTATTCAGAAAACTCCTGCAGTGCACAGGGACACAGTAATTAGTATTTCGCCTTTTTTGAAAAAAGTGCTTTTTTTAATTAATACCCGTATAGATCTAGGTGTGCATTATGTCAGTTTGTGTTTAATGTTTGACGTGTTATTCATTTTTTTTTGTATTCTATTTTCATAGTAATTTCACTTTGGATAGGATTTTCTATCTTAATTTTCACAGCATTCTGGCAGTTTGAAGTATTTCATTGGCCTTCCCGAATGTCTGACTGTGGTGGCGGACCAGTAGGAGTTGTGGAGCATCCTAAGATGTGGTTGATTTCCGTGATTACTGACTTATTTAGTCTACTAGGTGTCGTAACTGATCAGCTCAAAACTGAAATGGTTCTTCCGTATAAAGACCACACTTGATGCCTACAGCTGGCACTTGCACAGTTTGAGTTTATGAAGGTAGTTTTGTGTCCTTGAGTTTGTTTCTTTTCATAGGAAATGCCAGTACCAGTAGTCAAACAGCCCAGACGTTTAGTTTATTTTTGTATAATTTATAATTTTCATATTATTTATTTAATAAGTGCTTACAAACGCAATAAAACTTGCCAAAATATGAAGTGTTACTGTCGTTATCTATTGTTAGAGTACCAAACGTATTTTCAAAGACGGTTCGCACAAGACTGGTATTTCGTCTGAACCGTTTATTTCTATTGATTACCACAGAGTAGTACCACAGGTTGTTCTTGTGTTTACTACATTGTGATCTACGATAACTTACAGTGAAATATATTTATATAAACTACTGTATATTTTTATAAAAAACTGATATCAAACGCATTTTACTCAGACCCAGGGAGTCTTTTAGAGGTATTCTTTTATTTGTCACTATTGAATAATAGACAATTTTTTTCAGTCTGCATACACGACTTCCATTTGACATTAACCAGCAATAATCTTAACCAAAACGTGTCTTCCTAAGTATTAAAAATCATTTCACGATCTAAAAAAATGCAAATCATTTCCTTTTTATAAGTGTAAGATTTAAATACCTCAAATTTGCAATCACTAACTTAAGAAGAAAGCAATTAAAACTTACAATGACTTCTTACGACACTATTTGCTTCCGATCTAATCGTCTCAAACATTCGAACTTAGATTACTTGTAACTCAAATAAAAGTAAACATACCTTATTTGCTCTGACAAACCATTATGGATACGTTTATATTGGGTTGTAAGAGCAAGTAAATACGAATCTATTACACAAACATGGAAGTATTAAATTTGTTGAGAGGGATTCATAAGGGCTCTACAAACGACACGTGATTTAATATAATGTTAATGGGAAAACTTAAAATCAACATAAGTATGTATGAGACCTAAGTCCTTCAAATATAAAAACATATATAAGCCTTAATCATTTACTAAATAACGTGCTTAAATAAACAAAGATAAAGATAAAATAAAAGCTTAAAAAGGCTTTTATCATATCATATTTAGTTAGGAGAATCTATTACATATACTAAAATGAATTTATGTAAAATTACTACAATTTTTATATTACTTAATTATATTTATTTAAAAATACGTAACGTAACGTACGTTAACGTAAGTTACGTAAATCAGTAGTCACGTCAGACAATAGTCACGTTAGTCAGTAATGACACCAATATCATTAATCAGAACAGTTTCTTTTTAAGAACAATGTACCTTTGAATGTAAATGAAGAAGTTAAACTTTTTTCAAATATAAGTTTATAAATTTAAAACAGCACAACATCGAATAGTTTTGAAGTTTGTTTATTTTAATATGTATAATATTACCAGATATCTGTACGCAGTATATGTGGAATATCACAGTACTGTATTTTAGAATCTAGTAGAGAATAACCTGATTTATGTCTATATAGTTTTACTCGACTGTGGCGAAGCCCAAAGGGAGGATTGTGTGTTTGATCTTTATGGTATTTTTGTCCGTCTCTGTGTTCCCTTGTCACTACTAAACTATGAACCGATGATGACTATTGATATGTAGTTAGATTCGTCTTTATTGCGTGAATATAACAAGGTATATTAAAATTATAAAAAATCTAAGCGAGATTTTTGGCGCCAAATGTATTTTTACACGCTTTATATTAGCTTCACTTGTATGTTTGTTTGTATGTTTGTTTGTTTGTAACCGACTCCTTAGGGCGCGATTTTGACCCACTTTAAACGGCCAGATTTCATTAAATTTTTACACACCTGTCAAAGACCGATAACAGTGCAATAATTTCGATTAAAATATGAATTTTCTATAAAAACGTGTTTTTTTAGTTTTTTAAACTATAATTTTTAAAACCTATTTATCGAGGTGTCAAAATAAATATCCCAAACCTATCGAGGTACTTATCATAATGAAATGGGTTTAAAAGATAATCACAAAAATATTAATAAATACATTACAAATATATTAATAAACAAATACATATATGTTTATGTTTTGTTATGTTTATTAGTAAGTGTATTTTTAACACAGTCCAGTTTTTTGTTTCATTTGATAATTTCTTGCCTCTAAACCTAATAAAATTAACTCCTATGAGTTACCATACAATTTGACGTAATCATATATATAATATAATACATACCGTATTTGCATCCACAATCTTAATTCTAAATCGATTCAGCTCAGGAAGATATATGTGAGCTAATACCCTTGAAGCAATAAGAAAACGGTTCACTGAGAGTGGTAATTGGAAACTCCATTATAAGGTTTGAAACAACCAAACATTGGAATATGTAGGTAATATAAATAGTTATATATAGCGGTATAGCAAATATCATGTGAAACCTAAGTTTTATTCAAAATTACATTCCACACTTACATAATTTCAAAAAAAAATTGGTTGCCTGTAAAGTCGGTATACGGGCGAAAGTTTTACGTGACAACGACTTTGAGTGGTAAAATAATTTTAATGTGAATATTCATTCGTATAGTAGGAAGAAGGATGAAATAATAGTAACAATTTAAAACATTTATTTATACAAAGAATTATATTTAAAACGCGTGCCTCTCACTCGCTCTCATTGTGAGCGCATAACGTGAGCGGAGCGTAACGCAGTTTCTTGAAGTGTCACCCGGCAAACCAATTTATAAGACGTTGTCACGTCAAAATAACATTATAAACCAAAAAGCTATTCGGAAACCATTAAGACTATTTTATTTTTTATTTACTTCACATTTAATATTAAAGTATTAATTTAACAAAGTTATTTAATCGATAATTGAAAGAAAGAAAATATTTATTCGATGTAATTTGAGATAGGTACACGTGATACTTATACATTGATATGACATTTAATAAACATTACAGGCAATAATAAACTGATGAGTTTATTATTTATTAAGAGATTATATTATAACGAGTTTGATGTAATAGTTATGGTAGTAATAGTAGATGTACTATTACTACTACAACTATTATTAATACAATATCCAAGTCTATACCTGACATAGACATCGACCACAACTCTAAAATAGTTTTAAAAATAAAATATTTATTTCCTTTTGAACCTCCACTAATAACAACAGCGATTTAAAGTAGTAGGTACTCATGTATGTAAATAACCATTTTATCAATTTTCTACTCAATTTAGTTTATATTAATTTAGTTCACAAGTTTAGTTTATTCATTGTGTTAATATTTTTTTTCTTTGTGTCATTGTCATAATACGCATGCTAGTTATTACGTAATTGGCAAATGTATCAGCCATATTATTTACTAACATATTCTGTACATCAATCTGTAATGCATTTCTGTGTATAGACCGAAATAAATAAATAAATTCTATCAAACTCGTCCAAAAAATGTATATCTTACGTGTCCATCGAAAATAATCGACTTTACTCTATGGTGACCATTTGACAGCTATGTGTGATAAAAAATATACTGATACAACTCACACTATTTTTATCAATATTGAATCTCAGATATTATTTATCTAACGACTAAACGCCTTAATCTCAACTGCAGAATATTTAGTCAAACAATGAATGCTCAATTGATACCCCCATTAAGTACTAAACGGTAATCTTACAATTATGGACACAGCAGTGCGTAATTAGAAGAGAAGAAGGGGGCTTATTGTTTAAATATCTCCTTACTTTAATCATGTAACTCCTCCATTTTTTTATTGTTAACAATTTATATTAGAATGCATTCTTGACGACACTGAATGTAATTTCACCATTCATAATTTGTATTATTAAATATATTAGATCAAAACTAATTAGAATTCTATCGTTTATTATTTAATTTGAGAAAAGTTGTTTTCATTGTTCTCAAAACTGTGTACATTATGTACCTTTACAAAAAAAAATAATTTAGATATTCAGAATAATTCAGAAACAAAATTACCTACATAATACAAAAAAAATTGCAGATACTTTATTCGTTTCTGTTAGTCAGTCATAGCAGTTGCCAATCTAAAAAAAAATAATTTTATATGTACGATCAGTAAAGACTAATGAAACCAAAACTACATAATTATTATATTTTCTATGTCTACTAACCAAATATTCATATTTGACTAGTGAACAGAAAACTGGCAATACGAAAATATACAAACCACATTCTAAACAAGTAAACCACAGATTGAACCATAAATGGCGGAAAACTTTCAGAACTGGATGAGCCATTCACATAATACAAAGTGGCGCAAAATCAATGGTAAAATGTGAATGTGCCTTAATTTTTGCAAATGGCGTCAAATGTTGTTGTGCTAACATATATGTCGAGACAGATAGAGAATTAGTGACAACAAGCAATGGAGCAATATACACCTGAAGAACGTAGAATTATTGTTATTACTTATTAGACAAATTGTTGTTTTTTTGCAGCATGAACAATTAAGGGTATGGAGCACCTCGTGCAAACTGGGATGACTAAAAATGTCGCAAGAAGTGGACGGCTTCGTATTTCTGATTCAATCGAGAATATCTGCTGCTGCAACCGAAGAAACTCATGATTCAAAAATAATTCCCATTATGACATTACGTCACCAATTTAATTTATATTGGTCAAACCGTATGTTATCTAAATTACATAGTTCAAATACACAACACACACAATCCTATATAAGTTTATACGCTTTTGGTATTCATATAATATGTTGGTATGACTTGGTCACTAGATTTTTCTGTAATGAAAACTGTTTGCTACCGTGCAAATTGAGAACACCGTTACAGTCTCCTGCTTTATAAATAATTTTATTCAAATATAGTAATATTTATAAGTATACTGTTAACATTTCATTACAATCCTAAATTTAACATAAAATTAAATTAAGTAAATTTTTTTAAAATTGTAAATTAATTTGAGTTGTTGTAGAAGAAAAACTGAGAAGAACTGAAATCAACTTTACAAAAAAAGCTTCTTGATACCAAATTACCGGCTGTCTGTGTTTATTTACTTTTCATCGGTGTGTGTACACGACTAAGCATGATACCCTGTATTTACTTGAGCTGATTTGTTTACTTATCACCCGTATACATTATCGGCATGATTGCTTTTACGATATTTGTTTAGCAGCAAAAATATTTTAACCTTTTTCAAATTGATTTTACGGCTCTTAGAATATTTGCGGGGTCTTTTGTTAATATTGTTGAATTAATTTAATGGAAGTTGATGATTGTTTCTTCTGATCTAAATCCTGAGGACAGAATATTCTGTAAAACTTTTGTAAATTTCACCTATATTTTGCGTCAAAAATTATGTGTTTCTGACTAACCGGGTGAAAATAAAGGATTGCTCATACTTTTCTTTTTTTTTTTTGGAGTTTGGTTTTGAGATAAACCACAATAACTTAAGATTTTGAATATTATATGTATAATATTCAAAATCTTAAGTTATTTTGGTTGAGAAGTAAGTGTGGAAGAAAATCCATCTCTGCTTATCATAGGTATGTACCTATGATAAGCAAAGATGGATTTTCTTCTCTCTAGTCTCGGCAAACTTTTTCCAATAGTTCTATACGCTTTGATCTTGTCTTTCAATCTACTTAAAGCTCTTTTAGTTTTCGTTGAAATTTGTTATTATATTAGGTCATTTATTATTTACAAACGCGGGTCAGGGCAGGGCAGGACAGGGCAGGGCAGGGCAAGGCAGGGCAGAACAGAGCAGTACAACATACTGGTACATAGACGGTTAACAGTCGACAGTATTATCCCGATGTAATGAAATATAACTTTTTTATTGCATTATCTTCTTTCAACTTAATTTTGTTTATTCGTTTTAGTGTAACTAACTTCTTGTATCAAACTAAAAACGTAAACAAATCTTGGAAGTGAATTTTAACCTACTTCTGTCGTATCAAAAAGAAATATTGTGTGTAATATTAGTTTGGTTGACAATACTAAAATTTGGCATCATTGAGCTCATCTGATGATGGAGCTAGGAGGTGGATAGTGGAACTCTTTAGTGGCTACTAGTTTGGGTTTGGGCCAAACCCCTCGAGTTTGGGCTTATATGATTAGTTTTTACAAATCCAACAGTTTGACATGGTAACAATAGTCTGATGATGAAACCAAGATAGTGAAACTGTTTTCTTTTTAATTCTGTTTGCAATTAAAGCGTGTTTTTGTTTTATTAAACTGTAATTTTATGACCAGAGTAAACACATAGAATTCCTATAACATAAAAACTATAACATAAGAATCACTTAGACTTAGAGTTACTAACATAGAATTAAGAAAATGCAAAAAACATACTGTAACTATATACTCTTAAGGTTTATAGAAAATAAAAAGGCTTTATTATTATTATTATTAATAAACACATAAAATTTGACCTTAATAGTCTTCTTTACAGAAACCATTTCTATATAAATACACATTTACAACCATTTCTATATAAAAAGAACACGCTAAACCTTATCTAATATACAATAGAAAATCTTATCTAAGCTGTATTAGTTCTTTTTAAAAATATCTCAATCTCCCATCTGCTGAACTGGTCACACACAGTTACATAAAAACAAGAAAAAGCATTAAAACACTTAAACTTTTTTACTTCGGGGATAAAATATTTTATCCCTTGAAAATATCACACGTTTCAAGTAATGTCACAATGCAAATTGACGCTGAATTTTCCAACGTTTCACAAACTTACGTCAACGCGGGCTCGACGTTGAAATGAAAAAGTTACAAAGGGCTACATGGTGACTTGCCGCGTCAGACAAATCCGACGACCGATTGTTGCTGTACTCGGCACACAGACGTGAAAAGTGAGTGAGGGTTCAATTGTGTCACTACGATGCTAATGAACGTTTTGTTTTCATTCAACTTTACGTTTTATTTTCTGAATAAATTATTAATATGAATTATCATTGAATTAAATACGTTTCTTGAATTGAATGTTGTAGTAGGTTAAGTCCTTATCGTGATTCGTAATACGTTATTTATTTATTTTGGATCTCCAACAAAGGGTATAATGTACATTGCAGAAGATTGCAATGGCGATTCTCACTCCCTCGATCATAGGCAAATTGCGGAACACCGGGGTGGTTTTTAGTCGATAAGAGTCCAACAGACCTCATCGCCTCCCCAAAGGCGGAGGACAGCCATGAGGATCTTCCACCCTGTCACCAAAAAAAAAGGGTATAATGTACATAGCAGCGTCACAATATAGGTATGCGTACTCCCTCAATCGATGGAGATCTGCAGCATGCTATATTATGTAGGTATTAACAGACCAAATAAATATAAATTGATATTCCATTGTCACATGTCCATAGAAAAATGACTATGAGTAAAGAGCCCGTTAACACTACGGTTTAAAATTTAACTTTTTTTTTAATTTTTATGGTATAGGGGGCAAACGAGCAGACGAGTAACCTAATGGTAAATAACTACCGCCGCCCATAGGCATCTGCAACACAAGAGTCACAAGTACTTTGCCGGCCTTTAAGGTAGGAATAGGGGATAGGTGGAAGAGGGGGAGAGGGGGGAGAAGAGGGGAGGGAAGGGTCAAGGCCTCCGGTAGTGTTACTTCACTGCCGGTTTTCTGTGAAGCCTTATCACTCCGGACGAACCAGCCCATACGTTCCGAAGCATGGCTCTCCCACGATAAAACTTAGGTCGTTAATCACTTCTCGATCACTTAGCAACCTACTGATACCTAATAAGTTTGCAATTATTATTTTTTGGCGTATCACAGTAAAAAAGGGTTTTGACGTGTTGTGTTGCTATTATGGGGAATACCATAAGAAGGACAACTTGAGCAATTACTAAATTTGTTTTCCACCCATACACTGGCACTCCACTGTCATTTAGTGTTATTTCTTTCTTCTTTCTTCTTTTTCTTTTTCTGTCAGATAGATAAACTGTCATATGTTTGTGAATTAAAGACGCATTCTCAAGGAAAGATAGACAGACTTTCGTTGTTTGCTCCTACATACGATCATTTGCGATTTAGGGATAAATATATGTATGTATGTTCCAATATAAAAGAATAACGCATCCATTTAACATTTTACATTCAAGCAAATTTTAGTTCCAAGCATAAAAATGGTGAATCGACGTGTTTGCGTTTGAATTGAAAGTCTGACGTCACCTGTTGACGTAGCGGCAGACTCGTATTTTAATTTGTGGAAGTGTTTTAAAAATTTTAGGTTGACATTTGAACAATTTACCGGAAACGGATGTAAGGTGCGCGCTGTAAAATGTCATTACTCGATTCTAGGTAAGAATAATGATGAAAGAGGACCAGTTTGAGGGGAGAACCTGATACGTTTATGAAAGTACATTATGTTTCGCCTTACTTCGATTTATGTTATAAAAGTGCTTTTTGTTTTCATAATTTTGCATTTTTTATTTTTGATATAAAACTAGCTGCGCCCCGCGGTTTTACTCGCGTATGTCCTTCGTTAAGTTTTCTTAAAATTTCTAATTTTCCACGCAACTTTCTTATTTTTTTCTTTCATTAGAACCTTCTCCTGACAATAACAAACACAAAAAAAAAGATTAAGCGAAATCGGTACAGCTGTTTATGCGTGATGCCGTGACCAAGAGAAATAGGGATTCATTTTTATATATATAGATTTCGTTCTGGTTACATATTTGTTATTTTCGTCGAAAATATTTGTTTTTTACTGACCAAGACAAATAGGAGGAGATTCTTAATTCCATGTCTTTATAAATGACCTAACAACTTTTTACAGAGGAGTCCGTAATACAATATCATTTTTTATTTAAGAAGTTTATTTTTAGGTTGGCATAATTTTTATATAAAAAGAAAGTTTAACAAGACAAAAACTTGTAATTAATTTTTAGACCCCTAGACAAGCAGGCCAGTCAAATTATTATATTTTCATGGACACCGAAGATACAGCCTGATTTCAGTTCCGCGCAGTGGAAGCTGCGGGCTTAAGCTACAAATATTATTTTACATTTGATTAAGGAAATAGGCAGGAATCGTTCTATGTGTAGACATAGAACGATTCCTGCCTGTTTCCTACATAAATATGTAGATATTTATGTACCTTTCGTTTACTTACATATATTCTGTACTCTCTCCAATGAATAGCAGACAAACACGTTAACAAACAATTTGGAGACCCACGGAATAATAAAAATAACAGAAAGTGCCACACGTCAAGGCCCGCAAATTTAATCTGTTGCGATTACATAAAATAGGATAGTCGATGTGTCACGAAATTTGTTAAATGACCAATAATATCAAAAATGTGGGTTTCGAGTAGTAGGTTTCTCTGTCTGTCTCTGGTGTATTTCACGTTAATAGCAATTTATAAAAGATTTAGTACTGCTGGTAATAACCTGGAAGGAAACAGAACAAAGAAATAAAGAAGACTACGTATTCTGTGCAGTTGCTGCCTAACTACCTTATTTATGGCGAGCATTCGCTGGAAGTACAATGAGGTAACGAACGTCTTGGTGTTTGAGTTAAATTGTCTGTTATTTTTATTTCAGATATTAGTCCGCTTCAGGGTATAGCTACCGTTGTTACAAACCTTGTATTTTGGAGGTTTGTCGTCCTTCAACGTAGCGTGCTGTGAGGTTATCTATGTGTATATTTCACTAAAAATCCCTTGAGTTTTATCCACGATTAGGGTCACTGCTACGCTTTTAAGTATTTTACGTACGTACGTTTTTAGTGTAGGTTTTTATATAAACAGGACAAACGATATGGAAGGCAGTTCCAGGATGCTTGAAATTACTACAAATATATCAGTTTTCGAATAAACATTTAGTCTATAATTTTTAGTCACAAATATTAATAACACTCATTATTCATTTTATCACATGCAATTGAAACGAAATTACAATATATTTTAATTATTTTCGTTGGACGTTGAAACCTCAGCTGTCATATTAATCTGTGAGATTTAACGTGTCCACCATGTTGCGCTGTGACGTAATGAATGAATTAATGACGTCACATGTGACATTTTATGACATTGCTTAATGTGATGCTCTTAAAGTATTTTTGTAATAGGCCTTTGATGACAGAGGTTTAAAATTTACGTAGCATTTGGACATAACTTATGGCAGTGCTAAGGGTTTTTTAATTGTTTATTTAAACTTTAAATGCTCATTATGGCCTATAGACATATTTTATGCCTAAGGCATTCTCTAGAGAGAGACAGAGAAAAGAAGAAATAGTTACTTTTCAAATCACGTTGATTAAAGTAAGTAGTACTACTGATTATGTATTCTGTGGTAGTACTCAAATATCGCTCGACCCTCATTTCAGGTAAGAGACTTTGAGAAGAGATTTTAATAAAGCCTTGCTTTTGCTTGGCTGTACTAAAATCTCTAAAGGTGTCATTAGTGAGCTTCTGAGCCTCCTCTTTCCTACTCTTGAGGGGCTTTGTCGAAGTGACTGTTTGAGTCTAGCAGCTCCAAAAAGGCATCACTTTCTTATTATGCCCTCTTTCAGGACGATTCAAAATGCTTATTCATTTAGCCAGTTTACAAATTTATGACTAATATTTTTAGTATATTTTTAACCTAATACACATGGCCTTATGACCTTCTAAGTTATACGACAAATTTGGTACTGGATAAACTTTCACATAAAACTTTTTTGTTTATACGCCCCGATCTCAGCACCCACATTGATTTGTGAAGAACACCCATGTCCTAAACAAACAGGCATAACTTTTTGGGAAAATTTCCAACAAAGGGAAACTTTCGTGCTCTATGGTTGTAAGGCATTTTATTCGATTTGAATAGAATAGAAAAATATTATATTCTTTTGTGAATCTACTTACGATTTTTTTTAAACTGATTGCAATAGGTTCAAATGTTTGAAAGAATGCGGTTTCTTGAAATGAGCTCATGAATGAATGTTTTCAAATTTGTGTATGTTTAAACAAAAAAAAATTGTTTTAATGTAAGTTTATCATTGGTTATTTACTTAAAGGACGGTTAATCATACATAATAATGAAATGAAATTTAAGAGGATATGATTTTACTGTAATGAAAAACTAAAGCTGTGTGGCCGGCTATATGCTTTAAGGTATTTTTGGACATTTAAATTCAACCGAATACCTAAACAAGATGGTTTGAACAAACGCACTCTTAACATACCAAAGTAGACTTGTTAGATTAATCGTCCTAAGGTAGGCCTACGCTTTTCTCCTCGACTATAAACTATTAAAATTTATAAATCAGAATTATTCTAAAATTATTTAGTTAAGATTTAGTTTTTATCTTCTCCACACGATTAACAAGTTATCAAAAAACATTTTATACGCATTGTATTGTTTGGAATACAAATATTTTTCACTTTGATCATGGTATACTCAATTGTAAAAGGTCCAAATCTAATTTGGAATATTCGGGATAAGCCTTGCTACTACCCCTGTTTGGCCTGAAGACCCATTTTAGTCCCAAAAGGCAATTTTATCACAAAGTTCTAACTTCGTTTAGCTGACTGCGACCCGTTTGTTTTGGACATGGAACGCCGTAGGAGCCTTTTAGGACTAAACTTTATTTTATGTTATTATTATTAAGTTTTTAGAAATGTGTCTTTTGATGTCCTGTGCATATTGTTTACTCATTATCAAGTATCAGCGTGAGACATCATTAAACTAAGCTTTGCATTTCAAAGTTATGTCAAGTTGACATGACAATTCAACTTGACATTATGTATCTTTGAAATGTGAACTTAAGACTGTTATTCGTAATGTGATATTTGATAAGTTATATGAAAATGATATTTGATTAAATATCATATGATTATTATTTCAAAGTGTACGCTGATATCTCGCTGTATAATTATATTAGCTTTAAATTCAATACCTTTGAAGGCTGTTTAGTATTCCAATTTTTTTGTTTTTCAACACAGATTCTACAAAAGACATCGGTTTCTTTGCATCATTAGTGTATTGCTGTTTACCTCCTGTTGATTAGGGTCGCTAGAGCACTGTGGCAGGTTAAGTTGGATACTGTTCGTAATGTAAAAATGACAGCGCTGGAGTTGCAAGGGCTTATAGGCAGTAACAGCTTGTCGTCAGTGGCACATAGCACACGTTTATTTGAAAACTTCTTTTATAAAATAAATTTATTTATAAATGTTTTTCCTTCTTATTGTTTTCGATATTAGAGTTTGAAAAAGATAATGAACGGGTGAAACAAAGGATTTCCAGTTATAAATAAATAAGACTGTAAAAAATTTGATTAGGTCTTGAAATACTTGCCTTATACGTGGTATTATATTAATAATGTATAAATAATTAATTATATTTATATCGAGGGGTCTGAGGCGAATTAATTCAAGCGCCACATTGGACGATATTGAGTTATATACATCGTTGCAATCAGCGAAATTCGCTGATTGCAACGATGTATATACCCCTCGATATAATTTTTTTGAACTCAAAACTGCTTTAGGCACGTTGGGCACTTTTGGTATGGGAAAAAAGTACTGAACTCGCGCGACCGTCACACTCAGATACATAATTACATACAGATGGGTGTGTGTTTTCACATCTGACGTGCAGTCCTACGACTGACTGGTTTTGTATCGTATGCGATCCTAAATTATTCATTGAACTTTGCAGGTACAGAAACATTTTTACATACAAGCATAATAACGCATACCAGGCACAACCCGAATGGAGCTACGGGCAACAGCTGGTAGGTTACATACGAGTATATAAATATAGGTTTTTGTAACTATGCACATGTATGTATGCACACTTAAAACACTAATTTAATTGAGTTAAAACTTTGAATGTACACTTTATGTTGGTATTTGGTGGTGTGTAAGTAATTTCAGGGTGTCGGTTTTTTGTGACGGTGTGCGCACGCATCGTAAAAATTTACTCTCATCATTTTTCCCTAACGCACCAAAATAATTATAACTTCAAAAAAGTGTGTGTGTACTTATGTACGCACGTAAGAAGTTATACTTTTATCTAGTTAAATAAAGTTTATTTAAATATCATAATAAATAATACATACCGTAAATTAACCTCAAATTCTACAGACGTACTCAAAGTAATATGTAAAAACTATTATTATCACCATCGTGAAGTTGGTAACTTTTTTTGAAAAATATCAGTAAATTGGATTGATAATAATAAATTGCGTCTTAAAATTTTAATATTAAATTACTTTTTACATAAAGAGCAATTTAAATGATTATCGCAGCAAATAAACAAAGATAAAATAGTCGACAAGATTTCGACAATCATAATTCTAAAAGGCAATTTCGAACAACCAAGATGAATGGCACCCATTTAATCCCCCAAATCCGCAATACATTTAAAAACATAGCATGACAAATGGTATTCTATCAAAACTTGGGAGTTGTCAATTGCGTACATTTGTTCCGTGGTCTTAAAAGTTTGTTGTAACATAAGGGTCGTCACTTTGTAAATCACGGGCATTTGTCAGCGGTTTTTGTTTGACAGAGTGTATGTATTTGTATATATATGGGTTAAGTAAACACGTTACTTGTGAAGTGAACTGAAATTAAAAAAAAAACAAAATTTAAGATCAACAAACTATTGAGGTGATTTTACTTGTAACTGGTTTTTGTGGAAGTTGCGGTTTATTTGTATATTTGTATTTATACTAGAGTAGTTGTTTTTAAAAAATACCATAGGAGCTGTTAAAATATCCATTAGTATATTTCATTAAAGAAGAGGTCTGTATTGCACCAAATATATCGCTGGTTTGCAAGAATATCGACGTAATTCAAATTTCAGTCGAATTGAACTAAGTATGCCAAACGATCGTAAACCTATGATATTTTATGGTGAACAGAGATGCAAGGCCGATTTCGTGCTAATGTTCGTTAGAAAGCGACAAGTTCATTATATATTTAGAACAAAATACTCTAACGGAAATCATAAAACATTGCCATTCTCTAAAATCAATAATTTTTAGTTCCGTCGCTATTCTCGCAAACCAGCGATATATGTATTTACAAAACTTACACACCTTTCGTTCACGTAGATATAGGAAGCCGTTGTGGGTTTTGCTATTCATTCACTCATCACGAAGAAAGAGGAATGTCGATCTTTGATCCCTTTTGTCTTCAGCAAGTGTTCGTTTCCACAAAAAACGCTCCTGATTGAGCCAGGAGCAGCAGCCAGCAACCATAGGACGTTTCTTGATCTCCACTGCTTGTGTTACGTCTCCAACATAGTCTACAGTTTTTTTATCATCTCTTTGTACTTTGTGCTATTTTAAATTGAACTGTTACTTTTTAAATAGATTTATCAATATAAAGAATACATCATTTTAAATACTTAAATACAAAAAGTCGAACAGAACTACAAAAAGTCGGGTCTTAAAACCATCGACATTCAGAACCGCTTTCAGGACAATAGTGAATTTAGATAAAATCTTATTTGATATCTGTCTTTTAGCATTATCGGAAATCTGTCGCACGCTGTACAACTCTTGTATTATAAGCGCAAGGCTTAGTATTGTATAGACTTTGTTTTCCTTTTCTTGTAGATCCTTAGTGATCATATATAAGGTTTACGGTTATTGCAAATGGCAGTCGACGTGCAAGTGTCATCTCATAAGTAATGTACAATTACACCATATGGAATGACAATGGATATAAAATTTAATATTACTGTTCGTTACAATGGGCGGTCTTATCGCTAAAAGCGATCTCTACCAGACAATCTTTGGATGAATTTAGTGACAGGAGTAAGTTTCATTTATTTTATGAACGTTTTTGTAATTTAAGTCTATACATCTGATGAGTACTATATAAATATGGTTTGTACAGCAACTTAATTCTCAAAAGATGGCTGAATTGGGGCGAAGCTCTAAACCTAGAATTTATTTTTTATCTCTTCCAAATTTTGAAATTCGACCGTAGTTTATTAAATTAATTATTGATAACCATATAATTCCGTCGATGGTAGTTTTTTCATTGATAAAACTAAAGCTCATGAATAACAACTAAACAAAAATAATTAAAATCGTGACAAAGGATAAAAAGGGCATTGAACTGTTTTATCTTCACCTATCTACTATCTAGCACCTATTGTTGGCATCAACCCTCACCACTATCACGCTTTTGCTAAAAACTATCGAATTTAATACATAACAGTAACCGCGATGTTGTTTGTACCTGAATCAGCACTCGGTGTGAGCGTTATAAAACTTATAATGTATGCCAGCCTTTTGATACCCTACCATTGCCCGCTATGTTCCAGGCGGACCAATGGCGTGACACCATTAGTATAACTAGTCATAATAATATCTATTAACCAGTTTTTATCAAATAGTATCATCTATTATAGTCAACCCCTATTTTTAATAAAAAAAATACGAGTTTTTGATGAGGCTACAACAAATAGATGTGTAGATTAGAGAGATAATAACCTACTTCCTAAAATATATATTTACAGCAGTTTTCATGTCTGCTGATTACCTCAAATGACTAGTATTCCTTTTACCATTAGCAAGCATAAAAAGAAAAACATCAGTTATAGCTAATATAGAATATTATAGTCAAACAAATCATACGCCGAATATAAGCCAAAATTTAGCAATCGATCAGAATCACTACATAAGTGATGGATTATTCCCACGACAATCCCACAGACAGTGTCGCTGCTGAACCGCTGCTTATGAGTGACAAGATAATACAGATAAGTGATGATTGAATCCCAATACGACAATAAATTTCAATTACGTTAATTCTTATTCTCAACGTTCTTAATTAATTGTTAAATTAATTATGATTTAAAAAAGATAATCCTTGGAATTCTTTGAAGAACGTTATTGCTAAAATAACTATTGAAAATCAGAGCTAAGTAAGCAAAGATACTAAGGTTAAAGATAGGAAACAATACAATTGTACAAAATGACTTCAAATATAATAATAATTAACTTGAATTAATTAAATCAATTCAATTCTATATTGAGGGCTAATTTTACATAAATTAAATTTACATAAGTATTAAACTTGACATAATTATACAGTACAGATTTAAGTTTACAGCATAGTTATACAGTTATATTAAATGAAATTAAGTGCAATGAATAATGATAAATGATGAAGAAATAGATTAATTTATTTCCCTTCCGTTACTTGTGTAGTTAGAACGAAATTGTTACCTACGGTTTTAAACGTACTATAACTCGGTAAACGTTTAGTGACTAATACATATTATGGACAATTAGAAGTAAAGTTTTATTGTAAACTTGTTCCCCACGCCATCTCATCACCGCTATTGCGTAGCATGCGGTTCTCTCTTTTGACGATGCATACGCTGTCAGTTATTTTTAGTTCGATATCTTGACATGTTAGTCTAGCTTTTCGGAATGTATGTATACTTTTCAATTGTTTTCATCACCGCCACCTCAGATTTCCTAAATAATCATTTTTAATCATTTTGTTAAAGCTATATCTACTTACTTTTTAACAGAATATATATAACACTATACTATTTTTTTTTAGTAAATCTATTGACTTCTGTATTGTTTACGCATTTTTAGAAGTAGTACTGAAAAAAAACTTTCTCTCAATCCTCCCTTATAATAGGTACTTTAACAATTTTCAGAGATAAAGTTGACTTTCCTGTCCTAGCTCCCTCGCTCTATCCGTTTTCTTTACCCCAACTTACCTTATTCCTTTGTCCCGTCTGAAAACGGTCACATTCCCAAGGAGGGTTGGCATCAGACAAGCGGCCGGCCATAAAAAAACAGCCAAAACTCATTGCAATGTCGAAGAAGATGATAAAAGTTAAATATTTTTGAGAGTAGCTTCAACCGTAACATTATGACTGGTCTGTTATAATTAAAAATCAAAACAAAGTGTATGTTCCAAAGCTTGTGTTACATAAGCGCCCTTTGTCCGATGCAGTATATTAGAAACTGACAAGTCCATAGCGCAATGCCATCGTCGCTTTAGTAACAAGCGCTTAGTTTACTCTCAAACCGGAAACGACAAGTGGATGAGATAACAAAAATAACTGGATGTGACGGTAGAAATAAAATGAAGCAAACAGCAGCAATGAAGTATTGTATAAAGTAGATTAAGAAATATTTTTCTTGTTTGAAAGGAAAAATGGATAAGAAAGGATGGAATAGTGGTGATGATAATACAGTGGTAAGAAGACATTTTATGTGTTAGGAATCATTTGAAAAATGAGAATGTTTAGGATATCGCAAAAAAGACTAAGCTTAGCGGAGATTTAAAATTGTGTTATACATGTGGATGTAATAGCATATATGGTAATGATTGTAGATTAGATTTGAGATATTTTTTTTAGTGCGGTTACTATAGGTTGATGAAGCTCAAGATACTTATATTTTGAGCTTCTTTTTCTTCACAAAGCTTACTTTGTGAAGAAAAAGTTGGATGAATTTTTCCTTTTCCAGGTGTTAAAAACTAAATGATTTTATCACTGTATACTAATATATAACACATACATACCATGACGAGTGCATGTTTTATGTTCCAACTTTTAGAATAAAATTATCTCAAATATCGTTAGTCTTACGAAAAAGTAATACTATGTTTATGTAGGCAATTTTCCAAGTCATAAATTTGATTAATACTGTTGTTACTGTTAACGAGATATTCGCAAAAAAACACTTTTTGTGATCTTTGATACCGAGTAACTTTTTATCGGCTCACGGATCGATGGAGATGGTATCACAAACAGAAGATTTATGCAAAACTCCAACTTTCTCCCCTAATTTTTCCGAATATATTTTTTCCTTGGACTTTTTATACCTGCAGATGTATTGTTTTACTTAAACGTATAGATTGATACTTATTTAAAAAAATTAAAACACAACTGCCCTACCAAAAAACGAATTAGGCGCCACGCAGCCACCATAAAGATTAAAAAAAAATTATAGCCAGTGTCACTACACATCCAAAGTAGTTTAGATATTTAGAAGTTATGGTGGAATAAAGATACATAAATACATACGTCATACATTAACCCTAAAAACATAACACTTCATTTTTGGGTAGTCGTGTAATAAAACAATATCTATCGTTTATCTTATCTATTTTAAGCCTCCTTGTTCTTTAAGAACAGACGCCGCGCTGTAGAACTGCGTGTTATACTAGGTATTTCTAGTATCTTCTTTAATATAATGTTTCTAATTCTATATATACTTTTGAAATTCGACACAATATATACTCGTCTATTAAAGAATACTGAATGGAGCCGAATAGTTTCAAGCTTCACAATAATCCACCCTAACAAACCATAATTAAATACTCAGTGTCTGCAGGCGAATCAGGTTCATGATGATGATTTAAAGTCATGATTACGTGTGACTATCGGCCATTTCACTCTAGCAAGGCATATATAGTATGTACATAAGCATATACTGATTTTGTCACATTCATGGAAGGAAACTGTTAAGTTTTATACACTTAGTCACACTTTGCACCTGAAATCAGTTTTCTATTGTTCTAATATCAACAGCTTTGTATTCAATCTCACTTAGTAAATATATGATAAACTCATTTACCAAAATATCACTTCCAGTGATGTAATATATGTCCATGGTTATAAGCGTTTTAAAAATAAAATTTTCTTTGTAGTTGCACAGAGGGCTCTAGACAATAGAAAGAGCACAAAGCAGTGCCACTGGGGGCCACTTTGTGGAGAAGGCTTTGGTATCAACGATGTCAGTGTGTCAGAGTATATCATATTTTTGAAATGTACCTGGTTTATTCCATGGGAGGTTCATGATTTTTATCTTTATTAACTATAAGCTTACAGGCTTTTAATATATTTTTGAGATAATGACTTTCATGGAAGATATTGGATAAATAAAGGGCCTTGGATAAATAGTCGTGTTAATACACGACTATTTCTTGCTGTACTTAATTGTTGATATTTAGTTTCATTTCAATTTCTCTCTATATGAATATTTTAGGATTTGCCATCAAAACAACATAAACATATTGTTGGGCATTCGGCAATTTTGACTTTTTTTTAAAGGATAACTCCCGCATTAGGAATTACTCCTGTGTCGCGGGGGACTTTACAAACATACAAACAACAGACACAAAGAACACCCAGACCCAGGTGGGAATCGAACCCACGGCCTATGGCATAGCATATTTAGTTTGAAAAGTTACTTGATTGAGAGTGTTCTTAGCTATAATTAAAAAATATTTTCAGCCGTTGGAAGATCATTAGCTCTTTAGTAATAGTTGAAGGTATCTTTAAGTCGGGGTTACTTAAAATTTTTAGTTCACAGTATCATAGTTCAAAGCTTATTCTCCTAACAAAATCTTGCAAAATGGTTAACAAAAATACTAGTAATGTGTGATTCATGTAACTAATAGTCAAAGCTTGCTCGGTGAAGAAATTGACATTCCAAAAAAACACATGTCAGGTAGTCAGAAATTACCGGAGTGTAAGAAAATACCTTTATCACGCAGAAAATTTCAGCCAAAATAACAAAATTTAACGTTATTGTACACATAGTATAGGGTTTCCAAGTATCCTGTTACTTGAAATCTAACTTATTATCACATCAATTATTTATAATTTACATCTAAATGTAATCAACGAATCACACTTGCATGATTTTCGTAAGGGTGCTGAAACACACTTCAATTTGTAGTACTGTCTGAGAAATTTTATGAACTGCCAGGAATTAAGAGACACCGTAGTAAATGACATTCTGAAAGAAGAGTCGAGTCTATGTTTTGTCTAATGTGGCTGAAACTCCTAAACCATGTGATGATGAAAATATTGTGGAAAGTAGTCCAAATTGCAGGTGTGGGTTTAGGAGAAATAGGTTTATGTTGACTGTATTTATTACATTTAGTACTATTTAATAAATTTTCTTTTGTAGTTTCTAAATATAACTTTTATGTTACCTGAGGATATAATAAAAATAGAATAAAAAATGAAGATCATAATTGCTTAGGTCAAATGGATCTTTATTTAGCTTTGGCCTCAAGAAATTATTAGTAAAGGTCAACAGGGAATATTTTTTTCTTCATTATTATTTTCGTGCATAGGCAGCCAACGTAGGTATACGTTTATCGTAATAAAATAAGTTTTCTTATTTGAGAGGTTACTAGATATTAATAAATCTCGCTACTAAAAAGTGCTAAAGAAAAACGAATATTTACAAATACATTTTATAAGTAAGCGAGACACCGAACTCTACTCTACAAAAAAAAAATCTACTGAGTTCTGGAGAACTGGGTACTGGGGTACTCACAACGTCCAAAAAAATAAAGAACTACTATTGCAATATTGCGCCACTGTTGATGTATGACCAAAAGAACTCTATGCCTTGAATGGGTACGTGTTGGGTTTTGCAACTTTTTGTGTGACAGGCTGTTGAGAGTGGAGAAACACACAATCCTCAGAACTGCTTGAACTAATCTTGATTTTTAGTGATTTCGAATTCTGGAAGACGTCGTCTGTTAAAATGAGAGCTTCATATTCCATTTCTAGCTTACTGTGATTGCATGTCACGGAAAAGGTAACAGAGCAGAGAGTGAAACCAATTCTAACGGCATTAGATCTACCGACCATTGTTAATTTTATGAAATAGAAAAATATTATCGTACAAAAATGAAGTTGGAAAACCCTTTTGCCTTTCAATAACACTGTCTCCATATTCACAGATGAAACATTTTGTCTGTATTTTTTTGTCAAACCAACACTGACTTCCATACTTCCTTATAACATAGTCAACAATCTAATCTCTAAAAGACACTCCGAAAACGTTTTGTATGAACATAAATAAGGATATCCTTATGGAGGTGGAATTGGAACTAATAGCTTCCGCGAATGGTAATACGCTCGTAAAAACCTTCTTACAGATATATTGTAACGTTTATTGCAAAACCTGACTTGTGAATATTTTAGCAATAGAATGTTGCTGTTTCTTCCACATAATTTTAAGAAGATAAAACATAAGTTGTCGTACTAACTTTTAAACTTTCGCGTTCCATGATATAATTATGTACTTATACGGGAATTAACGCAATCACGAAAAGGTATTACATACCTCTGATTTGCCTGACGTTTCGACCAGGTTGCACTGGCCGTGGTCACAGGCTGACTGGCTCAGGCAATTCAGAGGTATGTAATACCTTTTCGTGATCGCGTTAATTCCCGTATAAGTACATAATTATAAGTTGTCGTGTATGAAGAAAGATAAAATCATCTGAGCAGAGAATATTTTTATTTTCTACCATAGGACTACAATAAGTTATAGTGAGTATACATTATGCATCGTATGTCTTTATTGATGAATGTGTTAAGTAGGTATCAAATGGCATTCTAAATATTAGAAACTAGCTGTTGCCCAGAACTTCGTAAGCGTGGAAATTTAAATCTATCCACGGGGACCGTACATTTTTCCGGGATAAAAAGTAGCCTGTCTGCTATTTCAGACTATAATCTATCCTTTTCCAAATTCTGTCGAGATCCGTTCAACTGTTCAAGTGTGATTGAGTAACAGGCATCCATCCATCCAAATTTTTTAATTTATAATAGTAGTAAGATTTATTTTGAACTATCACTAAGTAGCTGCTAGTTGAGGTATTATTCACTTGTATTTAACTTTAACTAAAAATTATACCTTACATTATTAAATAATACATAAAATTCTGAGGTAAATAGAAAATTCCAATTCGATTGCTTTGCATTTTAGAAGAGACATACGATCTTCTCGTCCCGTTGGTCTCAGTCATCATCAGCAGTTCTATTTAATGCAATGTCTGGTGTAGGTAGTTGTATTTCTTAGTTAATTGGTTCTAAAGTTCTTACTGCGGCTGACAAGCAGTGGATGATGACAAGCAGTGGATTGTTGAGAGTAACATAACCTACGTGCGGAGGCAACATACCATTGCCACTCAGTACATGGTTCCGCAGAGTGTATGCACGAATATGTATATTTGCAGTGGTCTGGGTGTGTCTATGTGTAATATGTATGTATGTGTGGTTATCAGGGTTCTACAATCCATAGTACAAGCTGTAGTTAGTATAGATCTAGAAATCACTGATTACTATGTTCCAGAATATTCTTATTTATTTTAAAGACAACTCCCGTATTAGAAATATTCCTGTGTCGCAAGGGCTTCATAAACATTGAAACAACGAACACAAAGAACTCCCAGACTCGGGACAACAATTTTCGATCACACAAATTTTTGTCCCGAGTGTGATTATTATAAGCATCGTCTCAAACAATACTTTATAACAATTCACAATTCAAAGACAGGTACGGTACGGTACTTATCGTGTACGTAGGGTACGCAACCCTGGTCTCTGCGATCTACTGTAGTGTCAGTCCCGTTCCCCATCCGAGACTTGTGGTATCCTTTACCCTTGCTTCCTCTCCCTGCCCATTTCTCCTTTTACAAATTTACCTTCTTCCTTCTTTCCCATCTTAAAACAACTTCATTCCCAAGGGGTTGGCGTCAGGCAGACGGCCGGCCATAAAAGAAACCAGCCTAAATTGCGCCGACCCCAATGAAAATTGGGTAAAGGGCAGGAAGATGATCATACAATTCAAAGACAAGGTAGAATAAATTGTAAGGTTACGATTGTTAGGAATGACTACTAATCCTACTAATCCCACTAATATTATAAATGTGAAAGTTTGGATGGATGGATGAATGTTTGGTACTCTTTCACGTAAAAACCACTGAACCGATTGCAATGAAACTTGGTATGTAGATAGCTGGAAATCTAGATTAACGCATAGGCTAGGCTAGGACTTACGCGGGTGAAACCGCGGGGCGCTGCTAGTTAAAAGTATGTAAAGGCGACCAAACTATAATGGTATGGTTATCTTACGATTCAACCTATTATTATTCCTGAACATCACTAGTGTAAACAAAACTTAACCGATCGATCATCATTCGATGGCAACTCCAGTGTGAATATTTCTCGATATGGCAAAGTTATGCCTGTTTGTTTAGGACACGGATGTTCTATGCAAATCAGTATGGTTGCGGATATAAGGGCGAATAAATAACAAGTTTATGTCAAACCTTATTCTGCAGTGAATTTAATTGCTTATAAATATCATTAGAAGTCGAATGCAGAGATAAATTAATCTTTCTAACTAATAAGACAAAGTTACAATGTTGGTACTCATGACTACGTTGTCCAAAGCTTATGTGTAGATTAAATTAATAAAAAAAACCTGTTTTATCACTCTTCTTCCTTTTTCATGTGTTGATTCTGCCTCAAGGGCATTTATACGGAGCCATACTTCTTCTTAAAGACTATTAAAACCTATAATATCAATGTGATATCAAAACATATTTGGTTCTAAAATAGTGACATCGTAGTATTTTCAGTGTGGGTATACTTTGGGCATTTTTATCTATTTATTTACCTGTGAAAATATTTTTTGAACACATTTTGCATGTAGAAGAAGTCCAGAAAGCTAATTTTTTAAATCAATATGATAATATGTTATAAGTTCATAAATTATTCAGAAACGGTTAGAAGAAGTTACAGGCGTCCAGCATATATGACGACCTGTCATGGTTATGGAAAGTCTAAATAATGACAGTTCAGGTTATACTGGTGAACGACGTAAAACAAAACAGTTAAAACTTAATTTAAAATGGTCTTAATTGGTCTACTAGGGGATCCAATTAAGATCATCGGTTTGGAGCAAGTATCATTGCTCAGCGCTCTAATTATTATTGCTTATTTTATTTTATATTAGGTTTATTGCCAACAATAGTCCTGTCAGTGATAATAGACCGATCCCAGTACAATGTATAAATACCCGATAAAAACGTCCATGTAGATCTTTGCTCTTCTATATCTCCCTGGGATCTGTAATATTGAGTACTGCAGGTTTGTCCTCTCTGCCTAGAGCATGCGGAGTGAGTCCGTTGTCAACTGTCACAACATCCTGATGCACCTCCACGTTAAAAGAGAGGAAGTAATCTCTAAGATTGCATACCTCGCGATTATGTAGTGTCCTAGCATTTAAAAAACCACGACCCCAACATTTACGCGGGATATACAATCTCATTATCGATGAACGTGGATGATGCATTCGGTACGCGGTTAGCAATGTATCTTCTTCTTCTCTTCGGGTCTTCTATCCAGGGCATCAAGTTCCGTTTGATTCCATCTAAGTATGCCAAAGGAGTAGTTTAGGACTGGGATGACCTGACAAAAGACTTTTTAATACTTTTTTCAGGCGGCCAAAGAAGCGTTCCTGTAATGATTGCTTCATAGTCAATTCATTTAAATCTAACGCCGGTGACATCCCTAGAGAATTGTAAGTTTCGTTCGCGGAAATACATCTAAGGTGTGTAGAATCTGAGAGTTCCATCGCTTCAGATTCCACAATCATGCCTCTTTTTACTGCATAACTGCACATTTATCCACGCAAAATTCCATTCTGATCCATTTACTAAAGTTTTCAGTTACCTCTAGTAATTTTATCAGTTGGAAATTGCTGCAGGCAAAAAGTTTCAAATTATCTATTAAAAATAAGGTGGGATATAACCTGACCTCCTCTCTGCAAACGATAGCCTAGGCCTGAACCCTCCAACACAGTGCTGAGAGGATTCAAAGCTAGGCAAAACCACAAGGGACTCAAACTGTCACCCTGAAATATACCCCGCCTGATCTTTATATACTCGCCCTCAACCTGAGATTGTCGACATCCTGGATAGCTAAGAACCGTTATCAATTGCTGCATACATGCCTCCAAGAAAGTGCATAGAGCTGTATCATGTCGTATGAGGCTCAGAAGCCACGTATGCGGCACAGAGCCATAGGCTTTCTTATAATCTATCCAACATGTCGCCAGATCTTTTCGCCGTTACGGCGAACTTGTTGGTTAATGGTCGTGTCAATAATAAGGAGCTCTTTAGTGCCACGTGCCCCACTTATACATCCATTCTGAAAGTAAGACATACCAGAGTTGTTGGATACATAAGATGTTATCTTCACTCTCAGAATGGACGTGAGTAATCTAATTTATAGTAATTTTATTAATATTATTGTATTATTATGCCATTTTATTATAGAATTTAATGTAGTAAAATAAAAGATGTTTGCATTTTTGCTAGCTTAAATTTTGGTTTATGTCCAGTAACATAATTATGTCTTTCACACCGTTTTGTAAAGAGATGCAGATTTTTTATAACATACATGATGTTTTCATAAATATATTGACAAGGCACCATCAGGATATTAATTTCCTTACTAAAGTTGTTTACGTTAAATCTTTGAATAATACTTATTAAAGGTTCCAATTAAAAATACAGCATTAGTTTAAAAATTTCATTTCTCGCACGCACAAAACGCACCTCCTTTAACGATGATGAATAAGAGTTTAAAGTTTATGTCAAACGACGATTCAGCACAAGAACATGCAAACAGCACAGGTCCAATTCCATTTATCTTGTTAGATTTTTTCTAATGATTAATTTCATGGAGTTCAATGTACCTTGAAATTATGTGATTATAGATTCAAATGGAACTATCATCCATGAAATTATTACTTGTTTTAGCAAACAGTAATTTTATAATGGCGTTAAAATGAAGGTTCTGCTAATGTTTGTAATGGTGCTGTACGTCGTAAGTATGCAACTTATTCTGTCACGTAATTAGTGAATTATCGGTATAGTTGTCCAAAGGTTGCGGGTCCGATGGCAATTGTATAGTAATATATAGCATTATTCTACTTGTAGACATTCATTGCTCATTTCATATAATTATGGCTTTAGTTATCTGTGTATAATATACAAAAATATGTCTAAATATGTTTATTCGTTTTCTAAAACTTTCGGATTGTGACAATCTACATCCAAGCTAGCAACTATGCGTTTTTGGACATATTACAAAACGCTATGTTATGTACTAATTAGTCAAATTTACTAATGGACTTTGACTGCACACTTAGAAATACTTAAAGTTTGTAATGTAGAAGAAGTGCGGAACACTAAAATGTTTCATCAAAATACAGGGCGTAAATAACACCGTAAAAAATCCTGAAATACTTTCTGTTAAAACTTTTTTGTAATAGTTAATATGGATGCTCCAGTATCGAGCAAGCATGTACAATTTAATTGTTACAATGATTATTTATATCAGACGTGCTGCGGTTTCGTTAAGATCATCATTCTGAGTAGAAAATCATTGGAAGTTTCTGCTGGAAAATTCATCAAGTTTTTTTTTACCTTTTTTGCTTAAAGGTGATATCACAATGAGTATACAAAACATTTTACCGAAAAAAATGTAATAAATACCGCACACGGCCAAAAACTGCGATCTAATCAATTAAACAACATTTAAACATTTTATGCAATCAGCTGGTCTTGACGGCGCCGAACGTTTAAGTAAAGCACAAAAAGAATATCTACGCATGTTGCATGTACATTGCGTGGCGCCTAATGAAACTAATGACTATAAATCCTTAATCTCGCATTTTTATGATGAACTGACTTTTGTATTGTATAAACAGAAAGAGGTTATTGTAAGTTTTGTAAATAATGCTGTGCATAAGTAATGCGCTGTATAAGTTTAAATATTATGCGAAAACGGCTACAGGAAGCTACTGGCGTCCAATATATTTGTTTCCTTGTCATGGTTATGGAAAATGTAATAATATATATGATGACAGCTCAAATTATACTGGTCAATGATGTAAGTCAAAACAGTGAAAACTTTATGAATGATGGTCGAAATTCGACCACCAGGCGATCTCTAGTCATCATCATCAATAGTCAATACATACTAATAAATAAAATTGATCGTACAAATAAATAAAATTGAAGTGTCTGTTTGTAATGTCAAAATAATAGTTTTTTGAGCTCATACAGTTATTTGCACTGTACCTATGCCTAAAAGTCAGTTTTTTTTTAAATTTCTGTCTGTCTGTCTGTTTGTTCTGGCTAACCTCCGGAACGGGTTAACCGATTTCCACGGAACTTTCACTGGCAGATAGCTGGTGCTATAAGAAGTAACTTAGACTACTTTTAATTCGGAAAAAGAAATACGGTTCTGCGCAAAATATATAAATATTTACACGCGAGCGAAGCTGCGCGGAAACTGCTAGTATAATAAATAAGTTGCCAAAGTCACCCTGACATTAACATACACACGTACTTAAACGTAATATAATTTTAAGGTTCATTATAAATAAGTTACTGCAAAAGTATCTATATAAATAAAAATGAATCGCCAAATGTCGCAAAACTCAAGAACGACTCGACAAACACGGCAGTTTTTTTTTTATTTTCGTTAAGGCACAAGGAAGGTTCTTAAGGAGAGAAAAAACGTAAAAATTGTGAGGAAAATAGTAAAAACAACACTTTTCTTTTTCCATACAAACCACAGAGTAAAATAAAACGCATGTCCACAGCTGTCAAACATTTGACGGCAACCAAAACTAAACATGCGCCTTGCGTTAGGATTATTTTTGGTATGCCCTTAAGTTGATTAGGCTGTATGGATAAGCCAAAAATAAAGTTAGAATGGTTCATGCCGCCTATAAGATGCGGGTGCAGCAATTTGGGTCGAAGAAATAGAAACGCTACAAACCAAGCTAATTTTCAATCTAATCGGTATGCACAGCAACGTGAAGAGAGAAATAAAATTGAACGGATTAGGATACCACAATTACGTGGAATGCGTCGTTTTCAAGCTGCTTTCAGTGTTTCACGAGCGGCTTTCAGTTACTATGTTTCAATTGACTACAGTTCCTAACAATGCTTTGCTATTGGATCTATGAAAATAGTTTGCCCATATTGTAAGGTATTGAAATATAAAAATGAAGCAAATGGATTGTGTTGTGCAAATGGCAAAGTGAAATTAGTGCGTTTGGTTAGTCTTATGAGGCATTAGACAGAACTATGAAAGATCTGCGAAACAATCAAAACCGATTTGGTGGAGCGATGATTTTGTTAGCAGGACATTTTCGTTAAATATTACCACCAGTGATTCTACAGCGGATGAAATCAATGCATGTATAAAGTCCTCCGTTTTGTGGAAAAACGTTAAGATACCAAATTTAAGCAAGAAGAATATGCGTATCGAATTGCAAAATGATCGATCTGGAGAAATATTTTGGAAATAACTCATTGACATTGTTAATAGAAAAATTCCAATAGACGTTTTGACTGGCTGCATTAAATTTCCTGTCAATGTTTGTCAGTTTACTGAATCAAAAACCGAGCTCATTCAAAAAGTCTTTCCAAACGTGGCTCAAAATTACAGAGATCATTTTTGGTTGAGCGAACGAAAAACACGAAAGTAAATGAAATAAATTTCAAAATTTAAAGTGAAATTGCCGGTGAAATTAAGACATACAAATCAGTTGATTGAGCAACTAACCAAGATGGTGTCGTCAACTATCCACCAGAATTTTGGAACTCACTGGATTTACCCGGATTGCCGCCTCATAATCTTCAATTAAAAGTAGGATCCGTGATCAGAATGTGGCGAAACCAACCGGTCCAACCGTGTCTTTGTAACGGTACACGGCTAGCAGTGAAAAAATTACTGAACAATGTGATCGAAGCAACCATTTTAATGGGAAAATATGAGACAGAAGATGTGTTGATACCTCGCATCCCAATGGACAGCTGTATGTTGCCTGCTCCCGCGTTGCAAAACCGTCAGCGTTATTTGTTTACGCGGCAAGTAATCAAACAAAAAATACCGTGAAAATAAAGCATTACAATGAAAATATCATCACATTATTACTAAAGTCCTACATTGTACTAAATAGAAAACTTATTTTTGTAAGTAATCGTTGTTTATTATTGAGACATTAAATCAATAAATAAAGTTATCACTCTGAAATACTTTTTTGAAGTGAAAACTTCTTTAGCGGCGTTGTGCACTTTTTGGGATGGGTAAAAATGTTAAACTCGCGTCAGGACACGTTTCTACGGGTCTGCGACAGGCCAAACACCTTTGACAGAACGAAGTCTGTCGGGGCAGCTAGTACTTATTTATAATTAAAACTTTAATAATGTTGCTTCGATTACAGCTACAATTCAACTGAGCCAAATATTATAAATGTCCTTTAACAATGTCTTATTACAATATGGCGTGATGATGACGTCACGTCCGACTATGTTCCGGAATAGAATACAGAAAACGCCCGTCTATACATTTACATACTTAATTAACGAAAGATATTTCTGCCGTGAATTTAATTCTCCGAGAGAGGGCGCTGCGGCTTAAAGAATTTTTGACTGTAAATCATTTTAGAACTACAAAAATGTATTATGAAATACTACTTCTAATAATTATAGTGATACAAAATAAGAACAAAGATGCCTCTAAGATATTTGGGGCCATCCATAAATTACGTTACACGAATTTCATGATTTTAGATTTTCAGGTATTTGATGTAAGCGTTATATCTGTCGCGGTGAAATTGTGAACACTGTCAGTTTATAATATAACGCGTGAGATTATAAACTAACAGTAGATTACGTTAGGTTAGATTGTAATCTACCGACGTTAGATTATAAACTGACGGAGTTTACAAATTTACGGCGACATTTCTAAAAAACGCGTGAGGTGTTTTTGGACACCCAGTTGGAATCAATTTTGATGGATTTAATAAATTGTATCAAAATATAGTAAATATTGTAAAAACTCGAAATTAACATTGCGCCATCTTAAAAAGTTGTCTTAACTAATATACAGATAATCAGTAAACAAGATATTACAGTAGTATCGAGCAGAATCCACAGATAGCGTAAAAATAAAATAAATCAACTCGCGGTCAGCATTTTTAGTTGCGCTAACATTTTTTTTAACGTCGAGCGTCTCAAGTGTAACATGCGATAAGGGACTTCGTTCCAATAACTAGCTTTTACCCGTGGCTATGCGCGTTAAATTTGTTTTTTTTTCTATGCCTCGGGAACGTTCTTTCTGTACCTCTGACAACGTGTATGCAACATTTCATGACAATCGGTTGAGTAGTTACGATGTGAAAGTGTAACAAACAAACTCACTCTCGCGTTTATAATATTAAGGATGTCATTATAGTGTGGCAAAGCGCGCGATTTCGTAAAATTACATGACCCTTACATAAATTATTAATCCTATCAAATGTGTGCATGTCGTCTGTGGTACTAAATACTTTTGAAGTATAATCATGAATTAAAAATTTAAAATACCCCCGACTCGAAAATCTCTTTGATGATTAGAAAAGAGCTGATGATGTTCGAACGGCTAAACAGATTTGCTTGAATTATATCAAAGAACACACTTGATCAAGTCAGCTTTCAAACAAAACGCTCTTAAATCGGTCCATTCGTTTGGGAGCTACGATGCCACAGACAGACACACAGACACACAGCCACACAGATACATAGACATGTCAAACGTCACGTCACGTCAAACGTTTAGTTTTGCGTTGGGGGTAAAAATAAAACTGTTTCATTACTTGTTAAACCTGTACCTACTGTGTAATTAATTAAAACATCCCACATTTAAGTTTAAGTAGCGTATTCGATTAAGCTAAGACTTAAAATAAAAATAAATAAGAAGAGATTTTAAAAGTAAACAATTTGGTTACTTAAAAGGTATTTAAAATAAATGTATATTATATTTAATTCATTACATATACTTCAATAATCGTAATATATTTTACTACAAAAGTATTACGATTATTTTCATGATTATTTATTTTTTGTTTATAATTATTAATTTTAAAATTATAAGACTGCGTTTTCTAGTTTAGTTTTGTTTAGTGTAGTTTCTAGAAACGAATGTTGTGAAACTTTGTCGTTGGCTTAAGAATTTGATGTCATTTACATTGTTCATATATAATGTAAAAAAGCTGTTAAGTTTCCTATCAATAAATAAATAAATACATGACTGATAAACTCAAATTATCAACAAATTATTAATCAATATTAATATTAATAAGTAAATTTTCAGCTAAGTGTAAAATCAAAGGACTCTTCCCGCAAACTCCGACCTTCTAAATTTATCAGTTTGAGGTATGCGATCAAAGATTTTTCAGATGAAACTATTGAAGATGGTCCAAAAGTTCATAAGAAAACACCACCCTCTACGAAACCACCTAAAGCTAAGAAAACGGCCTGTGAACAAAATGAGGATAAATGTCTGGCACACTGCGACCTGCAGTGGCACGTTTGTGAAACCTGGTAGATGATAAAAAATAAAGTACAACATATTATGATATGTATAAATTAGTTTTAAGATAATCAAACTTCATGAAATCATTATTAACGTGCATATCATTAGTGTAATTGCGGGATCAACTCAAAACTAACGACAACAGCATCAAGTGATTGCTGATTAACTAAATTGCCAAATACAGATGTTCACTAAGGCAAGCTATAGCTATTGCTATCTAGGTCAAATGATTAGGGCAATTCTTGTGGTCTTAGAGGCTGATTGTTCTAGAACGAATCTATTTTATTATCCTACTAATATCATAAACGTGAAAGTTTGTAAGGATTTATGGATGTATGCATGTTTATTTCTCTTTTACGTAAAAATTACTGAACCGATTACGATGAAACTTGGTATGTAGATAGCAGGAGACCTGAATTTACACATAGGCTACTTTTTATCTCGATATTCCCACGGCACCGGGACTTAAGCGGTAATATTATAAATGAGAATGTGGGTTTGTTTGTTTGTTACGTTTCACGCTTTAACTGCTCAACCGATAATCATGGAATTTTGCATACACATTGAAGGGGTTACAGCGAAAAACCTTTTATGCGAGTGAAGACGGGCCAAAAGAAAGAACGAAAGAAAATGATTTTATTTTGTAAAACACAGTATAGAACAAATAATAACATATAAAAGAATATAAAAAAGTAATAAAAATTTTAATAATAGGTAACATTTTCTCGATGTGTCATTGTTACATGACACTGACATAAAACGTTAACGCCACGTATCCGACCTAAGCTAGTTGTTTAATTAATATATTGTGTGATTGTTGAACACTACTATGGCCTTAACTCCGACTCCGTAATATATCCGAGCCGACCGATATAACTAAAGCACATGTATCTACCACATCAATTACCTGTAATTAGCAGTCGTGAAACACATGCAGGGGAACGAGAGAGAAACTCATTGTTAATAATGTAATAACTTAAACTTTTTGATAAATAGACTTACATAATATTACCAGATAAACAATGGAGCTCGTGGCTAAGTGGTAACCGAGTAAGTTAGCACATTGCAAGGTTATGTAATACTAGTCAGGTCAGTCTTAGGATGGGTCACCTTTCTTGAAAACATTGTGACCCCTCCGTGCCTCGAGAGAACGTTACGTGAGAACATCTGTAGCATTAGTTACGGGTAGTTGCAGCCTTAAAAAAAATTCTGACAAACTGGTCTACCTACAAAACTTGGATGTTCTGATGGCAGTCGCTTCACGAAAACATCGAAGTTCGGCCATTTCGTAGTTAGACTGAAAGCCGACCTCAACCCGAAGATGTATAACAGATAAACAAAAGGCGATTAAACCCTTAACATGGAGTTACACAATTTGTCTTTTCAACTTCTAAAATATCTTATTTAACTACCATTTCTTGAAAATATATATTTAAGCTCAACTTTACTGTAATCTAAAACAAACTTAGGCTAGAAACTAAGCAAATAAAGGTCTCGAAAGCTTATGATATGTCTCAAGGTATTTTGGAAGTGTCTTTTCGCCACAAGGAAATTATTTTTTTTCTCACTGGAAACTTCTGTGTCAAGTGTGTGAAGTCAAGGTTTTAGGAAATATCGGTCTGAGACGTTTCTATAATCAATAATGTATGTTTTAATGTACTATTAATTTTCAAATAGTATTCCAACATTCATTGTACGAAGTAGTTTCAGTAGGCAGTTACAATAGTATTAGGTAAACCGTTATATGCTACTAGCCGTATAGTACTGCATCACAAATTTCCCAGTTTTCAGTATATCTTAAAATTGACGATAATCCTTTATACCCTGAAATTACTACAATAAGTGTATAAGTAAACTAGTAATGGAAAAACGAATATGAAATATCAGCCACGAAATCAACACGTCTTATTACAAAAAGTGATTGAATATGGATCTTCTTTTATTAATAGCAACGTTGTTACCCGTTGTAAGTATGAAAACGATTGATTGTACTTACCTGTATACCTAGTACTGTATCACTATCTTTAGTTAGGTACTTATGTGCGATAACTAAATGTTACAAACATAGTATTGCCTGTAAGAGATTGCCTTGTGCGATTTGGCCGCAAATGGTACAAATGTGTCTATGGTTGAAAGTGTTTTATTGAATTTAATACCTGGTGTACATTAAAGAGTATTATTACTACATTGATTGAATCTATGATTTTTAGGCAGAGGCACTGCTTAAACTAAGTTATTAATTTATTATAATCGTTTATTTCTCACAAATACAACTTATAAAACAATAGTACAAAATAAACAACCGACTTAAGGAAATCTCAATAGTCTGATTATGAGGAGCTCCACTGAATTGACTCTAGACATAGTTATAAGGTTTTTATTTTAGGAAATAGTAGGTACATAATATTATCATAAAGTTGCTAGGTTCTCGGGGACTTTCTTCATAGGGTTCACCCGAGGCCCTTGCAAGAGACTCACTTGTGACGAAACACCATGTGGTTTTGGTCGGTTTGATACCGACATACCACTTCGAGTTAATGACCCGTGGGGAGTTCCACACGAAAAAAACTTAATATTATAACCGTATTTTTTTGGCAGTCCATGTCTAAAAATATTGTCCACAATTTGCTATAGAAAATAATTTGACCAGTACTTCGTTTAATAAGCAAAAATATTATCATATGCGCACGTACCAGTCATTCGTATTTTATTTTCGATTCAAAAATATTAAGGTATCTGGGGCTAAATGTAACATTCTTAATACAACATTAACAAAAATAATTTTCAATTTACAGGCAGATCAAAAACAGTTTATGATTAAACTGTCATTAAAGGTTGGAGACGTCGTTAATGGAAGGGATCCATTTGACTACGATGGCGTCAGAGATGTTAATGATGATATAATATTTATAGGCAAAACAACTACATCGGTACCATCCACTACATCTTCCCCAATAGATAAATTTTGTGAGATAAAAAAAGAATGTTACCAGAAATGTAAATGGAAACGCCAACTGTGTGAGCAATCTCAGCATCCATACTATCAAATTGGCAGGTACTTATTAAAAATAATTTCTAGTTCTTTAGAATTAGAGATACTTTTGAATGAACGTCGGTTACATTATGAATTTTGTATTCGAAGTTTGAGTACAGTATATACATATACTGTGGTTTGAGCGTACTATTTATGACGGCAAGAATTTTAAAATACACAATGCTTTTATTTTGCATAAAGGTAAATAAAAACTTAAATAACGGAAAAATAATGATTGTAATTTAAGTTTGACTACTAATTAAAACACGATTCCAGAAAATAATCTAGCTTTGTAGTCAAATGTACTCAAAGGGACACCACATAGTAATTCTATCCAAAATGACAGAATTCTAAATATTGTGAATCTAAATTCTTTGTTAAGGTTTGTAAATCCCAACACATATATTTGTCAGTTGTTCTTCGACTAATCTACGTATATTTATGATTACATCTTCTTATTATTAGTTTATTATTATAAATTTAACTCAATGAAAACTGTTAATGATCCTCAGATGTTTTTCTCTTTCTAGTTGAGACGCTCGTGTAAACTAGATGCTGCAGCGAGATTATGGAAAGCATATTTTTCGATTTTCCGTTCTGTTTTAGGTAATTGTTATATTTCTTTTGTGCTTTTATTATTTAGTTTATTATCAATAAAAATATTTTCTTTCCAAATCCACAACTAAAATTCAGAAAAATAAAGATTACCTACATTAATATTTGCATTTTTATTCTGATAACATTTAGGCGATATTTATCTAAACTAGACAAATAGAACTTCTCTCATCTCAAACCATGTATTGTACAATATAGTAGTACTATTATCGATGCTGGTTCGTTAAAGACACTGAAACGTTTCTAGTGTAGAAAAAACAATAATAGAATATTTTTTCTTTGACCACTGTCATAAGCATAAACAATGCTAACCGGTGTCCACTTTTTATTACTTCTTTTCCATTCAAGGGATCGTGTGACTGAATGTTATCGTGTTAAAAAGTATAAGAATGAACTCACGGCCTTAAGCAAGCTGTCGCTATGACATGGAATTAGCATTATCCCATACAATCGATAGCAGTTTGCAGATTTTCAGAACAATCAAAGAAAAGGTCTTTGGCACTGCTAGTTTGTCTAAAAAACGGAATCTAATTACTGTTAGCTACCTCTGTGCAAGAATTCTCTCTTATACGGCTTACAAATATGGGAGCCCAAAAATCTCATCTGATTTTGGTATTCCTTTGTAGAGAGCGACACCCCAAATTGCGACAAACTAGCAATTTATTAAAAAGTAACCCTTTGACAACACAAAAAAAAAATCTAATCAGGCCATATAATAGTAGCCGTCATGGCTACGTCCTTTTCCAATATATGAATAGGAATTGGGTTTAATATACATAAATATTGCTGTACGTGACGTCACCCAATTAGATAACAAAGAAATAATAAAATCTAACGCTAAACACTGATAGATAACGAATACCATTTCATGGTATCTAATCCGTTACCTACCATGAAATGGTTTTGAGAGTAATCATTCAAATTCGAATAGGAAATTTTATCTGTATTCTCGCATTTAAGGAATCTATACTTCTGATGTACACAAAAATGTTGCTTTATATCGTAATTGTATCATGGCTATATACAGTAGGTATATTCATATCCTATTTTGAAGTTTTACAGCAGCTTTTTGAACCAACCTACTCGTACTCGTTTTTTTAGTTCAGTCTAAGAAGAGTTAACATTATTCCTATTTTATCAATTTATTTTATCTTCTATTTGGAACCCCCCTTTCAAAATGGTCAACCAAAACTAATCAACACTTAAACTACTTCTTTAGAAATCTACTGCATTCTACTTTTACTCTTACTTTCTCCTTATAATTTGTATCCATCAAATGAAAGTTTTTGAAGTTCCTCGCGTATCAAGCATATATCTGATTTGATAGTTGGCTTGTTTAGAAGTCGAATGATACTTTTAATTTTTATGTGTTTTATTGTTTTTCAGGGCAGTATTGAAGCTGTTTTGGATGTAAGATAATCTTGATTATTTTATGTTATATTGTAATGATTTAAATGCAAAGGGGGTAGCTAACACGAAAGTTATAATATTTCAAGTTAATGAAAAAGTTAGCATTTGATTAAGAATGCTGTTATTATTATTAGCATGCGAAGTGCAATATAGGAAAGATTTTGCTAACCATGAATATAATTGCTTGTAAGAGGAATAGTATAAACACTAATCAACTATAAATACTAATTCACCATAAAGTTGTGAATGATACTACACTTTCACGCAGAAAAGTAGATGACATAGTTGTCCTTAAACATAGGCAGTGGGGCTCTTAAGCATAGCAGCAGTGAGGCACTTGGCATAGCAGTGGAGTTCTTCGATGAGAGCCAAATAGAACTGAGACAAACTGTGCCGAAATCTCTAGGGCACGGTCTTTTCTTGTAAGGGTTTGATGTTTGCTACCTCTCTATGTTCATGATAAATTACTAATACTAATATTAAAATGAAATATATAAAACATTTTAAGCTGAATTTAATATCATTTACAGAAAAATCAAAAAATTAAGGTCACGAAACGTTCTCAACCACAAAGTTTTACTGATTTGACAACTTTTCTGCAAGAAATAGGACAACAACACAAAAGCAATAAGGATAATATTGATAATGTGAGCGATGATTTAAATTTCAATCATTTGATATTGAGGACATTAGATAATAAAATAAATAATAAAGAAGTAAAACAACAGGTCCATAGTAGAACAAGAATTGATAACTTACATAATGACAAACTAGCTTTACAAGTAATAGGTAAGAAAATAAATCACGAACATTTAAAACAATATCGCGAAGGCAAATATAATCAACAAAGTGTTAGTAAGGATGAAATAACAATGCGTTCACGAGGGAGTGCAGTCGAAGCTGAAGATGTAATGACGTGTGAGGAAATTGAGGATAAATGTATGAGTAAATGTGCTATTAGGCATGAATGGTGCATTGAGTGGAAAAAACAGGCTATTGAGTTCTGAGATCTGTAGGAATAAATATAATTAATAAAGCTTCTATACTACTCTAAAATATGATCATATCTTTCTGTAACAGCCTGTTCCTTTATGTAGTCTAATATGGTTTTACTTATGATAAAATAAGGACTCGTAGTGGCGTACGATACAAAGAGAATTTTGAATATTAGAATTAAATTATTCAATAATTTATAAATTTGTTTTTTGTTCATATAATAATAAAAATTGAAAACCATTATTTTCTCTTCTACTTAAATTAAAGAAGATATAGTATGTTTGTTATTATAATTGCTATTTAAGAGACCTACCGCTCGTGATTAGAGTTACATGTCTCCGAGTGCCAACCTGCTTCAACAGCATTTCTGACAGAACATCAAGTGCTGACACCATGGGATTCTACTTAATAATTATTATTTTAATCGTTCATCAAGGCCTAGATTTCGGTGGATACGAGTATTGTGAGTGTAAACCTACCGGAGTAGCAACTTTGACAATTCGACGCTGGTGATACAAGAAACATTTTAGAGGAGAACACCATATACATTTACTATCTGACACACCATACAAAATCTTCCGTGGATTTTAAAAGAAGAAATACTTTTCTTCTAATTTTACTGTGTAACAAATTTGTTATATGATACAATATAGACGATAATCATTCAGCTTAATTGACTTACGTTGAGTTTTCCCAATTTAAAATTAGTTCTAATAAACTTGTTTAAAGTTATAGTTATATACACTTAATAGTGCTGGCAAAAGTCTTAGTGTAACTTTTTTTCGAGTTAATATTACTTTCACGTTAAATGATTGTACATTCCAAAACAATTGTTACTTAGCATTTGTTTATTTATATGATACTAGCAACCCGCCCCGGCTTCGCACGAGTACAAATTGTACACCTAAACCTTCCTCATGAATCACTCTGTCTATTAGTGAAAACCGCATGAAAATCCATTCAGTAGTTTTTCAGTTTATCGCGAACAAACAGACGCGGCGGGGGACTTTGTTTTATAATATGTAGCGATAAATAAAAACAAGGCATGCAAAAACATAGGAATTATAACCATATATTCTATATATTAAGAACAATAACTGTTTTTTTAATAAAAAAAAACACTGGTCTCGCTCTCTCAATGCTATCGAAGTTATTTTAAATGTAGCACGCTCTATTTTACGAGCCACATTTTAATAGTGCAATAAACTGAAACCTAATTAAAATTTGCATCGTTTCTTCGTTTAAGACGTTTCAAAAGGAGAATAAAATTCTATAACCAATCGGCAATGCTGATCATATATTACCATCTCACTATATATTTATAATACACTGATTTAACACTATAAAGCTATAAAACCCATATAAAATCATATCTGATTGTCCTATGCTTCTAGATAAAGTGTAAGAAATAAACTATATTTTGCTTTCTAACGGTGATAACTTACCTCTTTTAAAGACAGACATGTCACGAGACCCTCAAAAAGTTACCCATGGCATAAGCCGGACTGTGAAGTACACTATTGTCTCTTTGCTCTTTTGTTCATTTTTGAAGTTATACTTCTTTTGGCGTGTTATGGAAAAATGATGAGAGTAAATTTTAACACCGTCACAAAAAACCGACAGACAGTGAATGAAGTTAGCTAGTCAACATATTAGTTTTTCAAAAAAGTTACCAACTTCACGATAGTGATGAAAATGGTTTTTACATATTACTTTGAGTACGTTTGTAGAATTTGATGTTAGTTGACGGTATGTTTTACCTATTTATTATGATATTTAAATAAACCTTATTTAACTAGATAAAAGTATAAGTTCTTACGTGCGTACATAAGTACACACACACTTTTTTTATGTTATCGAAACACCAACAAAAGTCAAGAAGTCTTACTCGACTGCGGCCCAGAAATGATTTTTTTTTTAATGTTAACCTTTTGTTTCGAGAAATCCATTAAAACGACATTAAGCTCTCCCTCTTATCTATAAATCTTAAAGGGTATAAAGTTTATAAGGTGTCAAAGTCGTAAATGGATAATAGATTTAACTCGATACAATTTATCATCAATTAATCGGATCAATATCATGTTTCTGTATCAAATATCGATTTAAACACATCGATTCTAAAGTGTTGAAGAATGGTTTCTGATGTTTATCGGTAGCAAATGAAATATTGTGATATTAAATGCATTGTGCGTTAGATATATTAAATTGCCATAGCTATTTTGGTGTATTCACGTTACTTAAAATTGTGATGTCTGATATATGCTTTCAAGTTATTCGTAGATTGAGAGAGATCGAAGAAATTCTATTTGGCAATGCCGAAAGGATAATCACGAAGTAGATGATGCAGATGTGAAAGATTCCACAAAAATAAAGTAAAATTGAAATACAAAACAAATTTATAAACATATACTTACAGTTATGTAAACAGACGAAAAACAAAATATGAGCTATTGTAGCAAAATCACCATTAAATTGATAAAAATCGGACAAGTTCGAGTCTAACTCGCGCACCGAGGGATCCGCAAGCAAACAAACAACAAATAAAAAAAAAATACAAACTTGTATGTAATTGGATCGTCCATCTCGGGAATCAATTCTCGAAGATTTTTGCATGTTTTTTCCAAAAAACAATCTTAACTTTGCAGTTCCAAAATAATCTTCCATACATCGATTTATGACAAAGTAAACTTTCCAACAGCAAAATATAACTTTGTAATCACAAAAATATTTTTGTATGCCATATAAAAACAAATTAACGACTTTCGGATTTTTTCCTGTACTTGTGCTGTTAAATCTTGCCTCTTACCAAATTTCATGATTCACGTCAATGGGAAGTACCCTATAGGTTTTGATTTACCTGCGAAATGTTTAAATTTGGTTAAATCTAAAGCTGAAATGGCCGTATCTTTTAATTGCGTTGAAATTTGACCTTTTTACAACTTGAAGGGACTGCAGATATAAGTATTTAATGTTAATTTCAAATTATTGAAAAGGGGTCTTGATAGACGGACAACAAAGTGATCCTATAAGGGTTTTTTTTAACCTTTTGGGGAATGGAACCCTAAAAATCAGGATCCTTTGGTACTTATTTTTATATTACCTATGTCATATGATGTAACTTATGGATATGGCAACTATACACTAGTTATTTCTTAAACTAGCAGTGCCCGCGCGGGTAGCTTGCGTGTAAAATAAAAGTAGCTTAAGTTTCTCCTTATAACACCAACTTTTTGCCATTGAAATACAAATGGAAATCGGTCCACCCGTTCCGGAAATTATCCGGATCAACAAACTGATTTTTAGGCATAGGTATGGTGCAAATTACTGTATGAGCTATGTATAGCTTATTATTTTGACATTACAAACTGACAATTCAATTTTATTTATTTGTATTGATGATGATAAAATCTTAAACTACATCACGTAACTACAACAAATTAAACACTGATGGTAAATATTAATACATGTTAGAATGATTTTAGCAATATTAACGATCTAATAATGATTGTTACTCCTCTTTTGAAGTAGGTAAAAGCTTTAGAGTTTCTAATCAAGCCAGTCCATTCAAAAACTCCGTTTACTAAACAATAAAGGGAAATAAACTGGGGCTATCGCAACATTTGTTTTCGTTAAGATTAGCTTGTTACCGAAGTTGCCTAAAGTTAGGCCATTTTAGCTTTTCAAATGAAAATATATTTCAGGAGGCGTATTTAGCTGTTCGTAAAGGTTAACTGTTTTGATTCAGGTGTGTTTTGCTCAGATTTTTTCTGTTTCTTCAGATACTTTATTGTCAACTAGCAGCCCGCCCCGGCTTCGCACGGGTACAAATTACACCAAAACTTTCCTCACAAATCACTCTGTCTATTAGTGAAAACCGCATGAAAATCCGTTCAGTAGTTTTTCAATTTATCGCGAACAGACAGACAGACGCGGCGGGGGACTTTGTTTTATAATATGTTGTGATGTGTGTGATGTACGCAAAGCTTACAAAATGCACCTAAACACTTTATGTATCGACTACTTACTTGGACTACTTGAAACCTTAGTGGTTTTACAGTATCCTAAGAAATAATGTTCTTATAAGCGTTAAACAAATAAAAAAAAAATATATAAAAAGTAAAAAAAACCTTAAATTTTTTTTTTGTTTTTTTTATTGCTGGTTCGTTTGTTTAAACGCGCAAATCTCTGGAACTACCACTGCCAGTCGTATTCGATTTGTTTTTCGTGTATGATAGACAGCTACATGAAAATAGTATAGGTTATCTTTCATTATTGAATTTTGATTTGTGTTCAATAAATCGCAAGAAAAAGCACTATCGAACTGATTTATTAGCGTGCGCTGGTGTTAAACCACCGGGATGTCCGTTGTAATTCTTATACATAAACCACAATAATGTATTTTGTTACAAAAAGTTATTAAAAATTAAAAAGTGTTTTATGAGCATTATTATCAGGCATGGGATATTAATCCTTACACACAATAAGTACTTTATCGTCGTGACCATTTTATGAAGATAAACTTTGCCCTCTATAAAATGTTATTGTGAGATTTATTTATTTATTTAGGACAACTTACAAAACATACACTGATACGGAGTTTACAAACATGTTTTACAATAAAGTGTGTGCTGAGTATTGTTTTACTTACAAGTTGCCACTGCATGGTAAGGGACAGTTTCATCTAATTTTTTTTTGTCAAAGTACTTAATATTAACTAACCCTAAAGTTAGAGATTCTTTTACATATTAATAAAAAAAAAACAATAATCTAAAGTTAATTTAAAACATCTGGGGATCTAACTTCTCGAGGTAAGCTTGTTTTCTCCAAGCTAGTCTGAATTGGAGATCATTCAGATGTATGTAAATGCGAGGGGCCATAAGGCAACAACAGAATATCAGAATATCAAATATATGAGAGCCATATATTTTTACAACATACATAAAATTATACACAGTTATATACAAAACATACAGAAAATCATCGAGATAAAAGGACATAGTGTCGCAGTAATTCACATTAACATAGGAGATAATGGAAAATTAAAATAATTCGACACTCGGCTGACAACATCTAGATATTATAATAAAAACTCAGTAGCTGACAACAACTTAGCACTAGTGGCACGAACGAGCCGTGTGACGCATAACCCATTTTTATAGCGTAGAAACCCATACGGGTCATCACCTCACCCGGGCTAACGGTGAAGTGGTATGTTGGAAACGAACTGACTAAAACCACACGGTGTTCCATTACAAGCGAGTCTTGCAAGGGACTCGGCTAGAAAGGAAGTACCCGAGAACCCCGGCTGACGTTAGCTGCCTCTTAAACTGACAGCCACACCATTGCGTGGCGTTTAACGAGGCGCGCGCAGAACAAGTCGCGCCACCGTCTCAGGCCTGATTCTGCTAGAGTAACAGGCAGGTGATATGCGTCACCCTGGCCTCCCAACGAGAAACGAGCTTTGCCAAGAAGAGATGAACTTTGAACTCCTTCATGCCAAGAAAACGTTACTAAAATATTATCTCTACTGAAGTATTTTACAGATGCAGGCGAAACTGTGGGGAACAGGTAGTTGATTATAAAGTTGATAAAAACAAAATCTAAAACCTGCTATCATCATACAACAATCTATACAAATAAATAAAATTGAAGTGTCTGTAATGTAATAATAACAGCATTTTACTAAATGCATCTGGATATTTACTCGTTACATATACCTAAAAATATATATTTTTTTATTTTTAGTCTTGTTCTGTTTGTTCCGGCTAATCTCCGGAAGGAATGGGCCGATTGCCACGGCACTTTCACTGGCAGATAGCTGGTGTTATAAGGAAAAATATAGGTTACATTCATTTTGGAAAAAAAATAGGTTACGCGCAATATATATGTACACGCGAGCGAATGGTGATTTGGGGAACAGAAGCTAGTAATTATTTACATATAATATATTTGATTATACTAACTTTTAAACTTTCGCGTTCCATGATATAATTATCTACTTATAGCCCCTGTACTTGCCAATATCTGGATGGAACATTTTGAAGAGAAGGCGCTGAGTCTCGGCCCGAAGACTGTTAGGCTTTGGAAGCGATTCGTAGATGACATCTTTAGTATCATCAAAGGAAATAAACAGGAAGTAGATCACTATTTACAACATCTCAACTCTATTCACCCCAAGATAAGGTTCATATATGAAGTGGAGGTGGATAGGTCGTTGTCATTTTTAGATGTCAAAGTAACCGCGAGATCAGATGGGTCCTTGTCGCACTGTGTGTACCGCAAGCCTACTCATACCGATAGATACCTACACGCCGCGTCTCATCATCATCCCCGACACCTGCAATCTGTTATGACTTCACTAAAGAACAGAGCATACGATCTTTGTGACCCTGAACATTTGGAGCGAGAGCTGGATCATGTTCAGGAGGTACTCAAAAGTAACGGATATCAGGTGAATGGAACACGGAAGCGACCGACAATGAGACGCAAGCATCCGGAGGTGAACAGACAACCAGCCTACATGCCATATGTCAAAGGAGTAACGGATAAGATCGGCTCCGTGTTAAAGAAATACTCCATTCCGACAGTGTACACACCAGGCATAAAAGTTCAAAACATCGTGGGCACACCAAAGGATGTCTTGCCTTTACAAACTCCAGGTGTCTACAAAATAGACTGCAGCTGCGGTAGTTCCTACATAGGCCAAACAAAGCGGACTATTGCTGAAAGGGTCAAAGAACACATCGCTGCTGTGAAGAACCGACAGATTAGCAAATCAGCGATTGCAGAACATGCACTCGAAGCGGGCACCAATCACTGGATTGAGTTTCACCGTACGCAAGTCCTCTCCACGGAACGTCACTTTTACTCAAGAGTTGTACGTGAAGCGATTGAAATTAAAAAACACAAAACTTTCAATCGGGAAGATGGTTTCAAATTATCAACAGCGTGGAATCCAGTGATAAAAAACATGCCACCTCGCTTTTATGCGCAGTCGGGTGAACACCAGAATAGGGGCACATCGGTTTGCTTAGAGAATAGGGACACTGTTAGTATAGTATGTGACGGTACATGGCGAAATCAAAATATTAAAAATATCGAAAATGTGCGGGTGGATGAAGAACCTTCTACCTCACGATCTCGACGACGGAGGGCGTGCACCGCTGAGCCAGTCAGCCTGTGACCACGGCCAGTGCAACCTGGTCGAAACGTCAGGCAATTCAGAGGTATGTAATACCTTTTCGTGATCGCGTTAATTCCCGTATAAGTAGATAATTATATAATATATTTGACTTTTTATGAAAATGCGTATGATACCTTCAAATAGGCCCCAACTAACATTAGGAAGTACGCATACCTTTTCAACTACATGTTTCACATTTCCTAAAGTGACGTAGGGTTGAAGGCTCTATCATTTTGAACCAATATAAAAAAAAACAATTATGATTTGAATTTAAATTTATAACACATTTAAGTACCAAAATCGATGTTTCTTCCACTGAAAGCTGAAATATTCTTTCAACGAACACTCAAGTTCCATTTCCTAGCGTCGGCGAAGGCGAAGGCTAAATCTACGCTTAAACCTTTTCAGCCAACTTGACCCAGTTTGTAGGAGGTTGGTCTAAGATGGGAACTGTAAATCGCTTTTCCAGTCACAAATGAATACACGACAAACATTATGTAAGTAATAGCTACTGTTATTCTCTTGATGCTATACTCTTGAACTTGATGTCAAAGGTGAGCGAGGCAAATATCCATAGTAGTAAGTAAATACTGGCGTACCAAGCTAATGTCTGATTATAATTGACACTTCCTAAATTGATGAAAATGATAACCATAATTATTATACCTTAATAAATTTAATCATTACAAACATTAAGCGCGATTTTTTTTTATTTTTTAAACGGAAACGAATTTTTGCCGAAGTCTGTCTTTTTTTAAGTGTGGATACCCCCTCTGGTACTACCTCACCGAGTACTCGGCGGAAAGTTTAGGTATATCGGAATCGAACCGACTAAAACTAAACGGTTTTCCATCAGGCGGCTCAGGTATAACCTAGGAAGGAGCTTGGAGATTAGACCCCCGACAAAGTTGACTACCTTTTCATAAAACATATAGTCTCGGAGTCATGAGCGGGAACCGCGTCCACCTTCAGTTTAGAAAAGGCTCTTTAGATTACAGGTGATTAGGTGCTCTACGGCGCCTGATGCGTTCTCTACGAGACGGGAGAGTACTAGTTCTCTCCCGTTCCCTTTCCAAAATGAGGCGGCGGAGTCCAATGCGCTTTCGCTTCATACCATAGCTAGTCTCTAACGAGAAGCTTCCCACACCTACACCTATAGCTGTCTATCGCGCATAAATATATATATATATATATATATATATATATATATATATATATATATATATATATATATATATATATATGTATATTGTGTATGTGTATATGTTATCGCGCTGCTAGACCCATGCAGGACACTCCACTAGATATAGAGTAAAGAAGTAATCTTTCGCATATAATCAAAATGAAAATCTCATGTCCTAACACTCATGTGGCGAGTTCCTATGGTTTACGCAATAGTACAGTCCAATAGTTTCAGTCAGTTTTTAATAACATGACGTTTGCATGCGATATATATATATATATATATATAAAAAAAGATATATTCGCGAATTAGATGAAAACTCCTCTGACTGGTGTATTCCAAACGAAAATTTGACTATTACTTCAAGCTTTTGTTGTAGTCAGCGCTATGCCATTAGACAGCAAGAAAGACCGGTCGTTGTCTTTTTTATTTCCTCAATGATTTCACAATAACATTAATCTAGGACAATAATAAAGACTATTCTCTTCGGTAGGTGAAGCTTTTTCGAACGATACGTTTCTTATCACTTGAACAGTGTAATCGGCACTTCGAAAGTTTCAATGTTGACTTGATAACTTTCCTTTTAGTATCGATTTATTGCTTATTTAATTTTATTCTTAAGCTCAGAATCTAAAAGGAAAATATTTTAACTTGGATTACCTTTTAAACTGCTCCATAGCTTTTTCCGCAAACTTACCGCTCAAATCTCGAGTTGTCGGATTAGAAAAAAACTTCAATACTTTTAAAGAAGTTTTTTAATGTATTCCTAGTCGATCGGAAACTTTTTCTGTTTAGAAAGACGGAGTGTTATATGCTAACAAACCTTAGTAATCTTTGTACTGTTAGCATAGCGACCAATTAAAAAAATCTAGATATCTTTAAGTTGGGCCCCTGGCAGTGTTAATGTTCCTTATGTTTCTGCTTTGTATCAGAGGTAAATATTATCTACTAATAATAGTAGATAATATTTACCATATAGGGAGTAAAAAACATAACGTTTGCAATTCTACAGGATTAGCATGCGCGTTGTTGACTGTTTAAAAACCAATACACTTCTTTCTTGAAGAATCCCGTACCTAGGAAAACCTCGTTACTTTTTCTTATGAGTTCCGGAGTGCACTAAGGAAAACTCACATTTTTCATGTTACATGTTCATTCACAAAAACTTTAGCCCAATAAGTTGGCAATCAAACACATGGCCATCCTGATGGTAAGCAGTTATCGGAGTTTATAAGCATTTGCAACAACATTCGTGTCACTTGTGCGTTGCCAACCCTACCTCCTTTCACATGAAAGTGTGGTGACCCTACTCACTTGCAGCAAAGGATTGTCGGAGTACGTTCATGATATTAGAGGGTTAGTGATGCGAGTACTCAACTGTTACCTGCAGCAAGTGTTAAATGAAAGCTTTTAAGTTATATTTACTAACACAGAATGTTATAGTATATATATTTAGATTGTGGTATTTATCTATGGGCTATGTAACCTGAAATAAATGAATTATTGTTATTATTTATGCCAAGTTTTCGCCATGCTATTTCTCAAAATACTTTTTTGTAAAATTTTGCAAATTTTGACATACTCAAACCGAATCTACTAATCTAATCCATATTTTAATATAGAAAGTAGCGTAAGATCCACTAAAAATCAGAATAATGAAACTTATTTGGCAAACTTTTATAAACTGTCAATTGAATTGAGAGCTTAACTTAATAAAATGAACGTTCCTAAAACTTTCCATGTCAATGTTGGAACTTGTAAACTGGTGATTTATCAAATGGTAAAAGCACAAAAACTAAACTAAAATGAAACTAAGTTTCTTGGAAATTAGAAACGAAAATAATTGCCAAAATTAATCTGTTTGACCGAAAAATATATTGTTATGGTTTTGAAGTAGGTTAAATGAATAGGTAAATATCAGGATAAATTCGTGGACTTCATTTAGTTATGCAATCGACAAAGTGATAGTGATTTGATACTCAATAAAGACCAATATAATTGATATATAAGATATTTGAATATATTCACCGCAACGAAAGCTCATTGAAAATTATAAAAGTAAGAAAGAGTGGATGACCGACATCTGACATGACGATTTAATGATAGACCTCATTAAATCTACTTTAAACTGTTCTATTACCAGTGCCACGAAAGAGAGATAGAAAAGTCTCGCAAAAACCGCATCCAGCTTATCAACTGATCTGTGTATACAGCCACTCCGCCGGGAGCGTACTACTAAGAAAAATAATTAAAATGTATTTTTGGGTTTAGGGAGAATCGTTTTTTTTATATATCAACTAGCAGCGCCCCGCGGTTACACCCGCGTAAGTCCCGATCCCGTGGGAATATCGGGATAAAAAGTAGCCTATATGTTAATTCAGGTCTCCTGCTTTCTACATACTAAGTTTTAACGCAATCGGTTCTGTAGTTCTGGCGTGAAAAAGTAACAAACATCCATACATCCATACATCCTCACAAACATTCACGTTGATAATAAGGATTGTTTCACAACTGCTTTTTTAAACATAAAATTATGTTATGTATTAATGGACTTACATACTCACTCAAAACACTCACTCACATTTAACAAATATTAATCGAAACGTGTTACTATAATTATAGGAATAATTATTAATCCATCAGAGCACTTGCAATATAATAAAGATTATCCTTCTATTATTATCTGCCATTGAGGTGATGTTAAGTACTCTACTAATTGGGAAATATTAATTACTATATTATATTATAATCTGGGGTTTAATTACAAGATGGTATAAATAAGGGTTTAAATATGGTTTATGAATAATAATTTAAAATAGAAGGGTTTTATAATCGTTGATTTCATAAGTAGAAAGATGTTGCTATAGCCGGCATAAGGCCCTAGACAAGACGTGGTACGTAATTGAAATAACCGAAACACAACAGAATTATGTTTCGTATTAAAATAGTCACAACGAACTCATTATTAAGAAGCTAGGTGCAAGATAACTTTAAAAATTAAATTTTATTCATGTTTCATAAATATCAACAATATTTTGTAATAAAAAAACAGTCAGTCGTAGGACTGCACGTCAGAAACGCACGTAAAGATAAAAAGTAGGTAATAACATATCTAAATGTATACATAGCGTGTACTGGAAGTTCTGCGCTCCTGGCCGCTCATAAATGTTTGAATTTCGAATGTTATATTTTTTTAAATATAAGAAACTCGGCTCCGTCTTACGAATTTTCGATCAGGTCACGTGTTCTGACGCGAGTTTAACATTTTTACCCATCCTAAAATGTGCACAACGCCGCTAAAGAAGTTTTCACTTAAAAAATCCTATACTGAGCAGCCGCGTACGCGTGATATAGTAAATTAAAAGAAAATAATAAAATGTTGTAACTATTTATAGCAGTACTAGAGGGTATCTTCCAAAAGATCGACTGGAAAAACAAAGGTATCTGGATAATGGATAAACACCTGACACATTTAAGGTTTGCAGACGACATTGTGCTTTTAGCAAAAACATCAAAAGAATTAGAGAACATGATACAAACCTTGAATAGTGAGAGCAAAAAGGTTGGTCTGGAAATGAACCCAAGCAAAACTAAAGCTATGACTAACAACTATAAAAAACCAATATTTGTAGATGGAAAAGAAATAGAATATGTAAACGAATACGTCTATCTTGGTAAACAAGTCTCGTTCAGTACAAACAGGAACGAAGAAGAAGTGGAGCGAAGAGTTACCATTGCATGGAATAAGTTTTGGGCACAAAAAGAAATTTTAAAAGGAGACTACAGCTTAGATCAAAAAAAGATGATAATAGATACGTGCATATTGCCAAGCCTAACTTACAGCAGCCAAACGTGGGTCTATACAAATAAAATAAAAAACAAACTAATAACAACACAACGAGCTATGGAAAGAAGCATCTTAAAAATAAAGAAAATTCAAAAAATTAGAAGCGAAAATATAAGGAAGAAAACCAAATTAACAGATGCTCTGGAATACGCTTTGAAGCAAAAATGGCAATGGGCTGGACATATCTGTAGAGTAAAGGACAAAAGATGGACGCTGCAAGCGACAAAGTGGAAGGGACCGCTAGGGAAAAGACATGTCGGTAGACCAAAAAAACGATGGGCTGAAGATATCGCGGAGATCGCGGGAAACGAATGGATGGAGATAGGCCAGGACAGAGATAGATGGAGAAAAATGGAGGAGGCTTTTACCCGAAAGGGGTCCGAAATAAAGTCTTGATTAAAAATAAAAGAACTACATAACACTAATAACACACATATGTAATGTAAACTTTTTTCGGAATAAACAAAGCTTTATTATATTATTATATATTATAACTATTGAATATTAAAACCTACAACAGAGACAGGGCCAAACAAGGAAAACAAGTAACTTAGTCATTATTTCTTGGCATTCATATTTTATTTACCGAGTAAATATATTTCTTAAAAAACTTTTCATGTACAAAATAAGAGTTGTACCACCCGCAAAATGTAACTTTGTACTTCCATATTTATGACATTATACTGACAACGTTGTTGGTTGCTGTTGTATAAATCAATTGTAGCCTTTACAGTTATGAATTTAAGAGTGTTATTTCAAAAGAGGACAATTAAATTTTTCCCAGTATCTAATTTTATGGGTTTGCGAGAGTATATTCCGAAATAAAAGACTTCTTAAATAAAGAAATAAATTTTTGAACTTTTACTTATTTTCCTTTTTTTTATCGTGTGGAAACCCCCAAGGGTCATCACCTCACCGAAGGTGAAGTGGTATGTCGGACTCGAACCGACTAAAACCACACGGTGTTCCGTCACAAGTGAGTCTTTGGCAGGGGTCCCGGGATACACGAGGAAGGAAGCTTCCGAGAATCCCCGCAGACTTTGGCCTCCTGAGAGTAACGGCCGGCGGGGTAACGGTCAGCCCAACCCACTACCCCCTTATTATTATTACTTATTTTCCTAATAAATGTTTTAGTTTTAAACTTATTGGAAAAATGGAAAATTGATAAAAAAAAATTTAAGCATTTATATTTCTCAAATATTTTTATAACTAAGATTTAATGAGAGCTGAACATAGTATTATGTACAGCATACAGCATAGTTTTGGTATGAGAAAAAAAGCACTGAACTCGCGTGACCTTCACGCTCAGATAATACCTATATGTACATAGATATGTGTGTGTTTCACTTCTGACGAGCAGTCCTACGACTGACAGTTTTTTTTTAGTTGTGAATGAGTCTTCCAGTTTCGTACATATGTTCAAAGCTATGTTTACACTCAAAGTACTTACTAGTATTAAACTATAGAAATAAATCATATTAAATATAACTCTAAAGAAGATTTAATCGTTTTATGATAATAGACATTTCTGATTATACCCGCTTTTGAGCTTAAAGATTTGTTCCTATACATCCCTCACCAACATCCATTGTTGATCAGACGAAAAGGTATTTATTTTCAATAGCAATTTACAAAAATATACAACGTACCTCAATGTTTCATCAATCATAAATACAAATAAATGAAATTGAAGTGCCTGTGATCTCAAAATAATAGTTTTTTTAAACTCATGCAGTTATTTGCACGATACCTATGCCTAGAAATCAGATTTTTATGATTTTTGTTTGTCTGTCTGTCCGTCCGGATAGCTGGTGTTATAAGGAGTAACTAAGGCTACTTTTATTTTAGAACAATAACTAGGGTTTCGCGCAAAACACATAAATATGTACACGCGAGCGAGGCCACGCGGGAACTCCTACTTTTTAATATGATTCACATAATTATTGAATTATTTTTTCAGTTTTAACTGTATATGTTACTGTGTAAGTGTGTATATGTACTCTGTGTCACACGTTAGTGTTGGTCTTTAATAAATAATTATAGTTTAGTAAACTATAAGAATACGCTTTACGGGCAAACCGAATTATGAAGTAAAAAGAGTTCTACCATTACATCTCCTGGCCGGTTACCACTTATATTTATCGTCGAACTTACCTCCCTAAGAAATGTCCAAACCTAGTGCCTTAGCAATAACTTATTTAATTTATCTTATTAGAACATTAGACTCCGCTAATGTTACTTCGAAGTTGACGTCATATTAATAAAGCTCTAAGTGAAGGTACACCTAATGACTGGTGCAGACTGGAGAATGAATGGCTTCCAATTGCACGACCGACGCCATCGATTAATTGAAGGCAACTTCAAGTTTATAAGGTTGAGGGTAGATTGGCTAATCTAGATATTTATTTTTAAAAACAATAGTTTTAAAATTAAATTCATTTATTGGAATAGGCAGAGTCTATGTTTAAATTGCCTTTTACTGCAGCGTAATAGGTCTGTAGTGTTAAAAAAAAAAGAATGTTCTAATATAGTTCCCATTTTTTTTATTTCGTACACTAGGCAAAGATTATGAATGGAAAGATAACAATCGATTATATTTACTGTTGACATCTGGTAATAATATTTTGTTACATTTATTTTGACACTATTGTAGTGTCGTTCCGTGATTGATATTGGGAGGGATAAGAGAAATATTGTCTTATTCCATCGCTTGATCGCTTGTGTAATGGCTTGTACTCTGAGAAATCGTACAAGATTACGTCCAAGACATTTCATGACTAACACATTAGCTGGGGGTTCTTCCTCGCATTTTAAAACTAAGTAGGAAAGATTGAAAATTCTTTTTTACTTTATTATATTATTATATTTAATATGTTTGTATGTATAACAGTACTGTACTGTTCAAACTTCTAAGTTTAAGATTAAGAATAAAATTTTACAAAACAAATCCTTGTGCTTGTTTGCTATTTCAGTGGTTTAAAAGGTGCTAAACTATTCGTTGCTGTTAGACAGTTAGAAAAAAATAAATGGCTTTGATTTATAATTGGTTCAAATAGTAAAAATAAAATTCAATTTATAAAGACTTTGTACATAAACCCAATGACGTACACATGTCGAAATAATCAATGCAAGACAAGATTAAAATAAAACTTTTATTAAATACAATAAATACCAAACGAAAAAATACCCATAAAGCTTACCGAGTCTAATTTCAATCAATGCAAAAAACATCTGGAGTTTTACGATGTATTTTTTTTTATTAAAGATAATTTCTACATGCATGTAAACAAAATCAGATTATATTTTAATATTCTATGAAAAACAGGGTGTGATGTGCCTTTAACACAAGGAAATAATGTTCCGATTAGACTTAGAGATCATATCTGGTAGGAGGTTGTTCTGGCTCAACGTTTGTATAAGGGTTATGTTAATATACAAACCAGCGTGAGAACTTTAACATAGCGATGCAGGATCAGTAGCCACCAAATAGTACACCTAGTCTTTTCTAGATTACGTAATCTATATCTACTCTATGTGAAAATAGAATCATTTATACAAATGATACGATATCGACTTATATTCATACACCTTTTAGCTAATCTAAAGCATATAAATATGGTACTTAAGGAATAATTGAATTTCGAACACATCAAGGAGGATGATCTATTAATAAAAATTCCAATTAACATCTGAAATCACTTTTGCTACTTACCGTTTATGGGATGCACTCCGACCGAAGACAGCCGTCCGGTTGTCAGCTTACTACAACGGCTTACCAGTGCATTTAGAGCTTGTAGACACCACATAAACAAAGCTCTTCAGAGTAGCGCTTCAAGATAATCGGACAAAAATTTTTACTAGTAGAAAATTAAATATCTGAAACTGAAAAAAGCAAGACAATATATTTGTTTCTTTGGTAGTATCATAATCAACAAAAAGGTAAATATTTAATTTCAGTTTAGGGAGTAGGCGGTCCTTCCGTTTTAACTGCTACACATTTTGTTCCACCCATATTTATTGGATGCCAACTAAATTCCAAGGTCCCAAGGCTTATAGTTTAATATTTATGTTAAGGTTTCCGAACAAGATTTGAAGTTTAAGACAAAAGTTAGGGTCTGCTGAACATGTCTGATAATAACTTATATTTTGGTATTTATCTACACTCTGATCTTACATAACAGAATTCTGTAAGACATATTTAAAACCAGCTTCAATACTACAGGATGGTTAAAAAAGATTTCTATTTAACTCCTTCCCCTCATGCCTGCAAAGTTCTCCCAACTAGCAAACTAACAAGTTAACATGCTTTAGGCCGCATGTTAAATCTGGAAGCCCTTTGCCCTACCCTTGTTATTTTATTATTAACTGACCTACTTAACAAAATATATGGATAACTCAAATATTTTTGTTCTGTGCTGTGAGTATTGTAGTCTTGAATATACTCGTCCGTAAACGGAGAAAATAAACGAGACGCGAGATCCGGCGAAAGTTAAACTCTCTTGGTTCCTGCAACGTATTTAGCGCATTTAATCACGAGTAGACTGTAATAGTGGTCCTGACCTGTATTTAAAATAATTGTAAATCAAATAATACTATCAAGATAAATATTCTACGCACTTATACTAATCTTTAGCAACAAATTGATGATTAACCAGATGTCAGCTTAGACTGTTCAATACAGCCTACGTTTGCAAAATACATTCATATTTGCTTGAATGATTCTGTTTCGCACTTGACCGGTTTCTTGGTTTCTTGTCTACATAAGCTGCAGGTTAAATGTGTTTCGTACAAGGGATCAACACAATAGCAAAGTGAAATTCAAACACGCAGTCCCGAGTTAGAGAATTCAGGCATGTTTTGACAGAATCCGATCACGATGATCCAAATTACAAAAGAGCATGGGTTTAGATCGGCCTGGATAAATCTAAATATAAAATTAATGTTTATATATTGACCTATATTCCAACATGCGAGTCACGGCGGAATACAATGCAAGCATTGCTTAACTGCCGGTTTTCTGTGAGGCCGTGGTATCACTCCGGTCGAGCCAGCCCATACTTGCCGAAGCATGGCTCTCCCACAGTTAAAATGTATGAATGTAATGTATGGTTTATGTATATTTATTTATTTTATGTCTGTATGTAAACGTAAATGTGGATGTGTGTATATATGTAATGTATTAATGACGTATTATCTATCTATGTACATATGTAAGTAATAGTCTGTATCCGTGTATTATGTATGAGTATAATTTTGTCGTGATTATTTGAACTTCTATGTTAAAATAACTTCAAATTGATCAATCAAATGTTCAACACATCTTTGCACCTAACGACTTGACTGGTAGAGAATGCCCTGGGCATCAAGTCTGCTTTTGTAAAAACGTGTATGTGTTTTTTGAAAGAGAGTTAGTGAGAGAGAGAGAGAGAGAAGATTTTTCAAACTAATATTTCGGTATTAAAAGTCACGCATTTTCATAAAACTGTTACCGCTTTACGTTATTCACGGAGTCTACTATACGACTAAAATATGAGCACACCTTTCTGTAACATTCTGTATATGGGATAAGATAATAATGGGACCGCTTAGATGCAGGCTGCCTGTACGACGGACATTGTTACCTTTATAAAACTTTTGCAATTTGCAAAATTCTATATTATACATATTATGTTATAACGTCGAAACTGTAACTTAACGTGCTCTGTGGTCCTGCGATGCTAAAGAGTACGTTAAAAACTTTAGTAGCCGCAGGCATTTTACGTGTTTTTTAGACTTTATCTTACCTCACTGGTGCTGAGTCGTCTACTGTGGTGTTGCCAGATATGTTTTAAGCTGACACTGCCCGTAATGAAAAAACTGCTTCATTTTATTTATTTTTAGTACTCTCTTTTTTTTTTTGATTTTTTTTCTTCTATATTTTCGTCCACTTCTTGGTCTAAATAAAAAAAAAACAGACAACTGCGAGCACTTTGATGTCTCCACAGGTTCCTGAGAAAAAGGGTCTTGACAGATAGTCAGACAGATGGACCGCCGGACAGTAAAGTTTTACTATGAGGTTACGTTTTTTCCTCTTGAGGGTACAAACTCTAAAAAGTAAACTGTTTTAAGATTCACTTCCAATACCAAAAGCAATATTCCATCTCAATCGTACCCTAGGCCTTAGAGACATCAAAAGTAAACTAAATAGAAGTTCAGACACTTGTCGCCGAGTACCTTTTTCTTTTCTTTGGATAAAATTTTAGTACTTCTGACAGCCCTTTGTGCAAACTTAGCGTAGTATACGATGGATGTTATTTTATTATTTAGCAAGTTTTAAGAGAACATTTCTGTTAATGTTTTCAGAAAAGAAAGGATTTTGGGGTTAAATTTTGTGTTGGAATCATTGTAATCTTTTCCATTTAGTATCAGCAAAAATTTATAACTGTTTCCAAATATCGTAAATGATATTTCTCATTTAGTCACGAAGGAATATTGTTAACAAAATTGAAATCAGTGTTTGCTTTAAGTTGTTTTAGTTTTCATTAATGGTATATGGAGCAATGATTCAGGTTATTGATTGGGTTTTTATAATTTATTTCCATTTGAAAACCTACAGTTACCAACCCGAAAAGGCATGGTGAAGCGATTATGTCGATGTCGACTAAAATATAAAGTCTCACATCAGACGCGCGCCCTTGAATACTTTTCCTCGATGTAGTGCCTTGGCAAAGCACTGTTGACGCATTTAGGTCATATATTATAATTAAATAGAAAGATAGATGTACTCTTTTTTGTACACAAAACAATAGGTTAAAATATTTACTTACATCTACTTACTAGCCAATGTTATGTACAATTGGCAAGCTCGCAATAAGCAATCTCTTCCAGGTAACCATTGGTTGGATAGAGAAACATAAGTGAAAAGAGTATATAATATACGTATGCCTGTGTAAAAAATATGATTATTGTAAGAAGATAATTAGTGTAAAATAGAAAATAGAGCAGTCTATGGGTCTGTCCTCTTATTAATTCAGAATAAATAAAGTCATATGTTTGTACCATATATTTCGAGTTACAAAGTATACAAGAAAGTTAATCTTTCTAGAACGAATTTGATCATGTAGTAAAAACCCTATTTTAACACATTAGTTGAGATATATCTACCATTTAACACATATATCTACAATGTTAAATAAGTTTAACATCAGCAGTTTCAGAAAAAAGTTGGAAAACTAGAAACCTCCGCAGCTCCGAGAGCTCTGAGAGCAAGCTGTCGTTTTTGACAAATGGACATGAAATCCACGGACCATTGCATTATGTGGAGACAGACTTCGGTAAAAAATTACATTTTCGTGTCGAGAAACCATTGGAGCGGTTGAGTGTTAGCCGAAATAAATAGCCTACACTTGTCTTTGCCGTTTATGTAAGCAAGATTTGTAAAACAAATTGGGTGGATAAAATTTCTGCGAACTTCTTTCCAACACATAGTAGCACTACTTTGATTACAGACAGACCTACGTGTCTGTTTTAATATGGTTAACTCTCTTATAAAGGGTACAAAGTACATCCTGAGAAGATGAAATTGAAAACTGTTTTAGCTGACTTGACGTTTGACTGCACTTGTGGCAAATTACTTACATATCCATATATGTTTCTCTTAACTTTCACTTCTGAGCCCATGCTCAGAAGTGAAAGTTAAGAGAAACCTTATTATTTATTAGTGAAGTATTGTATAATTATGGCTCACAATTTAGATAGGCTTTTATAAAATGATCACGTCTCATACGTCTGTCTCGTCTTGACAGTGACATGTAGGTTAAAGGAGACGATACACTTAGATACACGGTGACACTCGAGTACGAGTTTAATGCATGATAGCGTCGTATATGTTTTAAACATTTTAAAAGCGTCGAAAGCATTTTTTACATACTGAATAAATGTCTACTTCTATCGAGCTAAGATAATTTTATCGAAAAGCGCAAAGAATTCAACTACAAAAGATTAATAGAAGTAGACTGTTTAGTAGAAGAATCACGTTCAACTTCTTTTGAAGTCAATATGTTTTGCTTCTAGATAGAAGAGTGACATTGACAAACGAATTGACGTTTGTCGTCACACGTCAATAAGTAGAGACCCTTTCGGAAGGTATTCGATGTACGACTACTGCAGTGGAACCAATTTATTAATATTTATATATTATGTTTGTAAAATATTTTTGAAATTATACTTCTTTTGGCGCGTTAGGGAAAAATTATGAGAGTAAATTTTTACGATGCGCCACCGTCACAAAAAAAAACCGACATGCAGTGAATGAAGTTAGCCAGTCAACATTTTAGTTTTTCAAAAGTTACCAATTTCACGATAGTGATAACAATGGTTTTTACATATTACTTTGAGTACGTTTGTAGAATTTGAGGTTAGTTGATGGTATGTATTATTTATTGTGATATTTAAATAAACTTTATTTAACTAAATAAAAGTGTAACTTCTTACGTGCGTACATAAGTACACACACACTTTTTTTATCAAATTAGTAATGAAATGTGCCCGAAATATAAACGTGAGTAAAACCGTATAGTTTGTAATAAACAAAAATTTTCAAAGAATTAAAGAAAAACTTAATTTTTATATAAGAGCTAGGTGAAAAATATTAGGGTTTAAATCCTTCAACATTACCGAGAATACTCGTATCCGTAGGCACAATTCCTTCGGGAGCTCTCAATATTATCATTGTTTTACCCTCTGTGACGACTACGGCGACATTCTCGCGACTGACGACGCTTCTACGAAAATATTTGCTATAGCGTTTCGGATCTGCGATATTTTCTCAAGGATTTATGGTTTGCATGTATTCTTCATTCCAAGATTTTGTTGGCTTATCTTTATTTATTGGGTTTCAATACCCACTTTGTTATATTTTGTACTAAGAATACATGTATATTACCAAAATGAATTGTGTCTTCACGTCAAGTGCTGTTTAATTTTATATTCAATTCAATTCTTTTTTAAATCAATTTGGCAAATGTTTGGTAAAGAGAAACTACTATTATTTATTAACCGACTTCCAAAGAGGAGGAGGTTCTGTTGTATTTATGTGTATGTATATGTATGTTCGTCTGTATGTATTTTTTTTTGTGTATTTTCATCGATATTTTTGTCAATTGTGAACCGATTTACAAAAATCTTTTTCAGTTCCCAAGGTGGTCCCATTATCATCAAATATATAATAATTTTATTAATTCTTTGTGGTTTTGAAGTCAGTTTAATTTTTTTTGTATAAAAATAATTTATTTGCTCTAGTAGTACATCCGATTTATCTATATCTTTAGGATCGACAAGTGTATTACAGCAGGTATATACTCCTGATAGTGTAAGCGCATGTTGTCTAGTTACAAAATTATTTTGCCAGTATCGTCTGGGTATTATTCATCTATAATATGTATGTATTTAGAAATATATAAGTATGTCTATCAGTAATCTGGTTACTATAGTATAAGCTCTGCCTAGTTTGGAATCAGACGGCCGTGCGTGAGATGTGTCAAGTTATTATTATTATTATCTGTTAAGTCATTTTACGAAAATTAATATTCTTCGGTTACTTAAATAATATCTCGCCTTTGGGCTTTATGGCTAGTTATTTATGCGTACACATTAGAAATTGTATTTTGAAATGGAAAAACATAATTTTCTCTATGATCTGTAGTAAAAAAGACATGAAATGTGCTAATACTGATTTCCTATTATGATAACCGTCATCATGTCAGCCATAAGACGACTGTGTACGTTATACAAAATATTTTCTAGTTTAGTTTATAGTAGAACAATAGTTATATCTACTTATTTAAAGACATTTTTTTTTTAAAGACAACTCCCGCTATAGGACTCACTCCTGTGTCGCGGGGGACTTTACAAACATAGAAACAACGGACACAAAGAACACCCAGACTCTGGTGGGAATCGAACCCACGACCTATGGTATAGCAGTCAGAGTCACTAACCACCAGCCAGTCTGCAGTGTTGTCAACAGGCCAGTCGGCCTGTTGACAACACTGCAGACTCCTCGCAAAACCTTTATTAAGTTATAATTATAGTATAATTATAACTTCATCAAAGCCATTATTTATGAGCAAGATATTGAGACATCACACCGGGCAAAATACATAAAAGTACCTTCCAAATATTAAACAAATAGCAAAGTCATGCATATCATTAATACGTGAAAAAATATTACCACATTTATTCCAAAAAAAATGCTTTCCCTTATAAAGGGTGAAATGAAAGCAAACAGTGACCTATTCTGTCAGTTTTACCTGATAGAATAATTAAGTGTACTGCGCACTGTGACGGATCGATATTTAACGTGACGGTACCCTGAAAGGGTCAAATAGAAATATACGAAGAATAAATTTGGTCGTAACCATTTTTTTCAGTTTGTGTATCATTTTTATCCCGATTCGTTCCGAGTTTTATCCCTTGCAATGGAGTCACTTGTGACGGAAAACCGTGTGGTTTTAGTAGGTTTGATTCCGACATACCACTTTACCAGTAGCCCTGCTGAGGTCATGACTCGTGGGAGTTTCCACATTTTTTGTCCCTGTATTTTAGACCTGCGATCAATCGTCTAGACTATAATCAGGTGTGTTGCAAGAGGTTGAGGTTTGGAGAGGTAGAGCCACTGCTCCATCTCCCCTTAGTAAGGTAGCACATCGGCTCTCTTGAGTCTTCTAATTGGATTAGGCTGGAGGAGCATACTGGATAACGGGTTTGGGTGAGTTGTCAAGCGGTCCTTGTAGTTGGCTGAGTATCGTGTTGCTTCGTCCAAAATGGTTCTGATTTCCAAATACTCGTGAATTTCCGAGTTGAGAGCATACCAGGGCGCCGAGGAAAGTAACCGTAGAATATTGTTTTGGGCTCTCTGTAGGCACATAATGTTGGATTTGCTGGCTGTCGACCACAGTTAGATTCCATATGTCCAAATCGGTTTTATTATGGTACAATATACCCTTAGCTTATTGGAGAGTGATAAGGCAGACTGTCTACCGAGGAGCCAGAGTAGGTTTTTGAATCTTAGATTGATTTCGTTGCGCTTCGCTTTTATGTGGTCTTTCCATGTCATCCTCCGGTCTAAGTGAAATCCAAGGTGTTTGACGTATGTTGATTGCGGCAATGTGTCAGGGCTTAGGTTGACCGGGGGCAAGTTTCACGTCTTGGGGTAAATGTGATGTGGTGAGACTTTGGAGCGCTTGCTTTTATGCGCCACTTGGTCAGCCAATCATTGGTGGCGTTGAGCTGTCTTTGCAACAATCTGCTCGCTTCATTTGGATCACGGTCACAACTGAGGAAGGCCGCATCATCGGCAAAGGTTGCTACAGCTGTGTCAGGTGACTAGGGTAGGTCACTAGTAAATATGTTGTAAAGGACCGGACCAAGTATGGAGCCCTGGGGTACTCCGGCTGTGCAGCTACAAAGAGAAGACCTTGCGTCACGGAGCTTGACTTGAAACTTTCTGTCACTGAAGTAGGATTCCATCAGAAGGTAGTAGGAGTGTGGAAGGTACTTTTTAATTTTACAGAGTAGTCCTTTATGCCAAACCCGATCGAAGGCCTGTTGTACATCGAGCAAGACAGCCGAGCAATACTCTTTCTCTTCCAGACATTGTCTTATTGTAGAATAGACTCTATGTACCTGCTCTATAGTTGAGTGGTGCTTCCGAAAACCAAATTGGTGGTTAGGTATTACGTGGTCCCTAACTAGGCAAGGCGATAACCGTGCAAGGATAATCCTTTCTCACAATTTTGACAACACAGGCGTCAGGCTAATGGGGCGATAAGATGGTACTTCGTTAGGCGGCTTACCAGGCTTATGAATCATAACAATTTGAGATTTCTCCAGAGTGTAGGAAACATGAGATTCTCAGTGTGGCATTAATAAGAATGGTCAAAAAGGCAATGCACTTCTTAGGGAGCTCTTTCAGTAGCCTAGGGGTGATCAGATCAATCCAAGTGCCTTATTAGGGTCCATTTTAGGGTCGCTATTTCTCTAGCCTTGGTGAAGTAGGACTCAACGGCAGGCATAGTTGCAGATCTTACTTAAAGACTTGATCTATTTCTGGATCTTCAGGACTATCCGAATCGTTAGGCTTGAAGACCCCGGCTAGGTATGTAGCAAAGGCCTGTGATTTATCTTGGTCAGTTCGAGCCCATGTATTTCCGGATCTAATAAGCGGAGAACACTGGTCCGGCTGTGGCAGGTACTTTGTTGCCTTCCAGAGATTGTGAGTCCCATTTGCATTTGGAGACATCTTCATTTATCTCTGTTTGAGCGATTCATTTGTAGAATGAGCCAGGAGATCTTTGACTTTTTTAATTACTCGGTTTAATCTGGTTTTGTCTGGTGCCCCAAGCGATAAATCCTTTAGTTTGGGAGTATTAGACCAAGCTGCCACTTGGATCAGATTTGTGATGTAGAGACACACATCGTCAACTTCCTCCTTGGTTTTGAGTGGGACATTAAGGTTGATATTTGATTCCAGTTATTCTCGAAAATATTGCCAATCCGTTTTGTGATTGTGGAGATAGTCTGTATGAGTCTCATTGGGTATGGCCACAGGACTAACCATCAATAATACAGGTGAGTGATCAGAGCTACCGTCGAGACTTGACTTTATGAAAGTGTTCAGTGCGCTGATACCCTTTGTGATAAAGAAGTCTAGGAGATCAGGTGTTTTTTTGCTGTCTGTGGGCCAATATTTAGGCTCCCCAGTTGACATAGGTAATAGGTGATTCGCTTCAATACTCTTTTTTAGTTCTCGGCCCTAGAGGCCGAGAACTAAAACTAACCGTCAATCTTGATCCCCAATATGAATGCTTGGCATTCCATTACGAGTTTCAACATGAAAAAAAAAAGAACAGTGGAAATCTGCTCACGCCAAACAGTTTAAATTGCATAACTCTTCCTTACAACAATGTATCTTAAACTCTTAGAGTAGTTCGAATATAAGTGCAACGTGGCATTCTGGATTCAAAAAACACAAAATATGTATTAAAAGTAAATGCATCATTAAAATCTGTCATCCGTTCTGGAAATCTCTGGAATCAAGTCTTGTATTACGTAGATGCACACATGCCCCATCCACATAACGAAGACTTTAAAAATTTGCCAGCTCGGCAAATCATTAAGAGGTTAACCCGCCCGCTACACGTCCAACATATTCTCCCGTATGTTTTCCAGCTATGTAAATGAAGGGTCAAACATAAACTTGTAATATTGACTAATTGTTTCCGAAAGACGTGTCAGTGTCTCAAACTGTGTCGAACCCCGTTTCCTCCGTAATTTATTTAATAGTTATGCTAAGTTAGTTTGTATAATAATTGAAAGAGGGGACAAATACAAGCATAACTTTGACTTTAGTGATCGAAGTGTTGACATTAAAACAGTAATTCTAAATTTCTCTACTTGATTACTAATTGACTTTAACTTTCATTGACAGAATAAGAAGGTACTAGCCTGGGAGACCGAGCTTTGCTCGGTAGCTTTTTGTAAAATCGTCATTTTTTTTATAAAACTTTGTTTTTACAGGAAATACAACTATGCAGTTGAACTTAAAATGCAAAGCTATATCTGTATACAAAATTTCATCAAAATCGTTAGAGCCATTTCCGAGATACCCGAAATATTAACACATACAAAAATAAATACATACATATAAGAATTGCTCGTTTAAAGTAATAAGATAAATTATTAAATGACTAATCATTCGGTGACCAGGTTTCCTCATAGATCGCTTTCGGAGATCCAGATCCGATTTGGTTCGAAACAAAGGAGTGCATTATCTCTTCGGGAGTTCAAGAGAAAAATTATGGTGATTATCTAATTTCGGTAGGCTTTCACTTGTTCGAAAATTAAGAATTAGAAGAAGATATTAACAAAGGTCAAAAAGTATGCGCATTGGTGTTCATGCATTTTCAAAAGAAGGGTAAGTCTCATAAATCATAAGTAATTTATTTCATAACAATATACATGTTGAAAATTGGTACACGAATTGAATTTTTTAAACATTGCATTACAATAAATTAAAAAATTACATTACATTAAAACATTACATTAAACGACAAAATACAAAAAAAAAACAATTATTAAATAAGGTCATCTCAATAGACTGATGATGTAGGATGTACTGAAAATGTACTAGAAACTCCTGATTCTAAAGATCCGGATGTGCTGATCAGTACCTGAATTTGTCAGACTTTGGACTTACTGAACCGACTGACTCATAGTAAGAGCAGGCAACGGGCCTTGAAAAAAAAAAGTGAACTTAAAGCCCATAGGTCGCAACGATATGGCATCAACATAAAGATTTTCCATCGGGCAAACGTTTTGAGATGGATTTATCAATAATTTAACCCCTGCATACACTTCGGCGTTTATTTATGTTTTGAAATTGCAAAAGCGCGTAAAACCAATGGAGTTGTTTATTCCTTAATTGGTACAAAAGAAAATTACGGGCAGTTTTCTAAAGTTACGGATTATTTAAAAAGAAATCGTAATTAGTTCAGTATTTACTAATACGAAAACGTAGTATTTTAACTATGAAAAACCATTAAACCGTTTCAGATTCCAATACGGGCAGGTAGAGATATAATCCTTACTAATATTATAAATGCGAAAGTAACTCTGTCTGTCGCCCTGTCACGCCAAAATTACTGAACCGATTTAATGAAATTTGGTACACAGATAGTCTAGAGCCTAAGAAAGGACATAGGCTAATTTTTAATGTAAGGGGTGTAACGGGTTGAAAGGTGGGGATGAAAAGTTGTATGGAAGTATCGCCATATTTAGAGCTAGAAGCTTGAAACTTTATTTTTTAGGCTGTTGATTCGATATAAATACACCATTCCACGCGGACGAAGTCGCGGGCACAGCTAGTGTGATATATTTCAGAGGAATTTCTTACTAGCATATAGCATAGAATCATTATGTGATAAAAATAGACCTCGGTAAATAAAAAATTGAGAAGAGCGATAGAGTGTTTTTTTACGGTATAGGGGCAAACGAGCAGACGGGTGACCTGATGGTAAATGACTACCGCCGCCCATGAGCACCTGTCATCTGCAACTCAAGAGTCACAAGAGCGTTGTAGGCCTTGAAGGTGGGAGAGAGGTGGTAGAGGAAGGGGGGAATAGGGGGCGAGGAGGGGAGAGAGGGAGAGCGAAGGGTTGGGGCCTCTGTTAACCTCACTCACTCGGCGAAAAGTAATGCAAGTATTGCTTCACTGTCGGTTTTCTGTAAGGCCGTGGTATCACTCCGGTCGAGCCGGTCCAAACGTGCCGAAGCATGGCTCTCCCACGAACAATATTTTATTAATATGGAAAAAGTATTTAATTAGAATAATAATTTCAGTGAAAAGTGTTCCCAGGTTTCTACTACTCCTTCATAAATTACCCCTGTCGTGCCTAAAATTGGTAGGACTCCCCCGGAATTTATACTTTAAAAAAACCATACAGGTATCTTTAATGACTACAAACATTTATTTATAATATTTCTTGTTTTGTGACTAAAGATCCCAAGGTAGGAAGGATTGGAAGCGTCGGTAGCGTAATGGCTTAGGCGTCGGACTTGCAATCAAGTGGTTGCGGGTTTGAACCCCACCCAGTGCACTACCGTCGTGAACCCACTCCTAACACAAGCGTTATGCTTAGCTGGAGGGGTTAACGAGATTACTGGTAATGTGTGACCCACGTTACTAGTAATCTTTAAAAAAAAAAAAAAAAAGTCTGTCCCCTCTGGGATCTTGATCCTTTTTTTTTGACCTTGGGAAACTCGCAATACCAGCCAAGCCAGTACAAGTACTGACTTGACTAGTATTGCGAGAGTTTATAAGTAATCACAAAGACCTAGCATCCATTGGGCTATATTGGCTGGCAGTGTATATAATTTAGATAGCTACTATTAGCTTTTACCGGCGACTTCACTCGCATTAATATGGATTTTGTCAAACCACCATGACCTTCTAAAAGTATTTTTTCTATTTCTACATCCTTTTCTGGGCTTTTGACAGTCGTCATCTTCCTGTCCTTTTACGCAATGTTATTTGGGGTTGACGCAAAGGATTGTGGTTCTTTTACGGCTGGCCGCCTACCTGACGATATAGCGCTACGCCTTGGGAATGTAATCGTTTTCAGACGGGACAAAGGAAGAAGGTCAATTGGGGTGGGTAAAACGGATAGCACAAGTCTCGAATGGGGAATAGCTCGATGAGGCCGCGTCCTGTGATTGAAGAGGCGACAAGGACAGGAACATTCACTTTTCTGGGTTTCTGACAGTATGTGTGCAAAATTTAGGATGTGTAAGATGTTAAAGCGCAATAAACAAAGAAATAAATAAAAGGAAGTCACACTCGCAGTTATGATATTCGTTAGGATTCACATAATCAAATATTGCTACTGTAAAACAAAAGTCGAAAAATGTAAATCTGAACTGTTTCAAGTAATTAATGCATGTTAAAAGGCAAAAGAGAAATTCCCAGAGGTAACGTTTGTGAAGTTATTTCCTTTTTCACTTTTGAACTTTCTTTCTTGACGTTTTTTGTAATTACTTTATAATTTAGAAATTTTCTGTATTTGTAGTATTAACATATTGGGTATTAACAAAGCTTTGTATAACTGTAGACTTAGATTTCTTTTTTAAAAGCTCTGCATTGTAATAAAGCATGAGACATGCTACATAGATAAATAGAGTATTCTTTACTTTACTTTATTGAACACCAACAAATAGTATACATACGAAAAATGGAATTGGTTTTTAGAATGTATCTATATCTATCTGCCACGAGAAATATTTGATACCCTGGGGTTGTAATGGTTTTAGAAACCTGTAGCTTGTCTGATTAACAAAATAAACATGTCTGAAAAATAATCACCATTACTTTACTATAAAGTTGAAAATCGGGGAGGTCACTTTTAGTATTTTGAAAATAGTAAACGACTACTAGTGACGTCATAAGGCTACGTTTCATGATTATATTGTACACTTTTTACTGTTGTAGTGTCAAATGAATAATAATAATTTATTTAACTCATTCTACAGTACAATAGATATTGGAATTCCCTGACTTCTTCGTTGGTATAAACTATGTTGCAAGAGCCAATGTCTTCCCCATCATTCATGGTAACAATTTTCGTTACCATGTGTGATAATCGTGTGTGTTGTGTGTGTGTGTATGTGCGTGCGTGCGTGCGTGCGTGCGTGCGTGTGTGCGTGCGTGCGTGCGTGCGTGCGTTCATGCGTGCGTGCGTGCGTGCGTGTGTGTGTGTGTGTGTTCAGTACTAGTTGCTTTCTTCTTCAGTATACTATAATGTTTTCAGCCAATGTCTGACTTGCATGTTTATTTACAAGTATAAAATACAGTTAGACATCGTTAAATATATGAGGAAACGTAAAAGTTAAAATACTGTCATTTGATCTTAAGTAAACACGACACAATAAATACGTAATTTATGTAATGGTCCAAGCCAAAAGAATAATGGATTCTGATACAATACAAAAAACGCCTAAATATGACCACTAATGGAGCAGCGCTTTGTTGAATAGCTCCTTACTTTCCAGCAACTGTAAATCTACAATCATTGGTTATTTACTTCTTTTTAAGACCAGAAAAGATTATTTGAGGTAGCTTGAGTGACCTTAGCCTGTGAAACCGAGTCGAAATGTCCAGGAGTTAAAAAAAGGTACATACTCAATCCAGGCTCGATTGATTAATCAAGCACAAACACTTTGAAATTTATGTGAAGTTACGTTTTTAAAACTCTATATACGTGTCCTATTACAGACTTTTTATTTTATCTGGACAATAAAACGTATGCTTGGCTCTGGTCCTACATTTAAAATCAGTAGGCTGTCATAACTGCGAAGTACGATGGTCAAAGACAGGTAACGGCAAACTCTGGACCAAACTCATATAGATGTAACTATAAATTTACAATATAAAATACCCCCGACTCGAAAATCCCTTCAACGATTAGAAAAGAGCTGATGATCTTCGAACGGCTGAACAGATATTCTTGAATTATATCTAAGAACACTCTCGGTCACCTTTCAAACAGAAAAAAACGCACTTAAATCGGTCCATACATTTGGGAGCTATGATGCCACAGACAGACACAGATACACAGACACACAGACACGTTAAACTTATAACACCCCTGTTTTTGCGTCCCGGGTTGAAAAGAATGTGTAATAGCAATATAATAAGATGCCATGGGTATATTTGAACTAAAAATGTGCGTACTACCAACTTACATTGGTGCAATTTACAGGTGCAATTTACATGGATTTCGATACAACAGCACTGTGTTTTATTTTATCTTCCTATTATTATATTACTAGCTGCGACCAGCGGTTTTACCCGCTTAAATCCCGAGGCCATGGGAATATCTGTATAAAAAGTAGCCTATGTGTTAATCCAGGTCTCCAGCTATCTACATACCAAGTTTCATCGCAATCGGTTCAGAAGTTTTTGCGTGAAAGAGGAACAAACATCCACACATCCTCACAAACTTTCACGTTTATAATCTTAATAGGATTTAAAAGACTTTTTAGATTACACACTACATCCAAACTGACACTTGCTTTTTAAAGTTTGCTTCTTTAAATACGTCTGTTAATAGAAACTGTCTCAATAGGCAAAATTCTAGTTATTTGAAACTCCGAAATGATGTCACTTACACCCTCGTCCCTCGGTGCTATAATCTACACAAAATCCTCATAATGAGATTATTACGGTATCCTTGCCTTATTCCTTCAATTTTCTAACGCCAATACTTGCTCATACGAAATTCTGTGAATTTTGGACGTTGAGTTTTATTTAATTATTCGGTTTGTGCTACATTTCTGTAGAAATCAAATTAAATGCTCTTTCAATATTTGATAGCATACTATCATTTAATAATTGGCCATATTTGTTAAATTAGATTACCGTCGATAAAAATGTTAATTAATTGACTGGTCTCCTGGATTATCACTACACATTATAAAACAAAGTCCGCCGCGTCTGTGTCTGTCTGTCTGTCTACAGACAGACAGACACAGACGGTTTTGTGAAAATAATACTAGTGGAGTAACATTAATCTTCTGTTAGCCTATTCCGAGCCGCTTGTCTGACTTTTTACACTACATATTATAAAACAAAGTCCCCCACAGCATCTGTCTGTCTGTCTGTTCGCGATAAACTGAAAAACTACTGAACGGATTTTCATGCGGTTTTCACTAATATACAGAGTGGTTCATGAGGAAGGTTTTTGTGTATAATTTGTACCCGTGCGAGGCCGGGGCGGGTTGCTAGTTTATAATAATAGTTTACCTCTTCATTGTACACACATGTTCCAGCACAGAGTACAGCAATGTTGGTTGGCTTATACTATTGGCGGCCTTTCGCACTATGGAAATCTTTTACAAGCAACCATGGGATGGAGAGAACATAGGAAATCGATTTAAGACATCGAATCGAATATTTTATATTGGTTTAGATTAGTTTTAAATATTTGATATAAAATGTATTGGGGTTTAATGATTGCTTCCGGTTTATCCCACTAATATTTTAAATCTGAAAGTTTGGATGGATGGATGTTTGTTACTCTTTCACGCAAAAACCACTGAACCGATTGCGATGAAACTTGGTATCTAGATAGCTGGAGGCTTGCATTAAAGCATAAGCTACTTTTTATCCCGATATTCCCACGACATCGGGATTTACGCAGGTGAAACCGCGGGGCGCTGCTAGTGATTACTAAATCATAAACTTGAGGCAATGTCCATGTCTCTTCAGCGTCTTTTTGTACTTTATTAAGTACCAGCTGCACCCCGCGGTTTCACCCGCGTAAGTCCCTTGGTAAGTTTTCTTAAATTTTCTAATTTACTGCGCAACTTCCTTAATTTCAATCGGTCCAGTCGTTCACGTGTGATGCTGTGACCAAGGAAAATAGGGATTTATTTATATATAATAACATATAGATTGATAGACTTCGACCTTCTTTTATGTTCTCATTTACCTTAGGTATCTCATACATTACGTTATATAATTAATTAATTGACGTGAATATTGTAATTCATATCTGTGTCCGTATTTATAGTGTATATGTGTAGTATTCATGTAATATGATATTATGATTTTAAATATACATTTGCCACACATGTCTCTGCATTATCCAAAGGTTGACTGGATGAAAATGCCTATAGCATTAAGTCGTCAGTCTTATCCAAGAATTTTTATTTGTATTGGTCGGAACTGTAAATAAATAACTATAAATGTTAAATATTGCATTCCGAGAGGCCGATATTGGAGAAGCCATACTGTATTATTATATCACAACAATCATTGTACCTACCCATTCCACCACATTCGCAATAAAGTAATTTGAATTTGAAAAAAAAAAGTTAATTATTCATTCAAAGAGATGGTTTAAGATTTTTTGATACTTCAGATTCACTAGCTTTGTATGTACTATGTAGGCGTCGTTTACTTTAAAGCCAATATACCTTAATGGTAGTGCCTTTACAAAAGAAAAAGAATAAATCGCTCTATCCTCGTACACCTAATTTCTACATCATTCATACAGTATTTTGGGGACTGTAGATATTTATAATCAAAATAAAATCTGTAATGGATATCAATGTATCAAAAATCTACTTTGACATATGAATACCTACACTTACATTACATACTTACCCAATTTTAACAAAAATGCGTGTTGGTAGTTTCATTGAAAAGGCCCTAAATATACACAGAATAATATATTTCGTGCACAAAGGGAAACAAAATAAACAATATTGCCAAAAGATTCCGCTCAGAAACCTCTGGAGGAAAAAACAAAATATGCAAAAAAAAATTCAAAGGGTAAGTTTGTTTCTAAACACCACCCCTGAGGCTGGCATAAAAGGGTCCCCGCGTGCTTAAGTGCCTCCGCGGTTTCATCAGAAAATATGGCTTCTATTATATTTGTTTACTTATAATTCATGGGCTTCAATATCCGAGGTGAAGCCGGCAAAGGAATGAAACGTTTGCCTATTTCATAAATCTGCACATAAAAAAGGACTATGATAAATTAGAAAAAGTCATATTGGAGTCTAAGCGCTTGATGGGACATTTATATAATATTCTTAAATTTTATTCATTTGAACTGTTAATCGTCCTTCTTTTATGGTACACAAGATTTCTTGACTCCAAGTTAATACGTGTACATCTCGTTAAAAATCATTTAAAATTAAAATAAGTTTTTTTTTCATTTATTGACAGTGTCGTTGCCACTTATGATGTACAGACAGTAAGTTGATGAAGGATTACGATAACTAACCTCCTCGTATGTATGAAATTTCACACCCTTGGGTTTTATATGTCTTTAATCGTCATTCCTTATGCTTGCATGCTTGTAAAAAAAGAAATAAAAGCTATAACATAACCTCTTTTGAGTATCCGATATTCGAATATGTTTATGTTTGAAATACTTTTAATTTACTTTATATAGGACCCAGTGCACTGAAAATATACAATAATACTAGCGGACCCGACAGACGTTGTCCTGCCGGAACGTAAAAAATATAAAAAAAATTCATTAAAATCGGTCCAGCCGTTTAGGAGGAGTTCAGTGACAAACATACGCACAGAACAAATATAATTATAAAGATAGCGGACCCGACAGACGTTATTCCTGTAACCCTATCACAGCGCCATCTACCGGGTCCAATTCTAAATCTAAATCATTCTCGAATCCACCTGAAGACACACAAAAAAAATCATTAAAATCGGTCCAGCCGTTTAGGAGTTCAGTGACATACACACGTACAGAAGAAATATATATATATATATAAAGATATAATGTGCATACTACAAGAGGACAGAAAACAGAAAGATTCGTTGAAAGTTATTTTTCGAAATTTTGTTTATATCGCCGGTTTTAGTCGTCGGGCAGATTTTTCCCTAAAATCCTGCGCTTCTAGGACTACATATATAACCAAATTTTATATTCGCCCTTTTCTGAGATATTCGTGGCACAGTGATGTTTGAACTTCCGAGTAGAATGTATACAAAACAAACAAAATATAAGTGTTTGTGAGATAATCTCGACTCGGTCGAAAATTATCGCCATGCGATATTATTTTAACATGCTTTTATTACACTGTAACCAACTATCACTACATAGTATAAAACAAAGTCACTTCCCGCTGTCCCTATGTATGCTTAGATTTTTAAAACTACGCAACGGATTTTGATGTGGTTTTTTTAAATAGATAGAGTGATTCAAGGGGAAGGTTTATGTGTATAATACATGCATAATATAGTAGAGAAACACTGATAATTTTGGAGGTTTCTAATGTGATGTCGTAAATAAACACATTTTTTTTGCGCTTACATTGCAAACGCTGGCTGAAAAATACGAGATAGATCAAAATAATGTACTACAGTATTGTACACCTCAAAAAGGTCTACAAAAAAGTCCGCGATGGTATATGTCTATCTCTTAGGGATAACCCACAATAACCATTTTATATCCTTTACTTTTTACGAGAAATAATGGCTTATTCACGAAGCGATTTTAAGCAATACTGCATTAATCCTTATCCAATTAAGTACCTTAAATACATTGTACATTTAATATAGATCAATATGGCCATTTACAGCATGCAATTTAAATGAATATTTTCGAAGATATTACAGATTTAATCTAGCGAAGAAAATAACAATTATAAATACATATAAATACATATTATAAAATAAAGCCCCCCGCCGCGTCTGTCTGTCTGTTCGCGATGAACGGAAAAACTACTGAATGGATTTTCATGCGGTTTTCACCAATGGACAGAGTGATTCAAGAGGAAAGTTTATATGTAGTATACGTGCATATTATTGTAGAGAAAAGTCGAGAAATTTAAAGATTTGTAATGTCATGTCGTAACAAACATATTTTTGTGCGCTTACATTGCAAACGCTGGCTAAACCTTACGAGATAGATCAAATTAATGTACTACGGAATTGTATATCTTAAAAAGATCAATAAAAAAGTCCGCGATAATATATGTTTATCTCCTAAGTATAACCCACAGTAACAATTTTTATCTTTTACATATTACAAAAAAAAATATGGGTTATTTATCAAACTATTTTAAACAATACAGTTTTATTCCTTATCCAATTAAATACATTAGATACGTTGTGCATTTCATGTACATCAAAATTGCTCTCTACAGCATATTATTAAAATGAATATCTTAGAAGATATCAGAGATTTAAAAAGCGGGGGCAGAGCGGCTGGCGGGCCGAACCGATTTTGATTATTCTTTTTTGTTAGATAGGGAACCTCAAGGGTGGTTCCATGTCAAGGAAGTCAGGATCTGATGATGGGATCCTGATAAAATTGAGAGAAACCCTCGAAAATTGTAGGAACGAATAGTGTTTCTGTTTCCTTTTCATTACTTTATGAGGTTTTTGCGTTTAGAATTATCATCATATCATGTTGCGGAGCTAATGATGAAAAATTATCATATTATAAAAATCTTCACTACATATCACTACATATTATAAAACAAAGTCCCCCGCCGCGTCTGTCTGTCTGTTCTCAATAAACTGAAAAACTACTGAACGGATTTTCATGCGGTTTTCACTAATAGACAGAGTGATTCATGAGGAAGGTTTAGGTGTATAATTTGTACCCGTGCGAGGCCGGGGCGGGTTGCTAGTATAATTATATGTAAATAAATCTTGGAAGTTAGTTTTAACTTGCTCCTACTGCGGCTACTAAGAAACTCCCCGAGTTTGGGCTCATTTGATTCGTTTTGCCGAGTCCAACACATTGGGGTTAGTAACGATGGTCTGTTACTTTTTAATGTGCGGTTCTCTAGAAACTTTTTGCCTCGCACAACCAATCTGTGGAACAAAGTGTCGCCTGCGGTATTTCCGGACCGATTCGACCTTCAAACGTTCAAGAAAAGAGCGTACTACCATCTCAAAAGCCAGCAATGCATTTATGATTCTTGAGTCGCAGGTATCCATGGGCGACGGTAGTCACTTACCATCAGGTAACCCATCTGCTCATTTGTCCTCTATAATATAAAAAAAAAGTTTATCAACAAAGCGTGTTTTTTTTTTGGTTTTTCTGAACGAAATTTTTTATTTACAATATGTTCCACCAGAACTTGCAACAAAATGTTTATCCATCAACGGACCAAATGTATTCTGTAACAACTACGAACAAGCTGCAGTACCGCTAGTGACGGGACACGTACGTTTAGTTTGTGTAGGAAGTCGTATCATTTCTTGTTTTAACAGTAGGTCTTCTATGTTGCCTAGTAGCTCTGTGATAGTTTATATTTTAGTACAATATTATGTTACATTGTCCTCACATTAAATTGCGCTTATAAGCAATGTAACAAGTATCTTGTGTCCTTGGAGTTTCTTGCCTGTTATTCACCATAGGATTTACGTATTGGAACAGGCAACTAGCTTCACGACCGACTTATACTGACTGGCTCCTACTATTGACAATTTAAAAATACCTACAATTGGTTTACTTGAAATAAATTATTTTGATTTTCTAGTTCTGTTTCTAATACTGTTACTGTTAAAGGTTTCATACCAGGAACTGAAAAGACAACATAATCTTGAATCGGTTCTTTTAACAACACCCATATTAAACGCGTAATGTAAGATTATCTACACACATATGAAATACTTATTAAAGATTTACTCAGTGACTTTACTCGTACATTGTTGACCGTACATAAATATAACACAAATTACCTTTGCTACGACATTTTGTATTGACCAAATTTCGCGTTAAAGAACTTTTCGGGCCAGCCCTACAATTTCGTGTCTCTAATGACCTCAACTAAGTAATTATGTGTAGACACGTAATTAGGCAGTATATCGTCTTAATGTGAAACTGAAAACACAAAGTTTGCTGCAAAGCACTTACTATGACTAAATTGTTTGGGAATATTAACCATTATACAGCGCCTTGGGGCAAGATTTGAAACCTTTGTGTAATTTGTAACACACATACGTACTCTCAGAGTTCATCAGCAACGTGTTTAGGTAGGGCGTTTGATGAGGAAGGTTTAGAACTCAATTATGGAGACGCCGTGCCTTAAACATTGATTAATATAAATATATAGTGGTATATTCGAGTGATATGCAGAAGCGTTTACATGCGTATCGTGTATCATCATGTAGCACTACTACGCAGTCTAACATACCGTTGCTATGGCGCATGCGGCTTAAAGCACGCCGTTGCACGGACTATGGGTCAGGAGTTGCCCCTTGTCTACTTATATGAGACAGCAGAACGCCAAGTGTTTGTATGGAGAGGAGAGTCCTTTTAGTTACTTCTAGCTAGCACAGTCACTTGGAAACAATTTAACGAACAGCCCAACAGTGAGTACTCACCAACAGTCTCCGCATCGTATGGGTTCGATAGATTAGTGTAATTCACATAATAGTGTTTCTGACCCTAGGTATCTTTGTGTCCGTTTGTAAAAGTTCCAAACAACACAAAGTCTTTCATAAAACGTTAGGTACTTTACTGAGTAAAAATAAAAATAACAACCAATGAGTTGCAAAACTGATATTCAAATATTTAAAAGAAATTACTTCAAGTAAATTTATTACAATTATACGTAGCATTTCTAAACTACGAGTTTATACACATTTTTCTTTACTTTTCTTCTACCCCGTGTTAGGTAGGTTAATATTTTCTATTTTGCTTGAGCTGAAATCGATTATTTACAACAATAGTACGGAGAGGTTAGATCACTATCACACTGCTAAAAAAGGCATTCTACCGAAGCCGTATCTACATTTTCCACTACAAAACAAAACATAAACTGTCCCGCACGAACTTCGTAGACAAAACTAATTTTCTCTTAAATTCCATACCAATATAGACGTACAGAACACAGCCGAGTTAGGCTATTACTGCGCTTTTTACATTAGCCTCCTGGCTGATCGCCAAATCAAACCTAGCATGGGATAATGTTAAAAGATTATTTCGACTTTTTTATTTTCATTACTTGATGTCTCTATTGACGACTAAAGGCCTTGTTATACTAGAGGTTAGTTTATTGAAACTATACTTTATGTCCTGAAATATTGGGTATTTGAAAGAGTCAATGCTCTCTCGGCCGTGACGGTTACTGTTCTTCTTTTATTGAATTACTAGCCATCCCCGCAGTTTCACCTACGTTTATGGTCACTGCTCCGCTCCTATTGGTCGTAGTGTGATGATATATAGCCTATAGCCTTCCTCGATAAATGGGCTATCTAACACTGAAAGATTTTTCAAAACGGACTAGTAGTTCCTTAGATTAGCGCGTTCAAGCAAACAAACTCTTCAGCTTTATATATTAGTGTAGATTATCATCATCTTAACCATTAGACATTGCAGTACAGCTACTGCTAGCTATATCAACCTCATCTAAAGAGAGGTTTTAAATTCACCCTGTCCGACATTCTAAGAAACATTATATATAGAATTATTCTTTAAAGTAAAGTATTCGTTGAAAGTAAAGTTCGATGGACCAATGCACTTTTTATTGCCTCACCTGATTAATTAAAAAAAATATTAACCTAAAATAATAATAACTTGAGACATCTCGCCCATGGTTGTCTGATCCCAAACTGGGCAGAGCCTGTACTATGGTCACCAGACTGCTGATAAACATACTTGTATATTACTAAATACATAAATATTACAAATAAATTACACCCAGACACAGAACAAATGATCGTGCTCATCACACAGTTATTTGTCCCGGGTGGAAATCGAACCCACGACCTCTGGCTCAGCAGTCAGGATCACTAACCACTAGACCAACAGGCCTATATTACTGAGGTGTCCCGTAAAACAAACAAATTCTGATAAAAGTAAGTGCTCATGAAACAACGCATAAAACTGCGATAGAAAGATGACTTCTGATTGTGTTTATTCATAAATCCTACTAATATTATTTATACTTTAATATGAATTATACGGCTGGCCTGTTGGCCTAGTGGTTAGTGACCCTGACTGCTATGCCATAGGTCGTGGGTTCGATTCCCACCCGAGTCTGGGTGTTCTTTGTGTCCGTTGTTTGTATGTTTGTAAAGTCCCCCGCGACACAGGAATTATTCCTAATGCGAAAGAAGAAAAGTGAAAGTTTATGAGGATGTATGGATGTTTGGATGTATGTATGTATGGATGTTTGTTACTCTTTCACGTCAAAACTATTGAACCGATTGCGATAAAACTTGGTATGTAGATAGCTGAAAACCTTTTTTTTTTTTTTTTTGACGATGTGGAAGATCCTACATGGATGTCCTCCGCCTTGGGTGGCGAAGTGGTCTGTCGGACTCTTACCGACTAAAAACCACCCCGGTGTTCCACTACTTGTCTATGATCAGGGGAGCGAGAATCGCTATTGCATTCTTCCGCAACCCCCGACAGGCATTGACCCGTCTCACCCTAGACGGGTCCCGTCACCCGGTGCGACCATCACCCGTCGGCCGCACTCCTCTGAGAGCGCACGCGGAACACTGCATGCTGCCTCTCGGGCCTGTATCTGTTCGGACAACGACTTCCCCAAAAAAGTTCGCCGCCCGCAGGCCACTTCCTAAGGTGGCTGGAGGTCATTAAACGCCCTCCGGCGCCCGGTGCGTCTGCTGCGGGCAGAGAGAGCTGTACTCCGCTCTCTCTCCCGTTCCGCCGCCTCCTTTGCGGACATCACCTCCTCACAGAAGGAGGCGACAGCGTTCCATGCGCTCTCGCTCCGCACCATAGCCAGAACTACGGTTGGGAGCGAGAGATTACCCGCAGCACCGACTGCCACGACGAGATCACGGCATTCCGACAGTGTGTGCAGCGCCGTCGGGGCATTTACCACAATGGTGGCACCGTGACGTCGGCTCCCAGCCGATCCGACACAGATACTTGCCGAAGCAACCATGTCCGGAAAGCACCTGCGTCATCCGGAAGGTGAGGGTTACGTGCTCTCTCTCCAGCCACTCTCGTAGGACAGGTCTTACCGCCGCTATAGCGGCGTGCCCCGCACTAGGTCGCGCAAGTCGCTGCTCCCACTCCACCATCAGGATCTGGCGGAAGATAGCTGAAAACCTAGATTAAATTATAGGATACTGTTATCCCGATATTCCCACTGGATCGGGACTTACGCGGGTGAAACCGCGGGGCGCTGCTAATTTAATATATATTCTTAATTGGTAAAACGAATATTAAAAGAAAGTTTTATGGTTTTACTGGTTTTAAAATCACAAAAACACCCTGAAGTTCACAAACTCCAGTTAACTCACTATTAAGGTGCATCAGTCCCGTCTTGATATTTTCAAGTACATCAACTTAGGCGCATAGTAATCACATGCTACTATTCAAGGATATTACTATGTATCATACAAGATTCATCAGTTGTCATTTTCGTACTACACACAACACAGCTTGCATGTCTACTAAGGTTTTTCTGAGTCTTTCACTCTTATGGTAATTGCACGGATTTTTACATACCTTCCTATAATAATAAAAAACAGCACCAGTACGTGTGGTGCGCCGAGGGTTCCGTTAAACTTGTGTTAAAAAAATACTCCTTCAAACGTCCTAAGACGGATTAAAAGACAAGCTTAACTTTAGCTTTGTTCTAACAATACACACCCATACATCATACATACATTATCATACATACGTCACAGTCAATCTCCCAAGCGCAAATATAAGTTTGTAATAGCAAAAAAATACTTTTTTATGTGATACTAGCAACCCGTCCCGGCTTCGCACGGGTAGCAGAGACATCTTCAACAATCATCATCATATTTCAATCAGTTTACACAAAACGTTAACAAATTATACACCTGAACCTTCCTCATGAATCACTCTATCTATTAGTGAAAACTGCATGAAAATCCGTTCAGTAGTTTTTCAGTTTATCGCGAACAGACAGACAGACTTTGTTTTATAATATGTAATGATAACAACAAATTAACGACTTTTTTTATGGTATTGGGGGCAAATGAGCAGACGGGTTACCTGATGGTAAATAACTACCGCCGCCCATGTGCACCAGCAACTCAATAGTCACAAGTGCGTTGCCGGCCTTTAAAGTAGGAGTAGGGGAAAGGTGGTAGTGGGGGAGAGGGGGGTGAGGGAAGGGTTAGAGCCTCCAGTAAATTTCTGAGTTTCAGATTTTTTCAGAAAGAACTGATCATCTTCGAAAGGCTGAACAGATTTTCTTCGGGTCATTAGTAAGTAAATATTTGAAAGTCATATAAGCTTGATACCTCCACGGGTTCCTGAGAAAAAAAGGTCTTGACAGACCGACAGATAAAGGAACAACGGAGTGATCATAAAAGGGTTCCTTTTTTCCTTTTAAGGACAGACTCCTAAAAATGTACTACTATGTACAGATTATTTATTATCAATTTCACGACGATCAGTTTTTCTGGCTAAGCCCCGTGCTATGTCTACAAGCATTATAACTCTTGTAGAAAGTACCGTTCGCTATATCTCACAGAATGACTACGACAGACCACTTGAGACTCCCGGGTTTGATATCAGGAGCACTTTACTGAGGTGTCCACTAAAATAAAGTTTTAATTTATAGACTTTGCAAACTAAGTTCATAAAATGACTAGTAACCCGCCCCGACTTCGCACTGGTAGCAGAGACATCTCTAACAATCATCATCATATTTCAACCAATTTACATAAAATTTTAACAATTGATATACTTAAACTTTCCTCATGAATCGCTCTATCTATTGGTGAAAACTGCATGAAAATCCGTTCTGTAGTTTTGAGTTTATCGCGAACAGACAAACAGATGCCGCTCTGTCTATTAGTGAAAATCGCATGAAAATCCGTTCAGTGGTTTTTCAATTTATCGCGAACAGATATACAGACAGACGTGGCGGAGGACTTTGTTTTATAATATGAAGTGATATGTAGTGACTAGCTTTTACCCGCGACTTCGCTCCCGTTTTGTAGGTATATTGATTTTATGGCACCTTATGATAAGTGACAATCGCCGCATATAGGTACCTGCAACTCAAGAGTCAAAAGTGCGAAAAGCCTTAACATGTTCAGAAATCGGTTTAACATGAAACGCAACAATCTTAATTAAACAATAAATAAATCTCAATTACCAGTACTTGTTAAAAACCTAAGCTCAATAGCTAATATTAGAAGTAGATTCATGTCAGTAGTATTAGATTGGGGTTCGAACTAAACATCTCTTCATGTTAAGTCTAGTGAGTTAGAAACTAAGCCATCACAGTGTTTCTTACTTTTTGTGATTAGTACGAACCGTATTTAAATACACAATTAAAACTTTGAATAAGAGATATTTACATTTATTTCCGCACAGCTATTCATATTCCAAACTTCTTGTTTAAAATCGTACGAATCCCTAAATAAAAGCTGTGAAAGTAAAATAAAAAATAAACAATTAAAATTAATGAAGGCAGAACAGAAGGTCCAATCAGAATGGCATTCAGTGGTCGCAAATGAACGAAAAAAGTAAATCTGAGATTTATGTGAAAACAATAAAACAATGATAAATGCGTTGGATCTGCAGCTGATGGAATTTATTGTATATTCCACCTATGAATTCAAAAGGTTTATCTCGGGGGGAGGTATTTGTTCATGCTACAATTATAAAAATTATAGTAAAGTGCTTTTTAAACATTAAAATCGGTACAATTTTCTCAGTTCGATAGTATTTTTTTTTGTTTGCATGTTTTCAATATCTTCGCCTATTGAGAACATGTTTTAAAAATTATTAGTGTATCGGATATGTTACATTACATATGTATATCTCCAGAGTGATCTCACAAACTAACCGACCGCCCTGAAGTCTTAAAATAGCAATTTTCAATGTTGTACCTTCCCGGTACAACATTGAAATCCCGGTATAGAAGCTTTCATGTCGCCTTCATCGTCGTTTCAGCGTCTTCTTTCACCATTGGTTCTTAAGGGCGCGTTTATATGGCAACGTTTACAATCCGCGTACACGCAGCAACTGCACAGTGTCCGCTCAGCTGCTAGGACTTCCATAAACAACGCATACTGCAGTCCTCACATTCTATATAAGTGAATATAAATGTTATTATAATCATACAATATTTTTCAAAGTAGCAAAATCTAGATCTTTTGGACTTGAATTAAATTATAATAATATAATTTTATTAATATAATACATATCTCGTTCCAGGGCTGCAAAGTTTTGCGTTTTTCTTTGTATATATTTTAAGAGTTTTTTCCCACAAGATGTCAGTATCTTCTATTAACGAAAGTTTTTGAGGATATCGTACAAAGGCAATGGGCACCTGTGTCGCTGCATAAAACGAAATATGATAGACTAGCAACGTGGAGGTGACGCGTGCGCTGAGTGTAGACTGCGTGGTGGCAGCGAGGAGGCTGCGCGATGGCTGCGTGGCGGCTGTCCGTAAGCGGTTTTTGTGGAAAGATTTTAAAATAAGCGTTATGTAATAAGCATAGAACCCAAAGTCGCAATAACCTTTAGCAGAACACCCCAACGCGCCGAATCCGCGCGAGTAGAAAACGCGTACGCCTGTACGGGCCCTCAAGCAGCTTCGTCAAGGAGACTCGTGACGTCGAAAGAAAACGTGATGTATCCTTTTATGACCTTAAGAAAGCGTACACGTTTCTTGGAAGTAATAGCACTTTCTCACAATCATACATCCTCATATACAGGCGTATATTCTACAAATGTGTTATTCCTGCTGACAATTTGCAATCTTGTTAATCCCTGTATTGCGAAGAAACAAACATATGACTAGAGGACACAAGATACAATCAGACTAAAAACAATATTAACTATTCATCAATAGTAATCCCACTATCCCACTAATATTATAAATGTGAAAGTTTGGATTCATGGATGGATAGATAGCTGGATGGATGGATGTTTGTTACTCTTGCACGCAGAAAGCACTGGACCGATTGCGATGAAACTTGGTATGTAGATAGTTAGAGACCTGGATTAACGCATAGGCTACTTTTTATCCCGATATTCCTACGGAATCGGGACTTACGCGGGTGAAACCGCGGGGCGCTGCTAGTAAATTATAAATGTGAAACTTTGAATGGATGCATGTTTGTTACTCTTTCACGCAAAAACCACTGAACCGATTGCAATGAAACTTGGTATGTAGATAACTGGAGAACTGGATTAACGCATAGGTTACTTTTATCCCGATATTCCCACGGGATCGGGACTTACGCGGATGAAACCGCGGGGCGCTGCTAGTATAATATAAAGAAATAATATGTATGGATCGAAACCACAATACTCAAGACAGTAGCACTTTGCGAGATAACTACATAAACTACTTGTTTTATATTTGTTATTGGGATATTTAAAATATTGTTTTCTGATATTCATCTGGAAGCTTAAACCTTACCCTCTTTTCACAATAAAAATCGTCCACTTTGTCAAAAGAGACATGGTGGATTTGATAGTAGTTATCTACTTGCTTATGCATTGGTCGCTGCGTATAAAGGGAATATCAAAGATCAAACGCACGTGGCCGATTTTAATCCATAATTTTAGTGTTTACTTAAACTAATATTCCACACGCTAACATATCTAAATACATAACTATTCGAGTAACTTTACCGCCATATATCGAGTAGAACAATATTTCCTTTGTGTACTTAGGCCAAAGTTTCGAGATTATTAACCGATGCCTTAACGTGAATTTCAGCCGTCGTATTATATTTAATTATTGTTTTTGCTTATCTTATAACTTAATCTTAGAACAAGAGCAACACTCTTAAACGTTTTTTGAAAATTAGAATTTAAATCTGGAAAAACAAAATTATATGATTATGAGTGAATGATGTGTTTATGATAAATTGATCAAGATTTTAATAGATCGCTTTATAAAAAACAAAGCGTGCTAGCAGAATTTAAACAATAAAGAGGTCAAGCTGACAGAGAGTTTGCACTGATAGCTAACTTTTAAAACATAAAATTATAAACTAAGATTTAGTACAACAAAAAAATATTCTGACATACTTCCTTGGTCGGAACTCTAAATATTGTGATGTTGATTGCTTCAGTACAACCAGACACAGTGATATGATATCATAGCACTAGTGACTAAGTGCTGTATTCCTGCTAAGAAGTTCTGTTCGTTATCGAAAAACAGAACAAAACTTTTCAGGTGGGTCAAATTTCAAATTCAAATTTAATATCTTTATTTCATAAAAATGGTCAACGATTATTTGAATTAAAGATAAAAGCCCTCTTTTATTTCTATTCAAACTTGACTTATGTACTATATTCACAATAACCATCTACGACTGGTATATGTATTAGCTTTTGAGTACTTCGAACTAATGTCACAGGTATTCAAAAACCCACAAAAGATACATATTACGTTCCTTTTATTATCATATTTCGTCCCAAACCCAGAGTCCAATTATTTACCTCAAACTCGAATTAACCTAACCTAACCCTTACCCTGGCCTGATTTGGCCCATATAACTCTTCATAACCCATTAATCCCCAATAATTTTCCCACATGCATATTTTGAGTTTTTGAATTACAATAGGCACGCCGCAAACCTACGACCGCAACGCAGTTTTGTTTGCGTCCGACATATTCATGATCGGAAGCCTATCGACATGAGTTTGGGGCTGTTGATAAAATGACGCTTAATACAACAACATATAATTTGACTCGGTGTTTATTGTTTTGAGTTAAAACAAGTTCGGATGACCGGATGAAGTATAATGAAGGATGTTTACTAGTGCTTCGAAGTTTATCACTAAAAATGGTTGCAAAAAATTATATGACATAAAATTCTTTTTTAAATATGTATGTGTCTTTCAGGACACAAATAAGAAAATAACTCTCATAAACACACGATATCTGTAAAGCCTCCACTAAACTAATGACCATGACTTCAAACATTCAACTTTTATTCTTTTACATTGCCTGTTCAAAGTCAAAATTAATCATTTCAAGTAAACCAATTGTAGGTATTTTTGAATTGTCAGAAGCCTTGGAATAATAAATAAAAAATAACTATATAAATGTTACTGACAGAACCAGAAATCAAACTGTCCGTATTTTAACGTAGAAAGGAAATTTCTAGGCTTTTATTAAAACTTGCCCATCTGTCCATCCACACAATTGTCGATCTAAAATCATAGTACGAGGATATAAAATATACAAGTCAAAGTTAAGATTAGTAGAGCTAGAAGGACATATTAATAATTGAGTGCATGAAGCCAGTGTTTCGAATAAAATCGGCCTTGGTATTTATAATTATGTTAACGTTGCTGTGTATAGATGAAGAAGCACGTTAGGAACATTTCATTCGTGTTTATTACACGGTCAATGAGAAAGATGTCTAATAAACTATCACATGATAACTGTGATTTCATGATGCCTATTTTTTTAAATATGTTTTTTAGTGTAAATTGTACGTTAAATGACCATATTTAATTTTAGAACTGAATATTTACATTTTTTTGTTCAAAACTAGTTCTTACCCGCATTATTTTTACTAACATAGCTTTAATTTTTATGTATACTGATTTCTAGTATCAGTAGTAGTCATCACTAGTTTGGTGACACCCAACTCTAAAGAAAGTAAGCTGCTTTTTGCAGCGCCATTTTACCGCTGCTCAAGCCTATCAGTACCCGTAATAATATATGCGCATACATTTGTTTCGGATGTCGTGTCGGGGCCTATCGCCGCGCATGTAGGAGACCTAACGCCTATGAAAATGTTTTAAAAATATTACAATAAAGCGGACTATAGGCCGAAGACAATATTCATGTTGACATGATTAAACGGATATGCTCGATAACCTTTTATCCGATGTTATGGAGGTATGGCTTATGAGATTTATTTTTGAAGTGAAAACTTCTTTAGGGGCGTTGTGCACTTTTTGGGATGGGTTAAAAAGTGTTAAACTCGCGTCAGGACAACTCGCGTCAGGACACGTGACCTGATCGAAAATTGGTAACACGGAGCCGAGTTTCTTATATTTAAAAAAATATAACATTCGAAATTCAAACATTTATGAGCGGCCAGGAGTGCAGAACTTCCAGTGTACCCTATGTATACATTTAGATATGTTATTACCTACTTTTTATTTTTAACTTAATTATAAATATACAGATGTGTGTGTATTTGTATGTATATGCAAATACATTGTGAAGTTATGTTTTCACTTCTGACGTGCAGTCCTACGACTGACTGTTTTTTTTTATTATACTTTATGGTTTTAATATGTGGAGGAATAAGTATTAAGTCCTTCCAACACGACGGGAGGATCCTCCGAACAGGTGAGGTGATCATGCCTGCGGACCGCGACCCAAAGGATGATGTTAGGAAGTTGTACATACGAGTATAATATTTACTTATCCAAGCGACAGCTTTCACTGTGCGATGCAGGATTAGTAGTTACTATGTGGTTTAGCTTGTCTTCACTAGATAAAGTAGAATTTCTGTTAAAGCATGTTTTTATGTTGAGTGTTGATGTCACCACAAGTAAATTATCCTTCACGTATTTGCCTGTTCTGATTTCAATTAGGTAAAGCTTTTTGATTTAATAGTTCGGAGAAAGTCCTATGTGTATATTCATATAGTAATATCAATTTACAGTTGACGGCATCGAGGATATCCGTTCAGGGAAAAATAAACCGACCGAGAACAGCTGGTACGTAATATTAGGCTTATTCAGTACCTTGGTGGTTTAAAAAATAGTTATGATAAAGATGACAGTGTGCAAATAAGCACATGGTCTCTTACGATAAGCGATTCCTAGTGCCTAAAAATATTCAAAACACCCGTCTCCTAATGCCAACCCTATTTCCGCCATGGACCTCTGACAACCCTATACACTAGTAAACACAACACTAATAGTACTATTTAACTGCGTGTGTTGATGTTTTGGAAACAAATTTTATGTTAAATGCATTATGATACACTTAACTGATGAATTTCAGATTATTTATCCTACTAATCCCACTATCCCACTAATATTATAAATGTGAAAGTTTGGATGGATGGATGGATGGATGGATAGATGGATGTTTGTTACTCTTTCACGCAAAAACCACTGAACCGATTGTGATGAAACTTGGTACGTAGGTAGCTGGAGACCTTAATTAACGCATAGACTACTTTTTATTCCGATATTCCCACGGGATCGGGACTTACGCAGATGAAACCGCGGTACGCTGCTAGTATTATAAACGTGAAAGTTTGTGAGGTTTGTTACTCTTTCCCGCAAAAGTTACTGAACCAATTGCGATTAAACTTAGTATGTAGATAGCTGGAGACCTGAATTAATACATAGGCTAGTTTTTAACCCGACATTCCCACGGTAACGGGACTTACGCGGGTGAAACCGCGGGGCGCAGGTAGTATCTATCTTATTACTTTAAATGTATATATTTCGGGTAACTCAGAAACGGCTCTAACGCTTTTGATGAAATTTTGTGTACAGATACAGTTTTGCATTTTAAGTTCAACTGTATAGTTGTATTTCCTGTAAAAACGCAATATTACAAAAAAAAAAAAATACGATTTTACAAAAAGCTACGTGAAGAGAATTCTTGCCTCTTTTAAGCAAATTTTGCGAACGGAGGAATGTGAAATGTGAAACACTTAAAGTATGGAAGGTTAACAGAAAGCGAATTATTTTAATCAAAATGTGTTGTAAATTTATAAAGTTATGCGGAAATAGCCATAAAAAGCTACAAGGATAGGTTTAAAGAACTTTATTGATACTCAAAGAATTACAGTCCACTTATTGAGCATAATGCTCAATAAGTGGACTGTAATGTTCTTTGAGTAAAAAAAAATAAAACTAAAACAAAATAAAAATAAAGTAATAACAAGAAACAGCGATCGTAGGTCTCTAAGTCAATGACTCAAAAAGGTTGAGGAAACAGATTGGTTTATCTTATGTACTTCCATGAAATTATATTTTATATATTATTATCTTTGTAGGGAGTTCGATTGTCGTTAATCACTGCAGTGAACATTAGATTGCACTATATAAATTAACATTAGTTTATAACATAGTATTCACGCACCTTTGCTACTAGCAAACTGCTCTGCTTCTAGTATCAGCTAAAAATTTCAGGTAGTTTGAAAATCCAAACCAGATAACGATGCACGATGATCAAAGCAAATACACAAATACCCTCAATTGAAAATTGTTAGCATTGTTTGAACTATTAGAAACGCAAACTTGGAACTTGAAACATTTTATCATAATACGACAGACAGCTTAATTTCGTGATTAGAATATTGTTTTAATTAATTAAATTATTAAATTTAACACAAGAACATTTAATTGATATCTCAAAGAATACTTTTTATTTGATGAAATCAAATATATATATTTATATATGTTTTTTTATTTTATATTTACTTTGTTATAATAATTTAAAAACGAACAATTTTTGTAAAATTTTTATTTTTTTGTTACTCGACTGCCCAAAAAGGTGAGCAATATTATGAACATATTTTATTTTAGTTTTTTTTTTTCCTCAATGCCAGTAAAGAAACCCCATATATATACACACACAATGTATGTATGTAAGCACGCACACACACAAGCACCCTCACTCCACAAACCTCAAAATGCTTCAACAGACTTGGCCATGTCGGTCATCGTTTGAATCAGTACATTATCATGAGTAAAATTGTATTTGACATGAGTTTGTAAAACAGTAATTTGGGAGTCGTGTTTGTAATTATTATTTTTCTTTCAAATTATTAATATATGTTATCATCTACATACTTTTTAATATTAGATTTAAATATACGAACACTCTCACTTTTCTTGATATCATTGCGCAGTTTATTTTACGATTTTACTTCATTATACAGCAAATTTCTTTTCCCGTATTCTGTTCTTGGTGTTAAAAGGTTTAGTTTATTTGTATTTCTTAAGTTATGTGTATATTGTCTCTTGTTAGGGATGTCTCTGTATGTATTAGACCCGACATGTTTTTTTTTTTTTTTTTGTTTATTTAAATGCACATAACACATTACAACCAACAATATCACATATAGCAAATACAGAGTTTTGACCTGGATTGCAACGCAACAAACATGTGCATACAACAAGACACAATAGCTAAACAAAAAGCAACACTACACAATGAGCAGCAACACAGGCTCGTCAGCAGATTCAGACGCCTCTTGGGTTACGCAGGGCCTTCCAAGGCCAACCTGCTATGGAGGATGTCTTTCACAGTTTTAATAAATGCACTATAGTTACTATCAAAAATGTCTAGTGATTCATTATTCTTTACCATATCATTAAGTTTTTAAATTAGTGTACGTATATTTTCAGTATATATTTTTGGTTGAGGTTAAATATTTTAGTTGTTTTGTACAGTGTAGATGTAGGTGTTAGTTTGTTGTAAAAAATAATCACTTTGACTGCTTTATTTTGTGCGCGCTGCAAAGGCATCAGATTTGTTTTTGCAGCAGTCCCCCAGATTTCTATGAGGTAACATAGATAGGATCCAGTATATATACCTGTCATGGTGCTCCAAGTTTATATAATGAAAGTTCAAGTTATACTGGTCACTGGTAGAAAACTAAACATTTAAAGTTAATGAATTACGGTTGAAATTTGACCAACAGCCGAAATAGTAGAGCTATTTACGAGTATAATATACATAATCATTAATGTAAAATACCCCCGACTCGAAAACCTCTTCAATGATTAGAAAAGAGCTGATGATCTTCGAATACCTAAACAAATTTTTCTTGAATACCTAAAAACACTCTCGATAAAGTCACCTTTCAAACAAAAAAAAAACCATTTAAGTCGGTCCCTTCGTTTGGGAGCTACGATGCCACAGACAGACACACAGACACGTCAAACTTATAACACCCCTGTTTTTGTGTCGGGGGTTAAAAAGCAAACTACAAAGACAGTGATAGTGCAATCTTATCTGAAACTAAGACCAAAGCAATTATGTGATAACAAACTTAACGACTCGACTGTACCAGCTATCGCCAACTTAAACTGTTATGGCAATACTTAAGTTAAAATGTTGACTCTTGCTATTTGTAAATGGTTTTTGCGTTAAACATGAAATAACACTTAAGTCCTTTTTGTTTTGAAGTTTAGTAGGTTAAAGAATGTATAAGCAAACTATATGAAATATCAAATAAGTCCCAGGATTTCAGTACTCATGGTGAGAGATAGGGGTAATAATTTTCGTTTATGGGAGAGCCATGCTTCGGCACGTATAGGCCGGCTCGACCGGAGTGATACCACGGGCTCACAGAAGACCGGCAGTGAAGCAATGCTTGCATTGCTTTTCGCCGCGTGAATGAGGTTACCGGAGGCCCTTACCCTTAACCCTTCCCTCTCCCCCTCTTCCCCTACTCCCACCTTAAAGGCCGGCAACCCACGTGTGACTCTTGAGTTGCAGGTGCCCATGGACGGCGGTAGTCATTTACCATCAGGTGACCCGTCTGCTCGTTTGCCCCCTGTAGCATAAAAAAATATATTTTACCTATTCATTTCCAGTATAAATTGAACTGTCATTGTTAGTTTTTCCAAACCATGACATGGCAACATTGTCAACATATACAGCGTGTGTGTATAAAAACACTTACTTAAATCACTGAAAGGGCATGCCTCTAACACGTAGGTACGATAAGAATTTTTGGAAAAAGAACTATCCGTGTACCAGTTATGGCCGTTTGAATTTCCAGGTATTTTTGCTTCCGTTTTTCATAAGAGTAAGTGAAATGTGTAACGTTAAAGATTTTAAATCACACATATTTTTTATTTTGGAATTTTTCATTCCATTACTAAGAAAATCCATTAAAAACTAACTTCAAAATTTTTTTAAATTAGTTTTTATAAATTTTCTCAATAACTGAATGAATAGTTCGACTTTTAAACTTTCGCGTTCCATGATATAATTATGTAATTACACGGGAATTAACGCGATCACGAAAAAAAACGGTCAAAACATCGGGCAATTCGGAGGTATGTAATACCTTTTCGAGATCGCGTTAATTCCCGTGTAATTACATGAGTGAATAGTTCCACAATAAAAAATAGTTTACGATTTAAAATCTTTAACTTCACACTTTTCAGTTGCTTTTACGAGAAACGGAGGTAAAATACCTAGAAATTCATAACTTGTAAACGGATATTCTTTTTTTTAATTCTTATTATAACTGCATGCTAGAGTCATGCCCTTTCAATTATTTAAGTAAGTGTTCCTTTTTCAAATACATTATGTATAATGGACGCGTGTAGCTTAACGTAGTAAATTTCACGTAATTTTTAAATTTTTAACATATATTGTGAAAATTTTAGCTTTTTGCACGTCTTCTATATTTAAACTCTGAGTATTCCAATCATCACTCGCGAAATTTCCGTAAAAATGCGTACAAAAAATTCTCTTTACGTATTAATATTTAGAAGATTTTCTAATTGTCAATTTGAAAAATCATATATATTCAATTCGACACAAAATTTTATACTAAAACGGCCAAACCGAACGCTAAAACCAACCTCACCTTGTCATACCTATCTCAAAATTCCTACCTCCCTTGTTCTATATAAAATACCCTAATAAACCTTCTAAACTCAAATACTACCAAACAATTCGTGATATTCTAATCCACCCGATATTACGCTGAAGATTCCTGAGACCTCCCGAATACCCTGATTGTGGTCAGTGAATTGCTTTATTAGATACCAGAATTTACCAAGGCCACCAGAATGTTGGTAGAATTTAGTTCACGGTCCTATTGCTTAACCACCGGACTTTGGGCCGGGAATTTTCATGAGCTGTTTATGTTTTGGAGAGAGAGGTTTTGGGTTAGCTTTAAAGTAATTTCTTTATATGAAAGTGTTATGTTTAATTTCACTACGTGTTTAATGTTGGTTTTAACGAGTTCATCAATTTTATGGTTATGGTATGATAAGGGACTTTTGTAAACCTTGACGAATAAGCAGAGATCTTAAAAATAAATTTTCGTGTATAAAAAAACTGTGTGTATTTAGAAAATATAAGTTATCAATAAAAAAGCCTAGTATTTTCCAGATTAGTGTCTATCCACACCCTAAAAGTAGCTTCCAAACGTATCAACAGACTTGAAGAATGCTTATTTGTTAATAACCTAGTATATACGAGGATATCCTGTAGTTACCATGTATCTAGAAAAAATGGAATCACCGTACTTCAAGCTAAATAAATGCGCAATAAAGAAATGGAAGCCATTTCCAACATTTTTAAAGAATCAGCAAGTTTAACCATTATATCACACTACATACAATTCATAAAAAAAAATCATTAAAAATGAACAACTAGCGCAGTCACTTTTTGTTCTTCTAGTATATTCTAGATCTGTTTGTCATGACAGGTATTTGTACGCTTTTCCCAGAATTAAATATAAAAACTAGTCGTTGTTTAGTTTATGTCGCTTACATTAAATAGGTCATTAAGCCTTGATGTATTCACTCCACTCTTACATAAATGTTACTTAATATTGATTCTAGGCGTTGCCACGTAGGCTGGCAAATTGGTGTGAGTTCACCTTGATTTGTTTCAAAGTTTACGTCATAATGTCGACTGAAGTCATAATGTGCCGACTAGCTACGAGTGATAGGTCTACGGCGTAGCTGTAGCTATGAACAGGCTTCACTCACTACCATCCACGCCTCTGTGCGTCTCGGATGTTTTAAATCAATGGAACGAGCTGTACTGTTTTGGTGCAAATACATAAGAAATTCAAGTAAATCTTGTATCTGGAGAAAATCATCAAAATGCGAGCTACTAATGTTAAGTTTATTTATTGGGGTAGTTTGCATTTAATTAAGCAGAAGTACTAAAATCTATTGTTATTAGCTGTATACAGGTATTAGTTATGATAAAATAAATGCCATCAATTTGAAAAAAATAATATTTTTACTTAGTTTTGAAATTGGAATTGGGAAACGGTTATTTTGTTACATAATATTATTGTAAAATTAAAGTATTTTTGTTGCCATGATAAAAAATCATTTTTTGTGTCTTGTCATAAAAAAAAAGTGGCCAATTCCGGCAAAAAAGCCTCTAGTCTATTTTTATTTGCGTATCAGTAAAACATAATCGAATTACAAACTTAAATCATTCCACAAATAAAATAGTTCCACAAGTCATAAGTCTTGATAACTGTTTTATTTGTTAATTCCCCAAAGGAAATAAAGATGAGTATTGAAGAAAATTGATGTTGGAACTCTTTTAGTAAATATTTATTCGTTCAAATATATAATGATTGCGGATCGTTCAGGATGCCATGACAAACGTAGCCGGATAGGAGATTTGTATTGCAAGTTCACTAGAGAAACGTTGATGTAAGAAGACTTGCGTTGAGTAAAGGTTTCTTACTAATGGTATTCAAGTAAAGGCTTTCTGGAAAAATAAACACAGGCAGTTCATTCCAGACTTTGACAACTCTAACCAATAATTGCTCTGAGTTGTAATCTTGCCAGGTAGTTAGTGTCTATTACCCAGCAAAGGATATGGGTGACCAAAGCCGACCGAAGTGATACCACGGCCTCACAGAAAACCAGCAGTAAAGATTGCTTGCATTGTTTTTCGCCGAGTGAGTGAGGTTACCCGAGGCCTTAACCCTTCCCTCCCCCCTCTCTCCTTCTGCCACCCTTCCCCTACTCCACCCTTAAAGGTCGGCCACGCACTTATGATTCTTGAGTTTCAGGTGCCCATGGGTGCCGGTAGTCTTGCACACCCCTGCCCACGCTTCTGGGATACAGGCCAGATTATATATATGTATTTTCATGGATACCTGACGTGTGGAATGTGTTTAAATCATTAGTAATCATAACTTCACACATTTCACACACGGCTGTCTGGTCCCAAACTAGGCAGAGCCTGTACTATGGTAACCAGACTGCTGGTAAACATACTTATATATATCTAAATACATACATATTATAGATAAATTACACTCAAACACAGAACAAATGATCATGCTCATCACACAATTATTTGTCACGGGTGAAAATCGAACCCACGACCTTTGTCTCAGTAGGTCACTGACCATTAGACCAACAGGCCGGTCATCGTCATAACTGACTTAATGAAAATAAACCTATAAAAAAAGACCTTGCGTGGCATTGATCCAAAAGCTTTACATGACTTACAACGTGTCTATAATGATGACATGCTACTTCTGAATGATAACGTATCATAACTATTTAAGCTAAATTACATCATGTACAAATCATACAAAATCATCTACATACTCTAAGGAATTAGGATTCTTGGTTATTCTCTAAAAATTATGAGTAACGCCGCCTTGTTTAAATTTGCTTTACTTACTAGAGAATAATACCGACTTCAATCCTCCAAGGAGTTATTCGTGGGAATATCTAACAGTTATTCTACAATATTCCATGCCTAAATTATTGACTTCATTATTCTAGCTAACAAATTTTGTTTCCAAAATTCTCTTTCTTAGATGTTTACCCACCAGAGTATAATAAACAAATCTTATCCTAAATTTTCGTGGCTCCAAGTCTACAGCCCCTACTTCAAATTCTCGTACAGTAATAAAAGCAAACAACACAACATTGCTTTAATTTCCTCTCTGCCATTACGCAACGTACGTTATCTCGGGCCAAATTTGGGGCCATAAAATGAACTGCTACAGTAAACATAACTAGTTATCCGAGATCACAGGACAGGACACGTTTATTCCTGCAACAGTTAACCAAACCAAACGCAAAAATTACATGATTTTAGAGAACGCTTTTTTGCTACGTGGGAGAGCCATACATTGGCCTTTGACACGTATGGGCCGGCTCGACCGGAGTGATACCATAGCTTACGTTGTGTTTCGCCGGTGAATGAGATCACCGGACCCCCCCCCCCCCCCCGCTCCGCCGGCCAGCGATAGGGGCAGATAGGGGGCAAACGAGTAGACCGATCACCGAAACATATGAAGAATCACAAGTGCGTTGCCGGCCTTTAAAGTGGGAGTAGGGGAAGGGTGGAGGGGAGGGGGATTAGGGCCTCCTGTACCCTCACGCGAAACACAATGCAAGCATTGCTTCATTGCCGGTTTTCTGTAAGACCGTGGTATCACTCCGGTCGAGCCGGCCGACACGCGCCGAAGCATAGCTCTCCTACTATTGTTATCCTCCTAAAATAAAAATCGCTTACTTCGTACCCGTACACTACGCGTGTAGAACAATCATTCGCAAAATGAAATTATCGCACCGCAGCTCCCGATGTTCTGTCCCTTACAATAAACGTTTTGTACATACGCGCAAACCAGTTTTATTTTATCGTAAACGCTGTTTTACACTGACAATCAACTGAGGTTATCAAAATCGTATAACCTATTACAATTATTTAATATATGTATGTTATGGTTAAGGAGACGGATGCCGATAACGGGGACTTTGTTAATTTTATATTATATTAATACGAAAAGAGAATCCTTGGTACGCGTTTTTAAGAAAAATTTCCGAACATGAAATTTGGAATCATTAAAGTTTATAAATAGATGTCTGTCATGTGGGAGAGCCATGCTTCGGCACGTATGGGCCGGCTCGACTCCGCTCATTACCACTACCTCACAGAAAACCGGCCGTGAAGCAATGCTTGCATTGCATTTCGCCGCGTGAGTGAGGTTACCGGAGGCCCTAACCCTTCCCTCTCCCTTATTCCCGTCCTTCCCTCTCCCCCCTCTTCCCACTCTTCCCCCCTCCCCCTCTTCTCCTACTCCCACCTTAAAGGGCGGCAATGCACTTGTGACTCTCGAGTTGCAGGTGCCCATGGGCGGCGGTAGTCATTTACCATCAGGTGACACGTCTGCTCGTTTGCCCCCTATACCATAAAAAAAAAAAAATAGAAGAAGTGCAGGGGGCCAAGACTTTTATACAATATGTGTTAAACACATAAATTTAAAAAAAAATGTGAAAATGACTATATCAAGCTACGCGCGTCCGGTATACAGTAACAGTAAATGTTCTGTTTACTCATTGTGATATCACTTTTAAGCAAAAAAAAAAGTATGAATTTTCCGGCAGGAATTTCCAATGATTTACCACTCAGAATGGTGGTCTAAATACACTAGTTCAGAATTCGGTACGGTATCACTTACACGGTGTATATGTTGAACTGTCATGGTATGAAAGGCTATACAATGACAGTTTAAGTTATACTGGCGTTTAAAATACACTAAACAAATGAAAATAATAATGTATTATGTTCGAAATTGGACCACCTGGCAATCGATCTTTATCTAATCGATCCGTTTGATAACCGTCTTTATTATTTTACTAGATTCACGTAACTAGTATGGTTTAAACAGGATGCAGAGAAGAGAATTAGAAAAGGTTCATTGAGGTGGTTTGATGATGTGATGAATGACAAATAAAGTGGACTTGTCGATCGTTTCTGGCCTCAAAAGTCACCAATAAAATTGAATCCTATCAGTTAGAGGGTTTGAAATTTCCGGCAATAGCCAATAAGAGGTATCAACCGCCTTTGACGTCAGTGAGACCAAAACATAGTTACCAAAGTTGGGTATTTAATACACCTTTTTTTTTTTTTTTTTTTTTTTTGTGCGTGTGGAAACCCCCTCGGGCCGTCACCCCACCGGGGTTTTCGGCGGGGCGGTGTGTCGGAATCGAACCGACTAAAACCACACGGTGTGCCGTACTGCGCCTTAAGTAGGAGGGATCCGGGAACAGCTTTATTAAGACATCCGGAACCCTCCTAGCGCCTGCCCGCAAAAGCGCGGGCACCACCTTCGGGTAAAATTCTCTAAATTAGGCGACGTCCAGGCACACGCGGACGCCGCCTCCTCGCGGGGGGCCACTATAGCGGGTGGAGGGGAAAACCCGTCCCATCCACCCGCGGCCACACTCAGGGCGGCATGAGGCGCTGGTAAGCGCGCCTCCGCCGCCCGGTTCGCCGGCGGCGAATTAGGTCCGAGTGGAGATCGTCCTCCCGGACCCTTTCCGCCGCCTCCTTCTGCGAGATGACGTCCTCACAGAAGGTCGCGACCGCGGTAAAATTTCTGTCGCTACCGGCCATGGAGCGTATGACGGCCGGTAGCGAGAGATCCCCTCCGATGACTGCAGTGAGGGCCCGACGCTGCGTCGCCCAGGCGGAGCAAACCGCCAGCGTGTGCTGAGCCGAGTCCTCACTGCAGTCGCAGTGGTGACAGGCGGGACTCAGTTCCCTCCTAGCGACCGAGTGCAGGTACTTCCCGAAGCAGCCGTGCCCGGAAAGGACCTGCGTCAGTCGGAAGGAAAGGGTCCCGTGCTGCCGCCCTGCCCACTCGACGATGACCGGCTGGAGCGCCTCCACGGCGGCAAAGCCAGCACGTGGAGGGGTATTTAATACACCTTTTTTTTTTTTTTTGTACGTGTGGAAACCCCCTCGGGCCGTCACCCCACCGGGGTTTTCGGTGGGGCGGTGTGTCGGAATCGAACCGACTAAAACCACACGGTGTGCCGTACTGCGCCTTAAGTAGGAGGGATCCGGGAACAGCTTTATTACGACATCCGGAACCGTATTTAATACACCTCTGCCAACCCTCTGTCATACAGACAGAGATACAAACGTGAGTGTATGTATGGAAATTGTTTTCTTTTTTTATGGGATAGGGGGCAAACGAGTAGACGGGTCACCTGATGCTAAGTGACTACCGCCGCCCATAAGCTCTTGCAACTCAAGAGTCACAAGTGCGTTGCCAGCCTTTAAGGTCGGTTTAGGGGAAGGGAGGGGAGAGGGGGGGAGGAGGTAGGGGAGAGACGGATTAGGGCCTCCGGTAAACCTCACTCACTCGGCGAAATACCGTTGGATTACGTGACGTATCATTGTTGTAACGAAAGCATTGCTTCTTTGCCGGTTTTCTGTGAAGCCGTGGTATCACTCCGGTCGAGCCGGCCCATACGTGCCGAGTACTAGGCTAACAGTGCACTTACCAGTTAATTATAGTTAATGATAATACCTACGAAATATAACTAAATAAAAGTACTAACTGAGGGAGTTGGCATTACAGTTTTGTGTGTATCAAACTTCACAATACCTTAAAAATTATCTTTGGCTGTGATCGCATTTAGGGTTACGTAACTGAAAAAAGGTGGCTGGCTTCTTTAAAAAAGTTTTCACAAAACTGTCCATTTCACCTCAATTGTGATTGATCACATCTTTTAATATTGTGACAATGAGAACTGTGTTTTTTTGTTTTCATTCATACTAAGGAGTTTCAGATTGGATGTTTACAACACCATTCTTTTAGACGTTAAATAATAGGTTAATAGCCAAAATAATATAGGCTCCATTTTACTAATTTGAGTTTTATTTTCTTCAGCCGGGGATATAAAACTCAAGCTCATACGTAAGTTACAAAAAGTGTGAAGTGCAAATGTAACAACTACATAACAACAATGATATCAAAGTAATCCATCTGCGGTACACCCCCCACACAAGTGCTGCTGCTAGAAAATTCCATTTCGTACCGTCTTTGTCCGCAGCACTCACGCCGACTGTCCGATTGTGCGATACTTGACAGATTACATGAATAATGCGGTAAAAGTACTTTTTCGGTGAAATATTGTGTTTTTTCGATTGCAAGTGGATTGGTTATGTGTTACGAATATATTATTTTAGAGGAATTAAAAAAAAAAAGCATAACTTTGTATGATTTCTACAAAACTTCTCTTTTAAATTCATTTAAATACATCTCCATGAGATGTATTTAAATGAGTTTTAACAAGATGTTGTCTATATTAGACTATAATAATTAATTTCTATTTAATGGCACAAACAAACTCGAGAACTCGCCACTTAATGATCGAGTCTCGATTTTCATAGACTTCATTAAGTCAAAATCATCTATCAATATCAAGTGACAAAGAAGTATGGTTATTGAGTTTACATTTATGAAAATATTTGACATGGATTTAGTTTAAAATTTATTTAATTTATCATCAATATTAAACATATTTCTCATAACTTATGAACTATTCAAAACTTCTAAAAATAAAACCGTTCTATCGTTTCCGCATATCCGATGTCAGATTTCCTTCAACGGTATCAATAAAGTGTATAATTTAACATTAAAGTATGACATATAATTACATCAGGTGCCGTTGCCTAAGCTAGACTATGATAACTAATCTCTATTTAGTGGCACAAACGAGAACTCGCCACTTAATGATCGAGTTTCAAAATTCATAGACTTCACTAAGTATATCAAAATCGTCTATCGATACCAAGTGACAAAGAAGTATCATGGTTTGCTAATGACACAACATTAAAAAAAATATATATATATTTGTCATCAATTTTTTTTTCACTTACCTCACAATTCACTAGTTGACATTATAAAGATGCAGTTGCACTAAAGCTACAACACATTACGTATACCGTGCTGCATCGCAGTTTTATTCTTGACTTGTGAATGAACACGACGCGATATGGAAATGCGGGTCCTTAACATTTGTCTGAGAAAACTTCTTGCTTGATAAAATTTATAATAGTTTGATGATATTTAAAGTAAAGTAAAATATTTTATTTTACAAAACAAAATATTTCTATTTAATGTGTCATCATTTTATATTGAAATTGGCCTAAACATTTTTATGTGGGCGAGTTCACCACTTAGACTGCATTAGTTTGAAAATAGTTGATTTAGCAAAATTGATGGCAATTTGTTAAGAAGTCAGACCAACGAGGAAAGTGTTATTATACTCACATAAGTATATTTAAAAACGAGCCTATTACATCAGTAGGCAGGGTTCAAGTTTAACCTACGACTTAGAACGCTTTTTTTTTAATTTTAAATTATACCGTCAGTGAGAAAGGGTCTTTATATTTTCAGTTCACCAAGAGGAGGACAACAAAATGTGAATAATTATTTCCACAGCATCCAGTCCTAATGGATGCACTTGAAGATATATCAGTTTCAATTTACACACCTACACCTACACCAGTGAGAGAGTACGTCTAGTTTTGACTATCATTTTGGATTTTTATTTTTGTTTTAACTCGTTTATGATAAGAAAGTAAAGGTTTTTGTTGATGAAATCATCAAATATACTTTTACTTATTTTTTTTTTTAACCAATTTTGGCACTTTCAAATATTGTCCTGACTATATCTGGACGAATACTTATAATTATTTTTCATATTTTGTTTTGTTTTAGAGCGACAACTGTCAAGGTTAATTGGTTACACATGTAATTAAGTAATGGACAGTACATTTGCATTTAGAATTTTGAATCTGTCTGAAGATATTAGAAAAAAAAGAGCCATATCCTATTGTCACTCAGTAAACTGAACGCAAAACTTGACTTGCAGCATTCGTTCAGGGGTACGGAAACAAAGTAATTGTTAGATCAAATACTATTGAAGTTTTCCTTAAACACCTACGTGGATATAACTATTTATCACAACCCACAGTATTTATGACTTATAAAAACTGTGATTAAATGAAAAAAAATATAATTTGAACTAAACGAGTAAGATCTATCGAGGGTGTGAGTATTTTTTGCCAAGATTGAAGACAAGATTGGGGGCTTCAGTTTATACACCCTGAGACGGAACATTGTGCCTACGTACATATCACTTTACTGTTAACCCTAAATATAAAGCTACAAGTACACGGCGGGGTCGACTAATCGTGCCAAAACTCAGTGGGCTGCCGCGCGTCGGCAGGCGGCTTTATATCTATGCTCATTCACAAAATAGAGTAATAGGCATAAAATTACTAGTAATCAAATATTCAGATTAATTAACTGTTTAAAAGATATAACCCTAACGTCAGAACAGATAAGAAATACCGATAGAAAGAGAGGCAACTTCTAGGTGAATAGTTAAGCAACCTGAATTGCAACTTTATTGTATCGGCACAAGAATCGCCATTAACTTAAATAATTTGGCGGAGTATAACTTCTGTACTTGTACTATTATGTATTCCGTAACCCCGGTGATATGACCTTTGGTTGATTAGACATACATAACAAGAAAAAAAAAACCTCGTTCTTGGTCAACATCAGAATGCAACGTCACTATACCACTTTTTTTTAATGATACTAGCAACGTGGGCCACACATCACTAGTATTCTTGTTAACCCCCCAAGTTCAAGTTCGACGCCTTAGCCATTACGCTACTGTCGCTTACATTAAATAAGGAACACCTTCATTCGCCTGTCTAAATACAAGTTATAATTATATTAGAACTTACATACTCTAACTTTCTCAATGCGCTAGTGGTAGGATGATGTTAATAAAGTTCTGAGCTCAAAGGTGCAACCACTTGCAGCGATGCTGGCAGTAACATTATGTATTCTGTACCGTTACTGCATGCATCTCCTCAGTACTCTTTGCCTCCTACGCGGAATAAATATGAAACTATCATGTTTGCAGATGACTTACGTTACATTTAACTCTACGACTTTTTGAACAGTATATGGTAATGTATGATTTGTTGATATAATAATAAGAAATATAAAATAAGCTATATATTATTGTAAGTGTTAGGAATTTTTGGTTTCAGTTTAGAACACTTTTTCTTTTTCTTCTTTTTAACACAATCAATACGTTACCTAGCCGAGAAGTTACTTCAGGACGCATGTTTAAATCATCATTCTTACCTTATATACATAAAAATGAATCCCTATTTCCCTTGGTCACGGCTCACGCGTGAACGGCTAAACCAATTTCGCCCAATTCTTTTTTTTTGTATTTGTTATGGTCAGAAGATAATTCTTATGAAAGAAAAAATTAAGAAAGTTGCACGGAAAATTAGAAAATTTAAGAAAACTTAACGACCATATTAACTTTTCTAACGTAATCTTAGCGCTTTTGACATAACTGTCAGTCGTTTGACAGTTGGTGCGATTGATAGAATGCACGCTGCAAATATTGTTTAAAACAGATGCATCAGTCGGAACTATGTTCTGTATGTCTAAAGAATATCAAAATCATTTCTGGCTATGTGTGATCGCCACAATTAAGACATTTGTATAAAACGACTAAGTAACTTTGTAAGTGGATTAATAAAAGTAAATTACGGTTGTAGTCAAGGGTACACCCTTGACTACAACCGTAATTCGCTATACATAGCAGCGATGCCAGACAAGTTTCGGTTCCACGTCAGAGTCAGGTGCAATGTTTGATAATTAATTATTTTTATACTGAATCATTTTGTAAACCGATTTTAATCATTTTTTTTTGTTATTGTATCAGTTGTAGTTAATGTTGGTCCCAATTGAATTTGAAAATGAATTGATCAAGAATACAGCTTATCACAATTTATCATGATTTTGGGTATTGAAGTAGTGATACTTATTTTTAAAGTTAATTATGTCTTTCGAGTTATTCGAATACACTTATCAGAGACAAAATTGAGATATAAATACATAATAATAACACTCTCTATTGTACACCAGATATTAAATCCAAAAAAAACTTACAACTATAGATAGATTTGTACAATCGGCGGCCTTATCGCACAAGGCAATCTCTTCCAGGCAACCATGGGATGGAGAGAATACGTCATAGAGAGTAGGGGCTGTGTTTGGTGCATAAAGATGAAAAGGATAGAAATAATATGTTATATTCATATATATACAAGAGACATAAATACAACATATGAATATTTTAAACATATAGTAAACGCATACCTTATACCCAAAATACTAGTGGAGTGGACATAGACATAGGAGTAAATTGCTTCTTCAAAAAAGATTATATCCATTATAATGGTTTAAATATAATTATAATGCCGTGTAAATTAATCAAAAACGAAATATTTAGTCAAACACTGATAAAGCGGTGAAGGGTGAAACTATATTCGATTCCATTCAAATCAGTATTCCGCGGTGCATTGTCACACAGATTGTTAAGTTGGCTGACAGTCTGTTTCGAAGTCTGAAAATTTGTGCACAATGTAAAACACTGTACTGCAACTCACTTCGTGCATGCAACGTGTGTTGACGTGTTCACGTGGTAGGATAGTACTGTCAAACACTAAAGTGGTTTTTTACTATCTGTATATAAATATAACGATGTCTTTCTCTATTTTACACTATTAGCTTAATTACGTTTAAAGGGGTTATTATGTTTTTAAAAATGAATCACGGGTGATTTATCAAAATGTTTTTTTACTGTATATATACCACTAATTATTTAAACAAGTACACCTGATGATAAGTCACAATATAGACATCACGTCATCATGGGAGATTTTAATACAAACCTCACCCACCATACCCCACGTTCCTATAAACTCCTTCAGATTGTTGAGTCAGCCGGCTTGCAGGTCCTGCCCCTACAACCAACTCATCACAACAGCCAAGGGGTTGACACTTGGCTGGATTTGATGATAACATCGGCCCCAACTCTCATCCGTAACCACGGTCAACTTTTTGCCCCGGGATTCTCCAATCATGACCTTATCTTCCTTTCTTACGTCCTTAAACCACCCAAACCCCCATCCAGAGTATTGCACATGCGTTGTTTTGGTCACATAGATGTCGACAAGCTGCATAGGGATGCCGCTAATCTCAATTGGGACATGGTTACGTCGGCTTCAGATGTAGACGAAAAAGTTAACAATTTTAATGATGCACTTCTTGCTCTATATGATGTCCATGCCCCTATAAGAAAAATTAAATTGAAGAGGCAACCGGCACCATGGATGACGAAGGCGGTGCTTATGGCTATGCGTCAAAGAGACAGGGCCTTTTGCAAATTTAGAAGGGATCGTACTGAAGAGAAGCGGCACTTGTACAAAACTTCAAGAAATCGGTGTAATCAGATGATACGCAACGCCAAACGCCTACACATTCTTGGCAACATCACTTGTTCCTCCTCAGCCAATATTTGGAAGTTCCTTGGAACTCTGGGTATTGGTAAACAGCGACCTGCTGGTCTGCAGGGGATAGTTGGTTTGGATGAAATAAATCGTCATTTCTCCACCTCTGTTTATTTAGATCACCAAACCAAATATCGCACTATTGACTACCTAGCGAGCCTAAATTGCCCTGACATAAATCCTTTCCACTTTTCTCCAGTTGCTTCGGGTGAGATCAAAAAGATAATACTCTCTATTAAATCTAACGCTGTTGGTTGTGATCAGATCAGCAGACGCATGATTACAACAATCCTTGATCATCTTTTACCTATAATCTCCCACATCATTAACCACTCTTTAGATTCCGGAATTTTTCCATCACTTTGGCGCAAGGCTTATGTCATACCCTTACCTAAAATTGCAAATCCCACACTTCCCAACCATTTTAGACCAATATCCATTCTACCCTTCCTCTCCAAGGTCCTAGAATCCTGTGTGCTCAAACAGCTATCCTATTTCATATACCAAAACAACCTGTTAAGCCCATTGCAATCTGGCTTCAGGCCTGGTTATAGCACTACCTCCGCTCTTCTTAAAGTGACTGGCGATATCAGGGCAGGAATGGAAGACACAAAAGTAACTGTTTTGGTACTGGTCGACTTCTCAAATGCCTTCAGTACCGTTAGTCACGATATCCTCTTTTCTATCCCGTCCTATCTTATGGTCTCGCCGGAAGCACTGGAATGGTTTTCATCATATCTTCAGGGACACCAGCAGTCTGTTCGTGTCGATGAGTCATCTTCGTGCTGGTGTACTCTAAATTCTGGTGTCCCTCAAGGCGGTATTCTTTCTCCCTTGCTATTTTCCGTGTTTATCAATCTCCTAACCCTGAAACTTCAATGTGCGTATCATCTGTATGCCGATGACCTGCAACTCTATTTTCAAACTAAGATTGAAGACATTTCAATAGCCATAGATATGGTCAACAGAGACCTCGAAGCAATAAAAATTTTGGTCTAACAGGTTTGGGTTATCGGTAAACCCCACAAAATGTCAAGCCATTATTATTGGAAGTCACCGATTGATGAGTAGAGTAGACACTGAGACGCTGCCAGCTATCACCTTTAACGGTACTGCTATACCTATTTGTCAATCGGTGAAAGACCTTGGATTACATCTGGACTACACACTGAATTGGCGTGATCAAGTTGCAAATCAGTGTCAGAGGGTTACTGGAACTCTCCGAGCATTGTATCGCTTGAAAAATTTTCTTCTCGCAAAAACCAAGACAATGCTTGTGCAAACTCTTATTTTCCCATTAATTGACTATGGTGACGTGTACTGTTATGACCTGAATGCAGATCTTCTCGATAAGTTAGACCGTCTTCTTAATAACTGCATTCGATTCATTTTTAACCTCCGTAAATTTGATCATGTGTCCTCTTTTCGTTCGCAGCTCAATTGGTTACCTATTCGCCAACGTCGAAAATTACGAGCCCTCACTGTTCTATTTACTATCCTTAATAATCCATCTTCGCCAACGTATTTGGCTTCCTACTTACAACTTTTATGTAGTAATCATGACAGAAACCTTCGTTCCGCCAATAATCTTCTCCTTCGTTGTCCCTCACACACTTCCGAGTTTGTCGGTTCTTCTTTTTTCGTTCAGTCCGTTCTTCTTTGGAATGAGCTTCCCCTTGAAATCAGGATGGCCACCAACAATTACTCATTTAAAATGAAAGTAAAGGAGTATCTCTTCAAACAACTGGCAGAATCAACTTGCCCATAATTTGTCATCTATTGTTGTTATATGCGTATGTGTATATTTATTTATATGTATGTATGTATGTATGTGGTATATGTATATGTGTATGGTATTTATATAAGTGGTAATATATTACGTAGTATATTTAGTGCAATAGATAATATTTTGTTTTATAAACTACCTTTAGTTAAAACGCACCTACTTCCTGTTTTCTCTGCATCACCCAATGGTTGACTGGTAGAGAATGCCTTAGGCATTAAGTCCGCCTATGTACCAAATGTGCATAAAGTGTAAATAAATAAATAAATAAGTGGTCACTCGTACCAATACATACATCTAACACAAATTCTATCCCCAATCTCATGCAGCTCTATAATGAGCTGCATGAGGTGGAATGATTAATCTGTCCTCCTTAAAGAGACTATACTGCTAATAGGTATGTTCAATAGGACTAAAAATAATCATAGGTTTTTTTGACCCAAAGTTCAAATTCGCCGCTTTATACCTTCCTATGGATAGGATAATATATTCTTCTGTTATTCTTTTGCTCTGCGACAGCTGCCGTGCTGAAAATAGTTATGCTAGAAGTTTTTGCAAATATTCTATTTGCGGATAATGAAACACACCAATAAATTTATCTTTTAAGTTTATTTATTACAAATCAATTGGTTTATTTTTATGCAAATGTAGACGAACGCCCAGTGTATTGAATGACTGGGGACTGACGAATTTCCGGTAGTCGCGGTGATCGGAAGTCGGTCTCGCGACAGACCCCGGTGACAATGATGCGACGGCTTTGACGCTACCGTCGCTGAGATAGTTCTTTGTTCAAAAGTCTTCATTTCTTTTCACTGGCCTGTTGGTCTAGTGGTTAGTGACCCTGACTGCTGACCCAGAGGTCGTGGGTTCGATTCCCACCCAGGACAAATAATTGTGTGATGAGCATTTGATCATTTGTTCTGTGTCTGGGTGTAACTTATCTATAATATGTATGTATTTAGAAATATATAAGTATGTTTATCAGCAGTCTGGTTACTATAGTACAGGCTCTGCCTAGTTTGGGATCAGACGGCCGTGTGTGAGATGTGTGAAGGTATTATTATTATTATTATTTAAATGCCAATATTTATAGCGTGGATCAATACGAGTATTATTGTAAAGTTAGTTGCTTAATTAGTAAAGTATAAGCACGTAGTGGTCAGTTACTGAGATCTGGATCTGTACCTACTAAATAATAATGATATTTTTGTTTTGAAATGTACCCCAAAGATCTCTTAAACTCTCACATAGCAGAACCAACAGTGTTAATATTGGTTCGTTCTAGATTTATGACATTCAACTGTTCAGTTTGGTCAAAAATAGTACGAACGTATTGTGGGTTAATAAAATTCTATTTCAATGAAACAGTTGTCCCACAAAAATATAAAAGAGCAAAAGTTATCCAAATGAAATTACGCAATTGTAATGCATACAGTCATGTTACAAATTTACCGGATGGTCAAACTTAAAACAAAATATATTGCGTCACCGAGGCTCACACATAAAAATAAAAACACATGAGTGAAGTTGGTACATTTAAAACGACCAAGCTGATTCTCACTATTTGCCTGATTTAATTGGATAAGCTGATTCGAATGGAACGGTTCTTAGTAAGGAGCTTCCTATTAAAAAAAGAAGTAGTGAGTTAATCCATTTAGAAACTAAATGATTAGTGTATCTAATATTTACATTAAATTAGTAACATATGAAGCTACAACTTTTCCCATTCTTATATTATTCATGAAATAAAATGTAAATTCTCAAAAACGTTAATCGTTGTTTAGTCTGTACAAGGAATCGTGAACATTGTGAATCAAAGCATTGTGCTTCACAGGGTGTGTACCTACAGCATATGTTGATTGTCGACATGTTCAAGTGCATCTGCCAAGGACTTTGGTGGTACTGAATCGTACAAAAGTGATTTGATTTGACTGACAGGCAACATACTTTAAATATTTATTATATTACAGATATTTTGCTTTTATATTAGTAAATAATTTGACTAATACGCCATAATATTCATTTTTATCAATTTTTACTATAATGTTCCAGAGGATAATGAAGCCATAGTGCCATGCCGTTACATTCAAACCACAAAAATTATGTCTATTTTTAATCGGACTAGCAGTAAGTAATCAATGAAACGCGAACATTTTTACTCGAAATGCAAAAACCATTATTGCTTTCAAATGAATCTAGTTATTAAAAAATCTATAGAGTAAACACAGTCACAGTAAATAGTTGGTACCAATTTAGCCAAATCGATAGAATATCCCAAATATTAGATACTAGCAGCGCCCCGCGGTTTTACCCGCGTAAGTCTCGATCCCGTAGGAATATTGGGATAAAAAGAATCCTATGCGTTAATCCAGGTCTGCAGCTATCTACATACTGCTGCAACTCAGTGATTGAGCTGTACCAAGAAAGATGGATCTGGTTTTCTTGAGAGGGGATAATAAAAGATTATGCGAAGCAACTTAGGTTTTTACTGAAACCTTTTAAATTATTACAGTGAAATTAATAAGGTATCATCACCGATTTTCAAATAAGCTTGATTGGGGCAATAATTTAAAAGTATGGTACCCTTTTCACACAGTGTGATCACGGGTAAACTAAAATCTATTTTTTTATTTAACTTGTGTATATATCGCGAAGGGTTAAAAATCATTGCCTCACATATAAACATGAAATAAAATTCCTTTGTCGCTGTTTCCATACCCAGGTTATTCAATCATTTCAAATATTGCCTATTGTTCATTAATTTCTTTCATCTAACTTAATAAGTAAAGATTGCATATTATCGATTAGTTTCAATATCATTATCAAGCCAATAACTATTACTAACAGTTGTTTATATGACGATTGCAGTAGAATTAATTTCATCATAATTATATTAATTACTAAATTAGACATAGTCACAAGACCAACTTCTATTATCAATTCTTGTTAACTTATTTTAAACTTGATTAGTTCAATTAAAAATATGTGACACGCTTTAATTTGAAAAACATCGCGTCTGGTTTGAGAATATGTACGGACTCCTTTGCAACACTTTTATTTTGCTTACGGCTTTTTCTAACTTTTATTGTGAATTTTCCTAACAAAGTGACAAAAATCTAGACCAGTGAGAGACTCCAATAAAATAAGTTGTTAATGTTAGTAATTTAATTACAGTTTAATAAAGTTGACAGACATAAAAAGAAACTCCGACATTATTTTCAAAATTCTATTTTGAACGCGACTGTACTTCGTGTACACGATGTTTACTCTTCAAACGCTCTGAGAATTGAGTCCCACAACACAAGAGCGGGACAACTAGGACTCTGCTTTTCATTGCTACGTTTCTTTTACACTACAAACTGTCTGTCACAATTAATATTTTTTTGTAATTACCAAGGAATATGTGGAGGAATTTTATGACGCATGCATGTAAATAGCCCATATACAGTTCTTTTTCAATTACCAAGTGTTTAAAAACAACACATTCTACCTTTATTAACTCTGTGTCAATAGGCATAGACAAAACAGTTAGAGCCATTTTCTTCTATTTTTAACCGACGAAAAAAAGGAGGAGGTTCTCAATTCGACCGTATATAATTTTTTTTATGTATGTTCAGCCCTCATTCTATTATTTATAAACCGATTTTATGATTTTTTTTTAGGTATATAGGGTATATATACCTCAAAGGTGGTCCCATGTTAAGGAAGTCAGGATCTGATAATGAGATCCTGATAAAGTTGAGAGAAACCTTCATAAATTGTGGGCACGAATAGTGTTTTACTTTTCAGAAATTAATAAGGTATTTGCGTTTACGAATCATCACATCATGAAGCTGAGCTGATGATGGAAACTGTATAATAACTGAAATAAAACCTATGATTTTAGTGACAGAAACCACTTAAAATGCTGAAGAAAAGACATTTGATGGTGTTTTAAAGTATTTAATATTAAAAGATGGTAATTATAAGAGAAGAGTAAAGATGACGCGAGCCAAAAAAAAATCAAAATAAAAAATCTTTTTGTTGAGCTTAATTACATAAACTAATTTTGAGTTGGCGCCAAAATGTAAAGTTTGATAGTTTATTTAATTCAGCTCAATACTCACTACACTTAAAATGTTTATTTATTTTTTGCTTTTTAGTTCTTTTTAGTCGGTTTAATTTTTTGTTCAAAAGTTCTTTGTGTTTTGTTTATTAGATGTAAAGGTATATCTCTATACGAATATTCCTATCCAAGTAAGTGAATTTAAATAATCTATTACGGTATGATGGCTTACAAACGAGCCTTAATGTTATCAATAAAAAAACTGGAAACATTTTTTAAATATAAAATCCAAAATAGTTCAGTACCTTTTTCTTCTTTGTTTGCCAGCCGATTTTTTTTTTTTTTGTTTAGTAGTAGTTTAGCTATTTATTAATATAATCTTTAGAGTTATCTATAAAAAACTGTTTTTTTTTCTTCGACACTTTAATGTTGTAAACAAGTTTGGTCTCAGATATACAATGAACTAACGTAAAATAGAAAAAAATGTCGGAAAAATATAAATTCAAATATTTTTGTATTTATTGTGTTTGAGTTTCGACAACTGAGCGAACACAAGTATTTAAAAATCCTTTGTTGCACATCAGAAATCAATACAATATTAGTACATACAATATTAAAATTAGAGTGTCTGATTTCCTTTTTTTGTATGGAGTAGGGGGCAAACGAGCAGCCGGGTCACCTGATGATAAGTGACTACCGCCGCCCATGGACCTTACAACTCAAGAGTCATAAGTGCGTTGCCGGCCTTTAAGATGGGAGTAGGAGAAAGGTGGGAGTAGGAGAAAGGTGGGAGTAGGGGAAGAAGAGGTTTGGGCCTCCGGTAACCTCACTCACTCGGTGAAACACAACGAAGCATTGCTTAACGGCCGTTTTCTGTGGGGCCGTGGTATCACTCCGAGCCGGCCCATACGTGTCGAAGCAAGGCTTTCCCACTATGATCCTTTGTTGTTAGTGAATGTTAATACACACTGGTAACCGCATACCATCAGGATGGTTGCTTGCTCATCCCGACCATGTTCTTGACTTAAAAAATGGTTAATCACTTTTATTCGCTGGAGAGAACTTCTAAAGCATACTTTAAGGAGTGATACTGTGAAAGAGATTTCCATTGCTAAAATAAATGCACAAGAAAAGTCTTAGGCTGCTTCATCTATCGCCTCTTTAAGTACCACTTTGACCAAGTAGGCACACATGCGCCAAGTTCACAATACTGGGGCGGTCCCGATAACACTCAAAGTGCATTTTCAAATTGAATGCGAAATACTGCAAGAATAAATTCTTTAAACAATGTCAGTTTTATTTATGTGAAGATATGCGCTCCCATTGAATATCTTGATAACAATATGTGACTTTATGTGCCGTGTATTTGTGTAGTACCGGAACATAAATCTGATTTATTCAGTGCATATAATTATATACATAAAACCCCGTACAAATACGAGTGTGACTTTCGCACTGGTTTCGTATAAATTTCTATGTAGACAGTTTGTCTATCTCGGGAATTGATTCTCAAAGATTTTTGCCCGTTTTTATTAAAAAACAAACTTTGTCGTTCTAAAGATACTCCCCCATACATCGATATACGTCACAGTAAATTTTCCAAGCGCCAAATATAAGTTGGTAATCGCAAAAAAAGTAAAAAAAAAATGTGATATAACAAATTAACGACTTTCGGGTTTTTCCCTTTACTTTTATTGTGAGACCTTATTTTCCACCAAATTTCATGATTCTAGGTCAACCATATCTTTAGATTTCGTTGACTTAGAAGCTTAATTTTTTTACATCTTCAAAGGACCGCAGACATAAATATTTGATGTTAATTTCAACGTGATACCTTTACGCGTTCATGAAAGAAAGGGACAGAGAGATGAAAAACAAAGTGATTCCATAAGGGTTCCGTTTTTCATTTTGAGGATCGAAACCCTAAAAAAAACAAAATTACAGCTTTGACAGCGAATCTTACTCTGCACATTCCTGTTTAAGCCACTTGGGAAAGGTCCCAAGTGGCTTAAAAATTAAATAGAATGCCCTGTGGTAAGGACCACAGGGCGTTCTATTTCATTTTTACTGGTATCTTACCGCCAAAGATAACAAAGTAAAAGTTGTGCTTGTAGTAAGGTACCAGTAAGATGAGTAATACACCTTCGTCTTATCGTTACTTAATGTAAAACGCGCTTTCAGTGATTATATTATATGTACATTATGTACAATGTTTAATACAAATACATAAATATGTTCAGTCTTATCTAAAAGGAATCGAATGCGATTTTTGTTTTAATGGTCTTCTTGAATTTAAAACTGTTCTAAAAGTTGTAAAGAAATGTGTACACTGATGAAGCCGGGCCTGAATAAATGCAATCACTATGTTTCTTTTCTAAACAATTGCTACAACTTTACTTTTAAGCGACTAGTAGTTTTGTTCTCAATTTTAGTGAAATTTGAGACTAGGAATTGTTTTAGGTAGTATCTACGGTTACTCTATCTATTTGAGAGTGACCTTCCGTGAATGTGGCGTTGGAAACCTTCGCCGGTCCGTTCACTCCTTGATAAAAAGTTGGGTCCAAAACAAAGCAGAAAATACTCATTTAATGACTGTGTATTTCAGTAAAAACACCGAAAATACACAATCACCTGTATGATTAAAATTAATATCTTGAGTAAATATGAGTATCACTCACGAACATTTTTATTCTAATATCAACAATAACTCTATGTTGTCAGTCTAAATATACATTCAAGGTTACAATAATTTGTATTGAGCTGAAAATCGTTACGAATATTGGGGACACTATTTTAAATGAAATGTGTAATGTTTCCAGCGATCTCATGTGTGCAAAAAAAGTTATACAAAGTCAAAGCTAAAAATAGGGGTAATTTTTCGAGCTAACTCGACCGGACTAATTCGCTTTCAGTATGTTCATAACATTACAATATTAATTATAGTTTAGTAAACTTAAAAAAAAACAAGTTTCCATGGCGAACCAAATTAAACAGTAAAAGTTCCACTATCAACCTGCCTGCTCCATCATCAGATCGGCTCTAAGATGCCAAGTTATAGTATTGTCATCCAAACTACTTAAAAAGTTTCATGTCGATAAGACAATTAGAAGTAGATTAAAATTGCCTTCCAAGATTTGTAGTTAAACTTGTAACTAACTAATTATCTTTAAGGTAATAGAAACTTGTTAAAATAATTCAGCACTGCACAAAATAATACACCTTTAGGCGTCCGTTAGACGCTCATGCAAACGTCAATCATTGAATTTGAATTGAATCAATTACCAAAAGTCATGATTGACGGAAGTTCGTTGGTGATTGATGAAATAATATCGACTATATATGTTTAATAATATATTTATGCTGTGGGAGAGCCATGTTTCGACACTAATGGGCCGGCTCGACCGGAGTGATACTACAACCTCACAGAAAACCGGCAGCAAAGCCATTGCTTTGCTGCCGGTTTTCGTGTGTGTTTCGAGTGAGGTTACCGGAGGCCCTAACCCTTCCCCCCCTTCTCCCAACCCCTCTCCCTCTTTTCCACCTTCCCCTACTCCCAACAACGCACTTGTGACTCTTGAGTTGCAGGTGCCCATGGGCGGCGGTAATCACTTACCATCAGGTGACCCTGTCGGCTCGTTTGCCCCCTAAATCATAAAAAAAACATTAAAATTTCATCATGCAACCGTCAATCACTACATTCAACGATAGGTTATTTGTCAATCATCATTTTGATTGTGGCAAGACTAACAGCAAAACCTACCGTGTAATGGGCGCCTTAGACCGTGTGGAAATTTCTAATACTTGACAAGTTTGTTATGATATTCATATACAATAGTCTGTTTCATATAATCATATCTAAGTTAACTTCTTAGTTAGTTTAGTTTACTTAATTAATACGTATAATCCATAAAGGGTTACCCAAAGTGGAAACAGCTTAGACTCACTTTGGATGTTATAGTTATATTGAACAATTTATGTCTAAGAGGTGAAACAGAGAAACGAGAAGAACAAACACACATAAATCAACTATAATATAACGCTATGCTGACGGATGTTCCAGCGGAACAGGTATTGAGTTAACGGATATGAATATACAACATGTTATAGTTGACTTTATTTTAGAGTTTGAAGGTAGAAGCGGTACTGTGTCTTTGTGTAGCTTTATCATAACATGGTCAAAAGAAAACAGATTAACTTCTAAATTTTTAAGCCAATTTACATAATTTGTGTAACGTTTGTTTCTTTATGTTAGTAAGGTTAAAATTCTTTAATCTAGGTATTGCTCCTAGCTACCAGGCTAACAGTAAATGTACCTTAATATAGAATAAAAGATTCCAGGCATTTTTATTTCATTCAAGGTTAATAAGTCACTGATATATCACAAGCAAAAGGAATACCCTTATTAGTACTTACTGGTTACTTAAGTTTTTTTTTTTATGGTATAGCGGGTAGACGAGCAGACGGGTCACCTGATGGTAAATGACTACCGCCGCCCATGGGCACTTGTCACTCAAGAGTCACAAGTGCGTTGCCGCCCTTTAAGGTGGGAATAGGAGAAGAGCGGGAAGACGAGAGAGGTGGATTATAGGGGATTAGAGGGGAAGGACGGGAAGGGGGAGGGGGCAGGGTTAGGGCCTCCGGTAACCTCACTCACGCGGCGAAAAGCAATGCAATCATTGTTTCACGGCCGGTTTTCTGTGCGGCCGTGGTATCGAGTGGAGTCTAGCCGGCCCATACGAGCCGAAGCATGGCTCTCCCACGTAAAAAAGTGGCTTAGAGATAAAAGTCATATAATTCTTTTATTCTGTATTACTACATATTATAAAACTAAGTCCCCCGCCGCGTCTGTCTGTCTGTTCGTGATAAACTGAAAACCTACAGAACGGATTTTCATGCGGTTATCACTAATAGACAGAGTGATTCATGAGGAAGGTTTAGGTGTATTATTAGTTAAGATTTTGTGTAAATTGATTGAAATATATTTATGTTTGTTGAAGATGTATCTTCTGCCCGTGCGAAGCCGGGGCGGGTTGCTAGTATTACAAATAAATAAATCATTTCATACAAATAACAAATTATATGTACAAAGTTGAGTTTAAACTATAACTGATTTTTTTTCCTGTTAGTAAATAAAGGATAATCATAATCAAAGTCATGTGTTCTTTGAAATGGATGTACAATTATAAGAATAATAGACGCGGAGAACTGAATTAATTAATCAGCCTACCCGCAATCCACTGCTGGACTTACACCTCTCCCAATGATCAGCTGAATGGCTAAATTATTGACTGGCCTGTTGGTCTAGTGGTTAGTTACCCTGACTGCTGAGCCAAGAGGTCGTGGGTTCAATTCCCACCCAGGACTAATAGTTGTGGGATGAGCATGATCATTAAATTTGTTCTGTGTCTGTGTCTGTAATTTATCTATTTGTATGTAAATGAAAATATATAAGTAGGTATGTTTATCAGCTGTCTGGTTACCATAGTACAGACTCTGCCTAGTTTGGGATCAGTTGAAGTTATTATTATTATTCTCTTTATTCATTTGGCACAATGATTGCTGAATCCAGATTCCACATGTCCACCACCTCGTGGGCCAAATCCAAATACAAATATTATAATTATTACTAGCAACCCGCCCCGGCTTCGCACGGGTACAAATTATATACCAAAACTTTCCTCATGAATCACTCTGTCTGTTAGTCAAAACTGCATGAAAATCCATTCAGTAGTTTTTCAGTTTATCGCGAACAGACAGACAGACAGACGCGGCGGGGGACTTTGTTTCATAATATGTAGTGATTATTTACAGTACTGTACAACAATCAAAACATAGGTAAATAGTACAATATATGTATGTATACTGTGACGGTTATTTGATGTAATATTTATAACAGAATACGGCATAATCTAATTGTAAACATTTTAATAGTACTTTATAATTAGTTAGCATTTTAGTTTGAAGACGAGTTTTGTTTTCTTATTTATTAATCGTAACTACACACACACACCCTCTCACAGGACCCTCTTATTTCATTTCATTTCACGCTGAAATTTGAATAAACAATCCTATCACCTTTCACAAAATATGTACCCAAATTTAACATGTCACATAATAAATTCATAATAACAAATACGTTTCAATGTTGGACCATTTTAAGATATGTTAATTCCCAAGATCAATAAAATAATCGTTCAATGTGGGAGAGCCATGCTTCGACACGTATGGGCCGGCTCGACCAGAGTGATCCCACGGCATCACAGAAAACCGGCCGTGAAGCAATGCTTCGTTGTTTTGCCGAGTAGCGAGTGAGTGAGGTACTTCTCCTTCCCCTACTCTCACCTTAAAGGCTGGCACTTGTGACTTTTGAGTTGCAAGTATCCATGGGCGGCGGTAGACACTTACAATCACCTGATTGTCAGACGGGTCACCTGACCCGTCTGCATATATAATAACGTACAGAGGGCACGTCAGAAGTGAAAACATAACTTCTCGAGAATACTCTCTTAGGTGCATTCCCAAATAGCCATCCCCGTAGAGCAGTTGACACAATAAATCTTGTTTGATTTGGTTCGAAAGTGCGACTTTTACTCCGAGTTCAAATCCTAAACACAGTTAAATTCGAATCAGTTTTGAAATGAGTCTGCAGGGAAACTCCTCGATCGAATCATGCTACTTCTCTTTAGGTGACCACAAAATTTAACTATTTCAATAGCGCTTTCAGGATCACGTTCAAACGTGACCCAAATACCATTAAAGAAAAAAACTCATTAAAAAAAGAAAAAGCTCTAGTTATACAAGCAACCCCAAAGTAATAAATATACAGAATGTGTTTCCCCTTATTTCTATGCTAATTTCGTTTTATCGCCGACGTAGCAAAATTCTCGTCACCTACGTGTTATAAACCCTTTAGCATGATAATTTGGTTTAATTTTCATTTTATAACTTGTTTTATATATTATAATTATATAGATAGAGGTTGATGAGTTAAAATCGCTAAATATACTAAAATATAACTAGGATTATTACTACTAATATATTTTTAATCACCGTGTTATGTATTATGGACGTGACTGTCAAAATAAATAAATGAAATTGAATCATCAAAGTAAAAATATATAACAATAAAATATAAAATATGGAGATATACTAGAATCGGTATTACATTAATACGGTTGTTAATACTCAACTGCGGCCGCTGTAAAAGTATGATTTTAGGTAAAATAACATTATAAAAAAATTACAAATTTCCGATTTTTTCATTTACTTGTGCTGAATGATTTTATTTGTTACAAAAGTTAGGAATCTAGGTCAACGGAGAGAATCCAGTGGTTTTGATTTCTTTGCGAATATCTAATGCGACATAAATGACCGTATTTTTATCACGTTGACTCAAGCTTGATTTTTTACAGCCCCAAGAGACCGTAAACATGTTCCTAAGAAAAAGGGTGTTGACAGGCAGACAGACGCATAACTAAGTGTTTCTAAAAGGGTTGTATTTTTCCTTTTGAAGTGCGTTAAAAGGGTGTTTTAGCATGAAAAAAAATCGAATAAATTTTAACATAAGTTGGGTGGGTCACAGTCATTAAAAGTTTTTTTGTGACTCGCTTCGTAGGTACCAATAAAATTATAAATAATCATGAGATAAAACTTTAAATCAGACTTTTATATAGTAGTTATATAACAAATCTATACTAATATTATAAAGTTGAAGAGTTTGTTTGTTTGGTTGAACGCACTGGTCTCCGGAACTACTGATTCGAATTGAATATTCTTTCAGTGTTGAATAGCCCATTTATCGAGGAAGGTTATGGGTTATATAGCAGCTCGCTACGACTAATAAGAGCGGAGCATCAATGAAAAATGTTGAAAAACGCAGACGAAGTTGCGCGGGTCAGCTAGTATCAAATATGAGTCAGCTAAGATGTTAAATGAAGAGGAGTATGAAATAAACGCCATAAAATAAATAGATTTACGGCTATCGTAAAATGTAGAATGAATTTTCAACGAACTTTTACTACTGTACGAGCCATTAACTGCTGGTAAAATTTGACCGTGTGGAGTTAGACGGCTGAAAGCTGTTCTGAAATATTTATTTGCAGTTTTTAGAATTTCATTTTGCAGGTAATTGGAAAATTGTACTCTTTAGATATTACCAATACTTTGAAGTGTTTTGACAAAATAATCTCGGTCCGTTTTTATTGAAACAATACTATGACGGTGATATTTTAATCCATCGATGACAAACCCTGCAAAAGAAAACTGTAGGTGTTCGGAACCTACAATTAATGAACATTAATAACTCATGTTTCATAGTTACTAGGGTACTTACCCATGAATATCAACATTGAATATAAGTGGTGCTTGCTACTGCTCCTTGCTTTAATAGTGAGGTAAACCTTTACATTTGAGTACATCTTTAAAACAATACAGACGTTCGACGACAGCGTTCTATACAGACAAAATTAAACCTGAACCGTTCGAAGTAGACAGCAGGGCAAAGCATTGTTTCAGTACGATTGGGATGCAGAAAGAGATTTGCTAAAAGCAAATCAATGAAGCAGAGCTTAAAGGTGCTTTTTAATTAGTACATTTTAATGAATCAAAAAGAGGTTAAACGATTTAAGAAATCTTTCTAATGCAGACACACATACTTACTGAAGGATGTTTCTGCCGTATAGTTCATCCATATAATACAGAGTAAAAACTGTAATTATGATTTCTTGCAGCAATTTGTACATAATTTTTTCGTATGCATGTACTTTCTGAAAACAATCTCTTTAAGTAATTGTAGACCCTGTTCACTCCATATTAATCTTGCTCACATATTCTTAGAATCTTTACAATATTAGAAGAAGTAAAAAAGAAGCTATGTATTGCTAACGCTGTGCAAATGTTAAATCTAAATTGTTTTTTTATTTCCATTAAATGAAAATTACAACGGTAAAATTCAGAACGATAATTTATTCTTTGACATTCAAATTATACATAAATTATACTTTTTAACATCTTACCATGAAAAGCCGTGCAAATTACATAAAATAACCAAGTTTTTTCATTCTTTATGACTCTGGAGAGGGTGTGAGGGCAGTACTAACAACTTTTTAAATTAATGCGACTTGTTTGTTTAAAACTTGCGTTTAATAATTGCACCACGTGGGGGTAGCTATGAATATTTATTTTTAGAATTATGGAGCTGGTTCCTTTATGAAGATAACAGAATGGTGAACCAAAATATTCGAGTTCGTATGATACGTGCGTCATTGTGACGTATGACATTTGTTAGTTTTGAAAAACTTCAAAATTTCGAATAAGACTGCAATGTCTCTTTATTCGTGGATAGATCCTTTGTTTCAGTACTTGTATGCCTTTGTACCCAAATGTGCCTGTGTTACATCGTTAGGCAATCAGAATTTTTTCGACTTTTTTGACTATCTGTCCTACAAGGATCGTTCAATTCTTGATTGTCGCCTTCTTGATTTATTTGATTTAGTTGTTCGAGTTCTGTCTAACAAGATGGCCGCCATGTGGCCGCCTCGCCTTACCATGTGACGTTCGAATGACAGCTGTGACTCTAATCTGACGTAACGAATGATATCTTGAGCCACGCCAACATGTTTCATTTCATCGTACACATTGGTTGGTTAACATAGTTGTTGACATCTTTTTTTTGAGTTGATGAATCAGTTCAGTAAAATAGTTATACGAAGCAAACAAATGTAGCTTCAACAAAAACCAATCTCAGTACCTAAGTACCGCCCCACTGCACTCCATGTCTGTATTAGGTATGCTGCACCTTATAACTTGCCACCGCTAATAAAACCTGAAAACAAAACAATCTTTTATGTTCTACGTAAAAATGCTATTTTTGCAAAAGCAGCTACAAAAGCCTTAAACTTATTTTTAGAATATTCCTACTAGGTATCAATAACAATCATCACAATTTTTATTATCATTCTCTGACATCAAAATATTAATCAATTTATAAATGATTAGCAGCGCCCCGCGTAAATCCCGATCCCGTGGGAATATCGGGATAAAAAGTAGCCTATGCGTTAATCCAGGTCTTCAGCTATCTATATACCAAGTTTCATCGCAATCGGTTCAGTGGTTTTTGCGTGAAAAAGTAACAAACATCCATCCATCCATTTATTCATCCATCCAAACTTTCACATTTATAATATTAGTGGGATTATAATGCAGACATTCATCATATCTGGAAATTAGTTTCTATATTTGAGTACAGTATAACTATATAACTCGGGGGAGTTTGTTCAAAAACGATTTAATACTAAGAATGTAGTACAATAGCGCCGAGTTCAACACAGAATACGTGAACTGGAAATACCTTATCGAGTGTGACCTTACTTGATCTTCATAAGTCATGAATTCTGCAGCATTTTTCACAACAATAACACAACACAAACAACACTCCACACAGGCTGGCAACCTGGACATACCGGGGTAAGCTCCAAAAATTCAAGAGGGACGCGTCGCAGGTGCATTATTTGTGCAACAAATAACAATGTTTACATAACAGGTTACAGCCTGACACAGCCTACCTACAAGCGTCCCGGAAGTTTGGAGTTTACAGGGCTTGCGTCATTTGACGCATGACGGGCCCCAGTCTTACGAGCCTTAAATATATTACCCAGTTCATCTTTATACAAGTAGATCATATTATTATATAAATTATATATTTATTTATATGTGCGCACCTACTCCACACGATCACCGCTGAAAATCAGCGCTGTTTGGCCCACAGCAACTTCTTTCCCAGCGCCATCAGCATCAACGCTGAGCGGTGACCAGTTTCAGTAAGTGATGTGCAAGTTCTTTTTCTTTATTTTTATTTGTATTTCTTTTTCTTATGTTACTTCAATTTGTTATTTCTTGTTTGATTGAAAAGCACTTTTTTAATGTCACTTAAGAAATAAATACTTTTTCTTCCTTTCTTCTAAGCATACAGATGCCTATATCAGATGAGATGCCGGTCTTTAACAGCTTGATAGATTACATATAATATGTATTTTTACAAAAATAAAACAATAAAGTTTTCTAATGAACAATTAAGTTTCCTAATGAACAATTAAGTTTTCTAATGAACAATTAAGTTTTCTAACCAACAATTGAGTTTTCTAATAAACTATTAAGTTTTTACTATTATTTTATTTTTATATCATTTTAATAGTCTCTCAATCATATGAATGATGTTTGCCATACGGGCACACACACGATGCTTTGTGAGTGCATGTGATGTAGGGCGGGATTTACTTACTAGTCCTTCGACGAAGTCTTCGGATCGGATTTGTCTATAGGAATATGACAGTTCGTTTCAAGTGAATTGATTAAACTTATATTTGACATAGAATTTTTCACTTCATAATACGATAGCTTGTTTATCCACTAAGAAATTAATAACAAACTGACTACTAATATTTATTTAACAATCATTTGTATGTAATGTCACGTTGCGGTACATAGTCAAGGAGACTGTCTGCTATATTTTAGAATTGTTCATCCCAAGTTCATGGTTCCCACTGTACACTTTGAAATAAATAATTTATTAATAGTTTTTGCAAACACTATTTCTTATTATTTTGAGCTCGAATACTCCAAAGTCTAAGTAAACTACTTAAAAACACGAACTACTGTAGTTTTAATTTGTTTTGCATTTAATTGAACTGAGAAATTCTGTTGAAGCCCCAAAGACGCTTAATTATAATATGAAAAAAATATAAATTTGTAAATTTGATATCAACACTCCGGTGTTTCAAAAACATTAAATTATAACTGTTACTACAAAATGTCTGTATAAGTAATAATATCAAGAAATTATGATTATTAGATGTCTATATGATAAATGTATCTGTCCTTTATGCACCTAACTATTCGTTACCACTCACTATAATATTCGTTTTCAACGCCATGTTGCTTCCTAACCGACAAGTTCTTAACCGCTACAAATGCGGTGCCTCGCACGCTTCCCAAAGCAATTTTAAATGCAGCTATCACTAGATCTACGTTCTGAAACTTTACGTTTTCTAATTACAAGGCAGAACGGGGTAGTTCGCTTATCTGTTGATGTTACATTTAAACTGATGTTAATAGCTTAAGCTTTATGTAGTTTTGTTTGTGGTAAGAGCAATGGTGTACTTCAAAAGTTTAATAAATAATGTTACTGCCTGGAACTTTGCTTGCCGGTTTACGATTGAATTTTTAGCTATCAATATATATTTTATATTGCTACAAGCTGCTTAGTGTAATATGTTGTATGACTAATATTCAGAATTAAACATTATACAGAGTGTTACAGAAAGGTATGTTTAAATTTTAGTAGCATGTTTGTGTAGCGGACAAATAGTTGAATTAGCTTGAAAAAAAAAACATTTTTTTCTTTGTTATCCAAAGAATAAAAGTGGTTTTGCTTGCATACTGTCTCTGGTTTAAATGCATTTTTAAATAACAAATTCAATGATTTCGTTTTTTTATGCAGACATTTTCAGAAAAATGTATTCTATCAACATCCTCGGTATTGAATCCGTTTAATTCTGTCATGTACACTCTCTCTTATGAAATATAAGCTATATCGATCAATTTTCAAGTTCAATTAAACAGTTTCAAATTAAGATTTCTATATTAAAAATAATAAATTATTAAAAAGTTGTTAGCGCTTTACCTACATAATTTGTATACCACCCTAAAATATGAACATACCTTTATTCACGTTCTGTATAAATACATACAAACAATATATACAAGAGACGCATCACAGTACCATCCAAACACATTCCCAAAGTTACAAATACGATACAAACACAGCCATCTTTGTATTTCAAGCATAGTCAATAATATCAGCTATCACCACCGCACCGGTAGATTCACCTTCGGATGATATCTAAACATAAAGAAAAGTATGAAATTATATATATATCCAAGCTTTCACATTTATAATATTATGGGATTGGTTCGATTCGATGGCGGTTCGAGCTTAAGCGACATCAACAAAATTTCTGATATCGAGCAAATTTTTTTTATATTTAATTACCCTAGATTAGATTTTGAACCAAACTTAAATATCTATTTTCTAATTGTTGTGTAGAATTACTAATTATTTTTGAGGTAACTTTTAACCAAAAGTCCTTAGTCAGATATTTTTAGTAGTTAAAGTGAAAAAAGGACCATGCTAGATTATTTAGAAATTTAACTATTATACTAAATAATATTGTCACATTCGTTAATTTAATGAGACTATAAGATTCAAAACTTTATAGATAAACTAGAAACCATTATTTTTCGTCTGAAAAGACACTTAGTCATTTTAATAGTATTCTCTATTAATCTAGCAGCTGAGCTCAACATTTGTAAGGTAGCTCAGCTCAGCACAAGCTCAAAGGTTACAATTAAAAAGACTATCATAAAAGTTCCTTTTTAGTAATGCGTGACCGATATTACTCTTCTTGTACTTTAAAATATAATAATCATTTTCAAAATGTTTCTGGATATTTATGAAGGTTGTTACCGACCTGAATAATATTGCTAGAAATACGAACGAGCTGTTCAATAGCGTTCTTCAGTATTGTGGTTTTATTTCTTCGGCGTTTCTTCCAATTCACGTCGTACCGTCTCCCTTTTAAAATTCTTTACACTACTGTACTAGTTCTTAGTTGACTCAACATTATGAACAAATAATTTATCACATACGAGTGTACATGCATAAAGTACACTCAATTTCATATTCACTGTCAGTATTCGCGAATCAAACAAACAATTGTCCTGGATATTCGGAGATTAATCCAGCAAAAACAATATATTCAATTTTATTGGTAGCACTCCATGGTTTAATAATTTTCAGAGGCTGTTACTGAATCAAAAACGGACTAATGAAAGTCTGCGGCTTTTTAATTTGCTAACAGCCGGTCTAGATGTTCGGTAACAAATTACATTGTGCAGAGCAACAGGTCCAATATTTTCTGTGTTTTTATTACTTGGCCAGACACATAGGTCTTATTAAAGGCTTTCTTTGCGTTATTGCTTTTGTATATTAGCCTTTTATTACAAACATTTGTTTCATAAACTTGTACATATATAAGGTTTAACTTCATTTTATGCTAGTTTTTTTTAGTCAGTAGACGTGACTGTCGTTCTGTAAGTGCTTACCGATATATTCGCGACATTAGGGATTGTCCATTAATCACGTAATGCTTGAAAGGGGGGGGGGGGGGTTCGGAAAAAAGCATGAAATATCACAAGGGGAGTGTATAGAGGTGTCACGTGTATTTATTTTTTCGTAGAACGCGCGTTTTTATGTGTATTTCAAGATAATATTCTGAAAATTTATAATATATTTTAAACTAAAAAATACACGTGGTTTTGGCTAGGGGTGAGGTTTTAGAGTAACCCCCCCCCCGGTTAGTCTAAAACCTTAACATGTATCACCACTTAAAAGAAAAAAAAATCTTAACCGTTGACGTAGTAATATAAAGTAAGCCAGGAAGTACTAACTTTTTAGTACTACAAAAGTGGCACACAATCTCATGGTTTACCAGTCAATCCAGGACCACAAAAAGTAAAGAAATGCTCGTCTGCCTATAGGTTATATATAATTAATAATTAGGTAGATAACTATCTACCAAATGTTGACTTTTGTTATCCTAATTCAGATTTTCCTTATTTATCTGGTTGCAATAAAATAGCCACTCCGTCATAAATACTGTTGTAACCGGGGGATGTTTAGGCACTAAGACTTTAGGGTTGCTAGCGAGAGGAGAATAATTAATACTCAATCTAGTTCGTAAGGCTATAATCAATCAGCAAGCTTATCACATTTAACATTAATAACACAATTGTATAAATATCTTGACCACATTATTCCTTGGCGAACCGTACTGACATCCACGATCGCTCTCATCAGACTTCATTCTATTTTGACATTTTAAACATTTAAAATATTATTCTCTAGAGTTCAGTGCAAATTCTCACCAACCAGAAATATTGTATGACACAGAGGCGTGACAATAATATATAGGAGCATTTATTCCCCTTTGCATTTATAACGGAGTGGTATTTTTAAAGAACCACTTTGGCTACAAGCACAGTTAAGTTAACTAACTATAAGAATAATAGAGTCAGCATCATCTGAGATAAAGGGAAACAAAAGCTCCTATGTTCAGTTTGTATGGGGCCTGGTGTCGCCACACTATCGGTTTCGCAAAAAAAAAAAAATCTGTCTAATCCGAAAAAAACATCTGAAAGGTTATTTAACGCACTCCATACGTCGTGAAACAGCGAGTATTAACTATATGTCTTAGAAATCTTGTTTTTAACCGACTTCAATAAAGGAGGAGATTCTATGTTCCACTGTATATTTTTTTATGTATGTTCACCAATTACTCAAAGACGCCTGGACCGATTTGGAAACTTCTTTTTTTGTTTGAAAGAGTATACTTCCCAGGTGGACCCATGGTCATCAGGTCAGGATCTGATGATGGGATCCTGGAGAAATCGAGGGAACTCTTCAAATTTTATGGGCACACTTGAAGCGATTTGGGTATTTTGAGGCGCAATGAAGTCGGTGATATTTTTTTAAAAAGATAATTATTATTCTATAGAAAAAAACACAGATATTACAGAAAAATAATATAGTGAAAAGAAATGTTTCTGTTCAAGTTCTCTGAGCTCAACAATACAGAATAACGGGTCTAGTCAATATAAAGTATATAATAATGCCTGTACAACGTCTGGACTCACCTTTCTCTCGGCTTTTAAGCTCAAATAAGGCATTTACTCCACGCTCCGTCTTTTATTTCGAATCCCCTTTGCAACCCTTCTGCAAAAAATCAATGTAAAACAATGATATGTTAATACAGGGCCGAACTAAATTATTCATGTCGCGTCCCAGGGCTGAACTGAGGTGAGGGTGCTGAAAAAAATATTACATTTCAAAGGAATACGTGTTTTGGAGAAATAGGTTTTGGTACATATTTGATTTTTTCTAATGTCAGGCCTTTGACAGGCGTAGATCTGTCGTTCGTAAAGTTACTGTATTAAGTTAAACCAAAAAAAGTACATACTTAGATACCATTTCTTTTTTATTTTGTTAAAAATAAATAGTGTACTATAACACGCGTTTCTTTTAACTATTATTTTTCACTAATGCTATATTTTATCACTTTATTTTCTTTTTCAATTTAAATGAATTACGCTGTGAACAATGAACATGTGGCTACAATACAATAGTAAAATTTTATAAAAAGAAAATATAAATTTTACAGTTACTGACCCCAACATATTTGCAAACAAACGTTTATATTTTAGTTTAATCACGATTTAATCGGTCAGAGTCACGAGTGAAGAAAGTATTATAATTAATCGGTCAAATAAAGCTTTATATTTAATATTTAACTTACTTTAAAAAAAATAAAGATATTAAAACTTATTTGAAATAAATATACGGACTATTGACATACATGCGTCATTAAATTATGAATTTTATTTATTATTTATTATTATTATTGTGACTAAGTTATTTAAAATTAAGTTATAGTTTAAATAATTTTATATTAATGAGTATCGCATTAGATTAGTTATTGCTAATACCAATATATAGTTATTTACTCTTTATATTTAAAACTAACTTTACTTGTAAGGCCTTCTCTATTGTAAATCGAACATTCATTCATTCAACATCGATTCGAATCCGCTCAGCGACGCTATACTGTCAGCAGTCTGCGAACAATCGCCATTTCTTTCATCGTATTGTTATACATAATAGTATAAAAGTATAAAACAATTTTGAAAAAAACATTACTTGACCTCACTTTGTTTATTAACAGTGTCTAATAAACATTTGCTTAAATAGCTTCAGCGCTACACGTATTAAAAAGAATAATGTTAACGTAACATTTATATTGAGGATCTTCTACCAGTAAAACAAGTGAATAGCTAGTCTAAGAGGTCGTATGCACCTTATTTCTCCACATATAAACCACATGCAGACTCATAGAACCGACTTTAACGCTTTGACTGACGATTTTATCTTCGTGTATGTGCAAAGTATACATAAAAGTAAGTGATTCCATTTTAAATTATCAGGGTAGTAGGAACAATGTGAGGATTTAATTAATTATTAATGTGTAACGCAATGGTTGCAGCACGCAGCAACTTTAACCAATAGCAATTGAAATTGGTGGGGAATTTTTACAATCAGATCTATATAAAATGGCAATAAGTGTAGGAATTACGCTATTTCAGTTTCGTAGCAATTGACAATGGTTTGTAAAAAAATGATTTGTCTAAATAAACAGCAACTTATTTTTATTTACTAGCTAATTCTAATGAACTTAAACTTTCCTATTTTTACCCTTAAACAAAGTGCTTATTTCATATTTCAAACGATTATCAAGTAAAAAACAATAATAATTCGATTTAAGAAATCCAGTACAATAAATATAATGATTTTGACTATAAAATTTATATATATTTTTAAATGATTGTCAAATTATTCAATAATGCTTATTTAATTGCATATTTAAGACTTACTAAGAAAAAGAAAAGAAAAATTAAATTTGCGGCACTTTTGCGTATTACAAGATAACATTCTTTATAATTTTACATTCGTCAATAAATAAATAGGCGCAAAAATACCAAGATTATTCATATTTACTAATACTTTACTGAAATTCCAAATTTTAGGATTAAGGTAGCACAACCAAACTTGATTACCTAGTCACATTGCATTTTTCATCCTGCACCCAATCCTACATTAAGATCACACGTCAGCTTACCATATGTCTGATATTCCAAAAGTTTCAGAAATAACTGAATCATTTTATAAAAAAACGAGTTTCATACCAAACCCATAAATTTAATCCAACCTCCTTACCTACAACCGACAAAAAAAATCCCATAGTAATTGGTTTAATTTCCCAAACCATAAATCATGCTACAGCGTTTTATAATGAATCATTTACATCGGGTTAAAACAAAATGGAACAAGATGAACTAAATTGGAACATTTTACACTGCAATTAACGGTTAGGGGAATGGGTTAAGTGTACGGAAGAGTAAGATTTTTTCTTTCTTTTTTGGATTAAAATATTCTTTGTTGGGAACCCGAAATCATTATGAATACAAATAGGTTTGTAGATCAGGAAATAAATGTAGTCACATAATACAATATGAATAAAAATGGTTTTAGGGATAAAATAGGAATAATTATGAACGTATCTCATCCAGCCGACTGAAAAAATTAAGTTCACTTGCATACAGAAAGTCAAGAAGTATCTACAACAGCAAAACGACACCTTTAGACCTTATGACATATTAACTACTTCAAAAGATTTGAAGGTTAAAATTTCAGACTTAGTTTTGATTTACGAATTTGTATTCTAAATGTTTTTAAATCATTCTACAGTAAGTATTAAAATTAATGCATTTTAGCCTAATTGTGTAATTAAGTACACATTAATTATTCAGTATAATTTGCCAGTACAAAATCGTAATTAAACTTCTAAATTATTGATCCAAAACCCACGAAACGGGATCTACGTGTTTAATGTATGTTGTCAATATTTTGAGACCGCTGTATAAGCAAAGGTCCGTTCACACATGTAGGTACATGTTTAAAGGGCAGATACAATTTACTACCTAGCCACAGGCCCACAACTACTGATAATCAAACAACGCCGATTAAGCGACACACTAGATCCACTTTGACAACTTAAAACGTACTCAAAAGACGGTTCAGGCTTACGACCAGGTTTCGCACCTGGGTCCTTACCGTGGACCCTTTTCATTGTAAGATTAATATCTTTAGTGATAGCTGGCGGGTACGTTGTGGTTGGCTGGAAGGATAGTGATTGCTATGTCTCAAGGGAATTAATTAGATTAGGTTGTACAATAATTTCTAAATGTTACACATATAGCTGTTGTAGTTGGATTTTGAAATAACTGTGTGTCTGAAAGGTGCGTGAGCCTTTTCAGTGTATTATTATTTTATTAAATTACTACTCTCTTTTATTTAGTTTAATTAAGTATGTCGAAATTAACATTATAATTAAATTGACCAAATATTCTCTACAGCAATCAATTCAGTTCAATTGGTTATCCGTTCGAATAAAGGTAGAAATTATATTTTTCATCATCATCACGGACATGCCAAGTACATAATAATAAAACAATTAATATTATTAGTAACACGAATTCTAACATTTGGCAAAAACACAAGAGAAGTTCAATATTAGAACGCTTATTTGCAAGTAATGAAATAATTGACCATTGTCATTTGTATATCAGCGATAAAAACCAAATGTCAAAAGAAAAATCGAAATATGGTATTTCAGTTACAAAGCAGATTGCCCATAAAATGCCTGAAATGGACAAAAATTACGTAAATAAACTAATATTATTCTATAACTAAATAACTATTTAAATAATTCTCAAGTTAGATTACCTAGTAAGGTTAATATATAACGATTATTATTATTTATTTTGATGGCCGTCTATTTGACAATACGCGTGACGGGGTGATTTTCAGTCAAACAATTTTATAGAATTAGTGCAGTTATTATTTAATTATAATAATTATAATATGTATCGCAAATCTTATTTAAATAATACTAGCAGCGCCCCGCGGTTTCATCCGCGTAAGTCCCGATCCCGTACGAATATCGGGATAAAAAGTAGCCTATACGTTAATCCAGGTCTCCAGCTATCTACATGAAAAGTTTCATCGCAATCGGTTCAGTGTTTGCGTGAAAGAGTAACAAACATCCATCTATCCATCCATCCATCCAAACTTTCACATTTCTAATATTAATGGCATATGCATCTCAATATTAATTTAAAACAAATTTATTTCAAAATAGGACTGCTATTGACAGTTAACAGACAATGTCACATTACCGCATTAAATTTTGTCATATATTTACGTAATTCATTGTTTTATGTTTACCACCTGAACTACCTACGGATTGCTTTTACTTAATAGCTATCTCGATATTAAACGGATAGTAGGCAACCACTTGTCAGTACAAAACAACTACAAGCTGTAATTACTGACAATTCTTAGTTTACTACCCATACTTTGTCCATGATATGATGCTTGGGTCCGGTACTAATCCAATATCTATCCTCATGCACATTTTCTCAATTATATAGTAGATGTTGAAGTGAAACTTCTTTAGAATCGTTGTAACTTAAAAATTCTATGTAACCAAAAAGTCACACTAAAAAGAGACAAACATATTCATAATAAATAGGATTTAGCCTACGATAGAATGAGATAGAATACAAGTATACAGTGTTTCCTATAATCTTCGTATGCTAGAACATGTCTTTGCACCTGTGTACTACGAAGCTTTTAGAAAATGCGTTTAAGCCAACGTGGTATATCATTCACGTGTATCATTTTTGTGTATTGCGTATTAAAATTCGCTGGTTAATTAATTTATGTTAATTATCTAACACATCTGTAGTAATTTGACCAATAACTTTTATATAAATTATCTAAATTTAAATTTATTCTACTTTTCTGAAGTTTCACTTCTGTCGTGTGTAAATTTTTAATTAATATAGTAATAATAATAATTGAAACATCTCACACACAGCTTGAAAAGCGTGAGCAGCAAAAAGACAGAGCCTGTACTATGGTAACCAGACTGCTGATAAACATACTTGTGTATTTCTAAAATGCGTTTTTGGTGTTACACTATTGCCTATTAATTAATATGATAGGCCTGACCTTGAAAGAACCTAAATTAAAAAAAAAAACAATTTGAATAGGCTCCTGCTTAGTGTTTTAATGATTATTGAAATTGTAATGGGCTTCTTACGTATGGAAGTACAATTTGGTGTATATTTCATTTCCAGCATTTTTTTTTGTATGGCAGATGTAGCGCATAGCCCTTTAAATAATAAATGGTTTTGGAACACCGTAATACATGACTCCAAAGTTAACCAGTTATATGTTATATATAAATGAATATTATAGGAGCATGCATCTTTTTACACGGAAGTATTTCAAAGTTTCTTTTTTCGTTCAACTAGTGGGATTCCTCCCTGGCAAAAGGCACTACAGAAACAGTAAATAATAAATTATTTCAGAAACCGAGAATTTAACTCATTTTAAACAAAAGGTTTACTCACCTTTGAGATTTTGAGATTCTTATGTAAAAAGCCTAAAACTAAAATGATTATTTAGTTATAATAGTTATTTATTTAGCACTCTGACTACTTAAACTAGACATATTAACTGTTAAATGTTCTAAATGGTTAAAAATGGTTTAAAAATTCTCCCGACTCTATGTCTATAATTTTTGAGTGTTAAAAAATTCTCAGAACTCTGTCCCTAATTTTTAAATGTTATTTATAAATTCTCCCAACTACGCTTCTAATTTTTGAGTGTATAAAAATTCTCCCAATTCTATCTCTCATTTTGAGTGTTTAAAAATTCTCCCAACTCTGTCGAATCGCATCTCTACAAGCAAACGAATATCGACTCATTAATTATTGCTGTGCCTAGAGTGCTGGCTTTAAAATAACCCGCTTTACCCACTCTATTTAACTGTTTAAATTATTAACCAAACATTTACTGAGGCTAAATAATACTAGCCTTATATTTTATTAAAAGAATTTCGTTAGGATCAAAGAAAGTATTTTTGTTCTCGTTTTCCGAGTTAAGTCCAGAATACTTTTTTGTTTTAAAATTTGATTTCTTTTGAATTTTATTTAACATTGCTCTTCTCAAGATCTTTTAATGTTATGTGATAGCATAGCTAGTGGACAGCGCTTATAAAGTTACAAAATTATATATACATAGGTGTGGTGCAAATAACTATCATTATCCTCCGCCTCTTTTCCCAACTAATTTGGGATCGGCTTTCAATATAATACGATACGGCGGAACTTTGATATTTTACGTGAAGCGACTGCCATCCGACCACCATAACCCAAGTACTAGGTGATATCGAAGTTTACAGAACTTAGACCACGTTGTCGAACTTTTTTAGGGCTCCAACTACCCGTAATGAATGCCACAGATGTTTGTATGGCACCCAGGACCGACGCGACGGTTTAACGTGCTCTCCGAGGCACGGAGGGGTCTCAATGTGTTAAGAATGGTCCCATCCTAGACTGACCTGGTTAGTATTACTTAACTTTGTAATGTGTTAACCTACTTGGTTACCACTAAGCCACGAGCCCCTCCGTGCAAATAACTGTATAAACTTAAAAAAAAACTATTATTTTGACATTACAAACAGACACTTTAATTGTATTTATTTGTATAGATTATTCCAAATAACATGTACGATACAAAAGTGCTTCAATCTTATTCATTTTTCTTCTGCCTTTCTTTATGTTATAAAAAAAACTGAACAATAGTAACCTAACGCATGATTTATATACATACATAATATACTCCCGCCTTTATCCCCGTAGGGGTAGGCGGAGGTGATTACACACCCACATTTTGCCAACTATAATCTAGACCAACTCAAGTAATAGAGTAAGCCTACTGCCGTCAACCGGGCACTTTGGGCATTCAAGATGGGAAAATCGGCTCTATATTGAAAAGGAAAGGTAGACTAAAACGTAAGGCATTGGAAGGAAAAGGATTTTTTTTATGGTATATGGGGAAAGGAGCAGACGGGTCACCTGATGATAAATGACTACCGCTGTCCATGGACACCTGCAACTCAAGAGTCACAAGTGCGCCTTTGATCCGGAGGCCTTTGAGCTAAGAGTAGGGGAAGAGGGGGGAAGAGCGAGAAGAGGGGGAAGAGGGAAGTGTTATGGCTTCCGGTAACCTCACTCACGCGGTGAAAAGCAATGCAAGCATTGCTTCACTGCCGCTTTCGGTGAGGCCGTGGTATCACTCCGGTCAAGCCAGCCCATACGTGCCGAAGCATGGTTCTCCCACGAACAATATATTACTTATACGGATGGATTGAAAAGTGTAAGCATAGCTCGAGAATGTGAAGGTCGTATTACTGTAATTGACTATTACCGGGAATTCCAAGCCATTTGACTAAATGATTAAATTCTTTCTTAAAATACATTAGCTGTGCCCCACGGTTTCACTCGCGTAACTCCCGGTACCGTAAGGTCCAGGTCTCCAGCTATTTACATACCAAGTTTCATCGCAATCGGTTCAGTAGTTTTTGCGTGAGTAACAAACATCCATATATGCTCACAAACTTTTATGTTTATAATATTAGTAGGATTATTTTTACCTTCTGATCTTCACCCAGGGTTTTCTTATATCTACATAAGTAATTACATGACTTCTTAAAATATTGTTTATTTTATGTAACCTGGATGCTGGGGTCTATAGATCTATATCTATTTAAGTGAAAAGAATTCATTGTCCGCATTTTTAGGAAAATTTCACAAACGCAGGTACATGAAATTTAAAATACTTAATGTTTATTTATTGAAAAAGTGCAGAAAGCTAAAAATTTGAAACAATATGAGTTACAAATTAAAAACAGCTACATCGAGCTACACACGCCCAGTATATATGTTGACCTGACATAAGTCTATAGAATCACAGCTCAAATTATACTGGCCAATGAAATAAACCAAAAATTGAAACTAAATGAGTTGTTGTCAAAATTCGACACCAGGCGATCTCTGGTATGTTTAAATATATAAACCAGTACTGTTTTATCCTTAGTTTATCAACCGTTTTTTATTAAAAACCTTTTGAAAATATTTTTTTTTCGTTTTGTAAACAGTTCGAAATTTGACTTGACAACGCGCAAGTGACGTCACTGGTGTTGTGAATATTTGTAAACATCAGTGGTGACTTTTTTCCACATCTAAGTTACCAAAGTGATTGCTCACTTTGGTTTATGAAAGAGAATTAAACATTTCACTTGTTTTACAAATATTAACTTTTCCCAGGTAAATTAATCCAAAAACCAAAGTAAATTTGTTAAAGAAAACCATAATTAATAGTGTATTCTCATTATTTACAACAAAGGGAACCCTAAAAGTAGTTTACGCTTTTACAAAAATTTTAAAGCATAATTTATGCCTGCCACATAATGCCCACATAACTTTTAAAGCAATTAAGAAACATACATTATGATTAAGAAGAAAGTTAAAATAGGTTTTAGATGTAAAATTAAGAATTCCGAGCACGAATTTTTAGACGCAAGACCTTTGGCAAATTAACCCGAAAGCTGTCGGGTTAAGGGGGCATTATAAGAATAAATAATGAGGGACTCCCCTGTAGGATCACAAGAATTCAACGTACCCTCTCAATTAACGTGGAGATGAAATTAATTTATTCTAACTAGGGGATTTTCGGGTACAGACCGTGTGTAAGCACTGGTCGTTTGTGTAAAGGTAGTCAATTTTAATGAGAAACATTGCAATATAATTACACTTGAAGAGGTGTAATAATTGCTGAAACTGGAGATTTAATTTTTGTTGTAGAACTACTCGGTAAATATCTTGTTACAGATAGTTTTTAGATTGAATTTCAGTAAACCATATTCAAGTGTGTCTCCAGTCTTTGATTGATCCTCATTGTAGAATAATCCTCATGGTTAACTCATAAAACATAGTTTATTAATAACTAACTTTTAGCGTGTGTAAATACTAAAATGCGACGTCTATGTAAATATTATCTTCTAGTGTTATAAGCATCTATAAGCGAGGCAAGTTAAGGACATCACATCGGGAAGGGGTCAGCTTTTTGCAACATTAGTGCCATGGTGACTCGTGGCTAAGTGGTAACCGAGTAGGTTAGCACATTACGAGGTTAAGTAATACAAGCCAGGTCAGTCTTAGGATAGGTGACCTTTCCTAACACATTGAGACCCCTCCGTGCCTCGGAGAACATATTAAGCCGTTGGTTCCGGTTGCCATACGAACATCTGTGCCATTCGTTACGGGTAGTTAGAGCCTTAAAAAGTCCGACAACCTGTCTAACTACAGAACTTCGATATCACCTAGTACGTCGGTTGTGGAGGTCTGATGGCAGTCGCTTCACGTAAAATCTCTAAGTTCAGCCGTATCGTAGTTAGACTGAAAGCTGACCCCAACTTAATTGGGAATCGGCGCGTCCAATGATTAACATCATTGGACGCGCCGATTCCCAATTAAGTGGTTAAAAAATGAAAACCAAAGTTGTTTTTTAGTTTTTTATTAACTTGTTCCATACTGTTTAAAACGTTACTTTTCTTTCTTACTAGCAACCCGCCCCGGCTTCGCACGAGTAGCAGGGATATCTTCAACAATCATCATCATATTTAAACTTTACACAAAACCTTAACAAATTATATACCTAAACCTTTCTCATTAATTGTTCTACCTATTGGTGAAAACCGCATGAAAATCCGTTCAGTAGTTTTTGAGTTTATCGCGGACAGACAGACGCGGCGGGGGACTTTGTTTTATAATATGTAGTGATACAGAAGTTGAACCTTTAAAAACATTATGCATTAAAAACTTGTAAACTTTTAATTAACTCTTTAAGATTGTACTTCGTTAAATCTGAGCTTATCTTACTATTGAGCTTTACTGGTCATGAATACTTTTTTAGTTATTTATATTATTATTCTCTTTATTCATCTTCTACCATATAAATTACATTTTTAAATATGTACATAAAAATATATATTTAAAAATATAAAAAATAGTACACCACCGACATCGGGTACAGGGACCAAGATACCGGTGGTTAGGGCCCCAAAGACAGGAACCTCCTCACTATACGGGCCGTGTCGAGAAGAATTGCCTTCTGCATCAGTCCCTTGATCCAACCGTCTAACGCGAGCCTCTTAAGGTGTTGATCGAGGCTCTTGGCTATTAATCCATGAGCCGATATGACAATCGGAACAATGATCGCCGATTCGACATTCCACATATCGACAATCTCGTGAGACAAATCCAAATATTTGATTTGTTTATCTTTTTCGACTTTCACGAGATTCTCGTCATGAGGAACAGCGATATCGATGATCATTGCACGGCGCTCTAATCGGTCTATCACCACTATTACAGGTTTATTTGCAACAATAGTTCTGTCAGTGATGATAGATCGATCCCAATACAATGTGGCTCGACCATTTTCGAGAACTGGGTCGGGCACATACCTGTAATATGGCACCTCTGAATTCACAAGGTTGTATTTAAGGGCTAGATGTTGATGTACAATCCTGGCCACTAGGTTGTGTCTGTGCAAATATTCACCATATATTATTATTCTCTTTATAACTGGTAACATAAGTTTCTTAAATGAAATAGTGTTTGAATGTAATAGCATCAAGATTGAAGTATTTCAGTTCTATTCTGTTAAAATCTTCAAAATTATGGACCTATGGACTGTAATGTAGAATCGTACACCTCAAGATGAATTATTTATTTTTTTAGAGTTTTAAATAGAAATTTGTCTTTATTTGTAGTTTTTCATGATTAAACTTCGTAATTTTAAAAATGCAACAGGCAGGCATATCCTATTATTAATCTACGTGTAACGTTTTTAAGCAAAATTAAAAAATATAAACATCTTTAGAATAAGGTATTAAAATATGAAAGAAATTATACCACTACCGTTTTAAAAACTCTTACTACTACCGGCAATGCTCATAGTTTGCCCTATTTTATGAATATTTGGTTTTACTAGGTGATTAAGCAATTATTCCTGTTTTAAAATTAGAAATATAAGTAATTAAATAATTCTGAGAATAATTCTCCATCAGCAGCACAGCGAATCTTGAAAAACTTTCAGTAGTTTCAGATTCCTAAGATTCGTCGCTTTCACTTAGACCCCAACTTTTGGGTCCCTAAAGCTTTACTTTTTAGATGTAACGCATCTTTGTGTCACGTTAATTGTGGACAGGATAAACTTAATAACAAACCAAATTACCTGTTTAAGGTACGCCATTACACAAACGTATGAAAGAGTAGAATTATATTTATATGTATTAACTTCCACCAAGTTAATCGGTATTTAAAATTTGAAACTAGATAATTTTTGTATTTTGTACTAAGCCGGTAATTAAGCCTTGCTAGAAAGCGGTCACGTTTCATGGACCCCGAATTCATGAAAAATAAATTAATTTTGAAAATAATGACCCAGTAGCCATATTTCTCTTGGAACATTCTCAAAACGTTCGGTTAAGAATAAAAAAAAACAAAAGTACGAGATCAACAAGTAGTTGTTCCTTGTCTAGGTATATTTTATATTTTTCTTTTTAAATTATGTTGTAGAGTTACTGTGTAAAATGTTTTTATAATCTGACCCGAGAAGCAAGAAACATTAGCATAAGGTTTTTTCTTGTTCTTTTAAAAGACAACTCCCGCATTAGGAATATTCCTGTGTCGCAACACAGGAATATTCCTAATGCGGGAGTTGTCTTCACGGGGGGCTACACAAACATATAAACAACGGACATAAAGAACACTCAGACTCGATACAACTATTTGTGGATCACACAAATATTTGTCAATACAAAAAATCAAAACAAATATTTACAACACTCAGCGTATTGGCGAGGTGACCACTTAACCATTGCGCCATCCGTGCAATCAAAGTTGTTCAAATTATGTAAATAAGAACACTATTTTCGTAAATGTATTTCACCTATATCCGTAGTTAAAGAGATAAATATTTTGTACTACTTACCCACAGGTGGACTGTGCACACAGACGTATTGGTGCAGTCTAGTGCGCAAAATATTGCTGTCTGTCTCGTGCACTACCGTACAAGCACAAGTTCCTAATCTGCACTGCGAGTTTCATTTGCAAAAGGAAGGCTGCTGTTACACCGAAGTGTATGTATGTATTTTCAAAATACAAAAAAAAGAATTGAGTTTTTAAGGAGATGAATTAACTCTGCCGAATACAGTCAGAATATATTATGGAAAAATGTATCGAAACTTTTATGAAAAACGTTATTTAATTACTAGCTAGCTTGCAGTCTTTGGTTTGATACATATTTTTTCCTAATTTTTAGTTACCACTCTGGAGATACGACGGTATTTAATAAAAAAGAAATAAAAAACATTAAATTGAGAAACTCCTCCCTTTTTGAAGTCGGTGAAAAACAATTTATTATCACGTTTATTTTACAGTACTTACTCCAATTATTGCACAGACATTGCATTCACTTACATACAAGATAACAGATGATATAACTCGATCAGCAATCCGGCCTATAGACACAGCATCTGTTAGGATTATAAAATTAACTTACCGTGGTGAATAGTTAATAAAGTCAGTCATAAGTTATGTTTTATTTCATTTGAGTCCTTTTCTATGGACCAGTAGAATATTAGAGACAGTGCTCGAATAAAAACTTTCGTGAGTGGTATTCATATTAGTTAAGATATACGATTTTACTCACGTGTATATTTCGGGGATGCCCGACTAGTTTCGGACCCAACGGGGGCCCTTTATCAAGGGGTGAGGCGTCCTGACGCGCCGATTGCAGGTTCCAGACTGACAGTCTGGCACCTGCAACCGGCGCGGCAGTCCGAAACTAGTAGGTCACCCCCAAAATATTATATCTTAACCCGTATATCTTAACTAATATTAGAGACAGTTTTTATCTCATTTTTATTGCTGCTGGCCTTAAATAAATAAAAAAATAATAAGTTAAAAACTTGCACGTCTGACTTTAATAAAAAAATTCATCATCTGATCTGTTCACCTGTACATTTTTTGTAGTAAATTACATGAATTCAGGAAAAACGATCTACCCATTTTGGGTTAAAAAAAGTTAAAAAATCAAAAACTCTATGTTAAAATCCTGATTATTGTTACTTGGGACGAGATCAAAAATTAGATGAAAGAATCACAAAAAAAAAAGTTAAAAAGAAACGGGCAATATTTGCGTGACATTATCTCATCCCAAACAGGTCGCAGTGCAAAGTGTACTATGATCTACAAAAAGCTTCTCTACAGTCACGAGTATCGAAACCCCGTGCTGCCAGCTTTTTACTACTGTACGGTACCCTGAGACTATATACTACGAGGTTGAACTAAACCCAGTATTCCAGAACCAAACTCAGTAATAGATAACAACAGAACTATTTCTCGTACCGCTCAACACTATTGCTTGAGTTATTAAATTAAGCCACTTATAGGATTCCGAAAAAAAAATTGAAAATTTTACTTAGCTTTTTATTCGTGAAAGAATTTGTGTAGTAAAAATAAAAATGTCGGCAATTAATTTAATGAACTCAAATTAATCTGACATGTCAAGATAACAGCGGAATTATTCAGGTTAAGCATTCTAATAATTTTTACCCTTTATTTTTCGTATTTGACCTAAATTCATATATGACTGTCTTTTGAAACTTTTTTTGGGACGTTCCATTATCCACGTACATATGTATATCAATTAATTTTATTTAAATAATTGTTATGTTAGCGCAAGGTGTAAAAAAAACTGACGACTATAATAATACTCAAATGCCACTCAACTATAAGACATCGTTAGCTCTCGTACTCTTAAGGTAAATTGAACGAGAATTGGGTATTTATTTATTTACACTTTATGCACATCAGGTACATAGGCGGACTTAATGCCTAAGGCATTCTCTACCATTCAACCATTGGATGATGCAGAGAAAACAGGAATTAGGTGCGTTTTTTCTAAAATTAGTTTAATAAATATACAAACAAAATATTATCTACCCTTCTAAACATACTCGAGGTTTATACATGTACACATACATATATAAACCTCTCATAGGCTATATATATATCTATATATACAACATACATACACAGATACATATATATACGCATATAGAGACTTGCTTATAACAACATCAGTGTCAAATTATGGTAAGTTAAATCTGCTAATTGTTTGAAAAGATACTCTTTTACTTTAAGTTTAAATGAGTAATGATTGGTGGCCATTCTGATATCAAGGGGAAGCTCATTCTAAAGAAGAACGGACTGAATAAAAATAGATAGAAGCGTACAAACTCGGAGGTGTGGGAGGGACAACGAAGAAGAAGATTATTGGCGGAACGAAGATTTCGATCATGATTACTACATAAAAGTTGGAAGTAGGAAGCTAAATACGCAGGTGAAGATGGATTATTAGGGATAGTAAATAGGATAGTGACGGCACGTCATTTTCGTCGTTGACGAATGGGTAACCAATTGAGCTGCGAACGGAAAGAGGACACAGGATCATATTTACGGAGATTAAAGATGAATCGAATGCAGTTATTAAGAAGACGGTCTAACTTATCGAGAAGATCTGCATTCAGGTCATAACAAAACATAGTCAAACTGATACAATTAACAATTTTTTACATCAAACAATGTTGTTCTTAAAAGTTAGATGCGAATAGATTTTAATTTTTTTTTATTTAAAATGTTATATCGTAAGTTTCGTCGTAAATCTTTGAGGCCTTTAAATAATAATAGACATTAATGTCCATTACCTTTCTTTTTAAATTATTTCCCACGAAATTTGTTGAACATTACACACATAACAATGATTTACAAACAGAAAGTACATACAAACTATTATCTACAAAATTACGTAAAAATTGTTCCGTGTGATCGAAGATTGAACTCACAACACAATAGCAAATGTCGACGTGGCCATTTTTAATCTATGCAATTATAAAAATTTACCACCTATAAATATAATAGTTATGGTAGTTTTCATTACAGTTCGGTGTAACAGCGGCCTATTGTAAGGTGCTTAGAACGCTCAGTTTGATACTTACCCAGTTATGAGTATTAGAAACGTAATCAACTATATAGTCACCCAGCCCCTTTATATGAAGCAGTTCATGAAATTATCTCACTGAGAACTACATAGTAGGGATGTTGCGGATGCAGATGCAGACGCCAAAATTGATGTAGAAGCTCCGTAATTGTGAATACGGATGCGAATATCTGCGACATCCCTGATATACAATAACAAACGCGTCGGATCTTGTCACTGAAATCTTCGCTCCTATTGGTCAATCAGCATGTGTTTCCGGCACACGTCAGTCACCGGCCCCACTCACTTTCTTTCTTGTCGTGACTTCCACTACATCTGCATCCGCTTAAACATCCGCATTGAGTACTGCGGATGCGGATAAAGATGCAGATGTCAAAATCGATGCGGAAGCGCCGCGATTGCGGATGCGGATGCGGATGCGAAAATCTGTAACATCCCTGCTACATACATATATTATTGTAATTACTATTAATTTTAGTTACTAACCTTTTACCTATTTATTACTCTATGTAATTGCAATTAACCCCGACCGTCTTAAAAAACTATGTTAATATCATAAAGCTGAAGAGTTTGTTTGTTTGGTTGAACTAATCTAATGTTTGGCTAATCTCAGGAACTAGTGGTTCGCATTGAAAAATTATTTTAGTGTTGGATAGCCCATTTATCGATTAAAGCTATGATATGATATGATCACAAACGCGAGTGAAACTGCGGGGACGGTTAGTACGTTTTTAAAACCGTTCCGTATCCAACAAAATGCTATCATTAATCGCCCGCTGTCCGTCTATCAGCAGGCTATATATACCTCGTGAGTATACACAGAGTGTTAAGTTCTATTGCCGCTATAACTATAAACTAAACTAGTAAAAATTTAAGGGCCACATACAAACACAATTTACAAGAAACGTAATTATTTGCTAAATCTGGTACGATACCGCGGTGGTACGGGACACTTCGTCTGCAAGTCCCATTCGCAATTGGCCGGTTGTTTTATTTTTATTTACTGTTTTTAATATCAATTTCTTAGTATAAAGGCTATATCTAAAAGGGTGGTAAATGACCGATGTATGTTCAACCAGTCTTTACCTTAAGGTGATCAAAATATGATGAATGAATTTATTTTGCAAATAGATTTTTAAGATACTATTACACGTCGATATCTTCTATAAAGGTGATGGTGCAATTCCTATGACTAGCCTAGAGAAGAAACAACGAAACAAACTCAAGGATAAAACAGGGTAGATAAGTTAAATTAAATATAATATTTAGCCATGTTTATTTACACAAAGGCATAATATAGGATGAACCAAGTGTAAATACTTTATATTTGGGATTTTAATTTAAAATCAGCAATATAAATAAAATTAAAGTCAAAGTTTTGCTGACTAAACGTTACAATACCAGTGCAATAAGTGTGATCACGTCGGTAGAGCGTGGCTTAATACTCGTGTTAGGAGTGTTCCTAAAAAGAGCATTTAGCTTAGCTGGCGAGGTTAACAAGAACACTAGTAACGTATCACGCATATTGCTAGTGATCATTATTTAAAAAAAAAACATAGACTGACATGGGACTGCCGAAAGAAGTGTAAACTTAAACAAAACGACGAAATTAAAACGTCACATTAGCAGGTTGGTGATATAAATTAATGTTGATCAATGTTTAGATTAGCGCCCTCTAGTGGATCTATATATGTATTATTAGCGTGACGGTCACGAGTTCAGTGCTTTTTCCCCATTGGCCAGCTCGACTCCGCTAGATACCACGGCCTCACAGAAAACTGGCAGTGAAGCAAAGATTGAATTGCATTTCGCCGCGTAAGTGAGGTTACCGGAGGCCCTAACCCTTCCCTCTCCCCTATTCCCGTACTTCCCCTCTCCCCTCTTCCCAGTCTTCCTCCCCTCCCTCTCTTCTCCTACTCCCACCTTAAAGGGCGGCAACGCACTTGTGACTCTCGAGTTACAGGTGCCCATGGGCGGCGATAGTCATTTGCCATCAGGTGATCCGTCTGCTCGTTTACCCCCTATACCACAAATAAAAAAAAACTTTATATATTTTGTTTTATGTCGATGACCAGTAAAACTGAACTGTCATTGTATAGACTCTTTATTCAACTACTAGCTGCACCCTGCGGTTTCACCGCAAGTCCCGATGCCGTGGGAATATCTGGATTATCTACATACCAAGTTTCATCGCAATCGGTTCAGCAGTTTTTGCGTGAAAGACGAACAAACATCCATAAATCCATACAACCTCACAAATTTTCAAGTTTATAATATTAGTAGGATTCCGTACCATGACAGATCAATATATCTACAATATGTAACCCATACTGGACCTCTGTAGTTTTTTGTTGACGTTTTCGCATAATTTTTCAATTCAGAACACATATTGATTAAAATTTTTGCACTTCTTCTACATAATATAAACTTTATGTATTCCAAATTCACGTTTTGTCCACCGTAAAATTTTCTTGAAAAGGGGTACCAAGAATTCTCTTCCCGTATTAATATAACAATGGATTCAGGATGTTGCTAAGGTTGCCTCGATTTTGTAGTGCCTCTGGTATGTTTGCCGAAGCAAGAATTGACGGGTTTCATGCCATCATACATACGCAAGAGGCTGTCGTCAAAGATGAGCAGGGTACGAGGTAGCACTAATAGCATCCTGAAGGTCATTGCGGAAAAGCAGGACTCGAATATCCTAAAGGCATATGTTTGTGCTCAGACTCGATATATAATGTATCCTTTCATGTAAACATTATAAATATGGACTATGTCTGAAATAATTATTTATTATTTATTATATATAGATTTAATATCTAAATCTTAAAGTCACACTGGTCAAAGCCGCGGTCCTAAACCTTTGTGATAACTAACTTACAATGCATAGAACAAGTTCGCGTGGTCGAAAACACTTTAACTGAATCATTTAGTATACTCCTGATAAGATTACTCGAGCTGAACATGGTTTTAATAGATCGCTTTATTTCATATGATAACCGAATTATAACCATTGTTGGTTTAGTCACAGATTAAACGTTTCTCTATTACTATTTAAATACCTTTAAAGGGATACCAGCTTTGGGAACTTCTCAATAAAGTTGAAATTGTTTTTGAAATTCTGACTATGGTTACAACACACAAGTTAAGATTGCTGGTTGCACTTGTTTTTAGTTGTCTAATCGTAGTGCCATCACACGCGAACTGGAAAGTGGACAAACATGTACAAGAACTTTTTTTGGTGTGGTAACCCACACTTGTCATCACCGCACCGTAGCTAACGGTGAAGCGGTATGTTGAAATCGAAATGACTAAAACCACACAGTGTTTCTTTTTTTCCAAGGGACCTGGGTATACCCTAAGAAGGAAACCGGGAGCCCCTGCGAACCTTGGCAGCCCATTGGTCATAGGGGGTAACACTGACCAAGAGGCGGTAGAGCACCGGGGCTTGACCCCCTCTTGTTTTGAGGGTTTGAGAGGCGCGTGCGGAACACGTCAAGCCACCGTCTCAGGCCTGCTACTGCTAGTGTAACGGATAGCCCCACCTGTTACACCCAGACCCACGCTTATGGAGTCCGGAGATCGTTCTACACTCTCCGGCGACTGGGGACTCTTCTGCGGAACGGAAGAATACTCGTCCTATCCCGTACCATTTCCACCGCCTCTTTACCAACATTATGTCTTAGCAAAATGAGGCGGCAGATTTCCATGCACTTTCACTCGCACTCATGCATTTTATTATTTAATTACTAGCAGCACCCTGCGGTTTCACCCGCGTAAGTTCCGATCCAATGGGAATATCGGCATAAAACGTAGCCTATGCGTTAATCCAGGTCTCCAGCCATCTACATACCAAGTTTCATAGAATCCGTTCAGTGGTTTTTGCGTGAAAGAGTAACAAACATCCATCCATCCATCCATCCAAACTTTCACATTTATAATACTAGCAGCGCCCCGCGGTTTCACCCGCATAAGTCCCGATCCCGTGGGAATATCGGGATAAAAAGTAGCCTATTAATCCAGGTCTCCAGCTTTCTATATACCAAGTTTCGTTTCAAGTAACAAACATCCATCCATCCATCCATCTATCCATCCAAACTGTCACATTTATAATATTAGTGGGATTAATCATTTAATTTACTTTTAGGTAACATTATTATGACTGGCTTCTCATGGGATACTTTTCATTAATTTTACTAGTCTTTTATGGCTAAGAAAGGACAGATAACTGCAAGTTATCGGGTAAACTTGTTGAAACTCTTTTACAACGTTAAAGCCAATATGTCACCGGTTAATATGAGACCTCATAATAGTCTTAATTATCATAGTAATGTTACAATAAAAACTTTCGAGACTGGTATTCATGTTTATTAAAGACTAGTGTGACGCCTGACACCGTCGCGGCAGGACGCTTCACTCCTTGAAAAAGGGCCCCCGTCGGGTCCGAAACTAGTCGGGCATTCCCGAAATACAAACGTGAGTAAAACCGTATAGTCTTTAATAATCATAGTAATATACTAATAGTCATTATAATGGTCATACATAATAGATATGACCAATAATAAATAATTCTTTCAAAAATAAACCTACTTCACCAAAAAATACTATTCCATAAAAGACTTATATATGGTTTTCTCATGGATGCCATTGGCAGAACTGGACCAATTTGAAATGGGACCACACGGGTCACACATCAAATAAAAAAAGAATCATCAAAACCGGTTCACCCAGTCGAAAGTTCTGAGGTAACAAACATAAAAAAAAAACATACAGTCGAATTGAGAACCTCCTCCTTTTTTGAAGTCGGTTAAAAATGTAAACAAACTACAATTTATGTATAGACCTGCGACTTGACATAACATATTACCAAGTGTATAATATTAGTAACTTTCATCTATCATCGTTTGCAGGAATATTGATGATGCTTTCAACATACCTACATAATATGAAGATTAATTTCCTTATTTAGCTATGCCATAATCGAAGTGTTAACACGAGTAAAGACAAAATGAAGATATTTTCATCATCTATGAACCGATTAGAAAAATCATTTTTTTCTTCGAAAAAAACAGGGTATGCTTCCCAGGTGGTCCCATTGTCACCAAGTCCGGATCTGATGATGGTATCTGAAGGAAAACGAGGGAAACCCTCAGAAATTAATGATATATGTAATGTATTTGTTGATTTTTCTTTAAATTAAGGAAACTTTACGTTTAAAGTGATGAACGTAATTGTTATTAACCGACTTCAAAAAAGGTGAAGTACTTCAAACAGACCAGTAGGTATCTGGTGCCTCTATAATGTTACCTATTATTTTATAAGTGTCACATGTATATAGTCTTTTCAATTATTATTTCACTTTGATTCGATTTCATTTTTCAGTGCCCTTTCTTAGTGCTTTTTGAAGTCGGTTTAACTTTTTAAGATATTGTTTAAATTCGGATTTCGGCTGAACATCAGCCCCACATTTCCAAAAAAAGATATAAAAGGGCACAAATTGTTCTTTGGTTGTTTCTATAAAAATAATTATTAGTTTTTCTGCTTTACATTTATTGGTCCTGTGGTATACGTTGGCAATGTTTGCGTGTGATTGCGAGATCATGAATTCAATATCCAGGTTGAGCAAATAATTATTGTAATATAAATGTATATAAATTAACCGACTAAAACCATATCCGGGATCCGGGAGTGTGTGAAATTCCTAAACATATATATTTGAAACTAAATGACATTAGTATTCAAGTCTCATGCTAGAGCTGTATATAGGTCAGGTTTGTTTCTATTCCAATAGTCCAGCCTTACTTTTCAATGTGTATCGAATAGCAACAATTTCAATGCATAGCGCTGAAGCCGCGAAATGCCAAAGTTTTTAATTTCCTGTCCTACTTCGTCATGTTGATTCTTCACTCTATGGAGATATGAAATGTTCTATTGTTTTAGTTCACTGTGCGATTCGAAGTTGAATAGTTGGTAGCGAGTTGTGCCGCTTTTAATAGTTGTGCTTTTGACACGTTTGGTTTTAGAAAACTTGTTTACGAGAACAGTGAGCCGCGTTTAAATAAATCTTGATTTATTTAAACGCGGTTAAGGTCTATACATATTTTGTAGCTCGATTACATTTTTCGTTTCATCTAGTATTTATGACCATTATAATGACTATTACTACATTACTATGATTATTATGACTATTATAAGGTCTCATAATAACCGGTGACATGTTGCCTTTAAGGTTATGAAAGGTTTTCAACAAGTTTCACCCGATAACTTGCAGTTATCTGTCCTTCCTTAGCTCTAAAAGACTAGACCACGTGTGTTATACATACATGTGACCTCATGTACACGTTCATGTTAATAGTAATCCACATAGGCAAACCTATTATACCACTGAGGAGGCAAACTAGTATACGGCCTCCCTGATGGTAGTAGAAAAACTAAAAGGGAGACATTAGGACTGGTCGCTTGTCAGAAATAGTTACCTATGCTTGGTACTCCTATCACTCTAAACTATTTGTATTGTGTTGGGAATATGGTTGAGAACCTGAAATGTAAGGAGTAATAATGGAAAAAAAATACTTTATGTTAATATTTTGTAAAATAATTTTGTGAAATTATGTACCACTGGAAAATGTTTACTTACCCTGCTTATCTACAGTATACTCGTTTCATTTATCAGTATATATTTAGAGTAGTAATAAAATGATATTGCCTGTCGACGTCAGGTGACGCTTGTGGTTGGCACTGAAAATCAGTACTGGGATGTTTTATATCATCTCAGTTTATGCTGAGCGTCAACCCGATATTGCAAATCAGCAGCGTCCTATGCACAGAACACATATACTCTTGGTCCTATGCGTCATGACACGCTGTAGCTAAAGTCATAGACTAAAAATGTGACGTTTGGGAAGTAGGTAATTATTTTCAATGTGTCTTTAATCAATAGATGTCGCTGGGTTAAGAAGTAAAATAAGTGGACTGTATTTTAGTTTGTATAGATAAAGTGTAGGTTTGGAGTAAAAACAATCAATGCTCACAATAGCAGATAAGCAAAAAGACACCAACCTTTAACCATTCACATTCGCTTGCGAAGATCAGCTGCTCAGGAGACCACGCACGGCGTGTAGGTTGAGAAATCCACTATTCGGCACTATACAAGATGTTTGATGCTCCAAATAACAGTTTATAGCACTCAACACGGTTGAGAAGATAGTAAAAGGCGAATTGTCCTCGTGAAAAGTTCACAAGCCACCATTTTAGCGAGATGGAACAGTTCGAACCACACACGCCCGGCGTTAGAAGACAAGTCAAGTCTTCGACGCATTCACAATCGTCGGTATCAGGAAAAAAGGCGGTAGTACATAGTAAGTACGTTCAGGTTTTTGCAATAAATCATATTTTCTATCTTTCTTTCTTTCTATTTGCGCGTTTTGTAAGTACTTTATGCATATACATATTGTACATAAAAACAAACAAATCAATGCAAATACAAACATTTTAACTGAGTGGTTATCAAACCTGCGACCCCTGACCCGCCGCGTGCCACAGAACTCGTCGCATAGTGGTATTAAGGAGGAAATCTTACATTCTCAACATTCTAAAAGTTTTAATAAGATTGATTTCTCCTACCCCCGCAATTTGGTAACCGACTTCAAAAAAGAAGGTTACAGAATCTCTATTTCAATTCGTATATTTTTTTTATATGTCTGAGATTATCTTAAAAAGTAATTGACCAATTTTCATGATTGTTTCATTCATGAAGGTTTAAGTATATTATACATAAGATATTTTTTAGTTATTTTTTCACAGTAAATTTCATTGGAGTCGGTTTACGTTTTGTTAAAAACGTTTTTAGTAAGAGGGTTTATGATTATTTGGTGAATTTACCATATTGTGGCTTGAGTAAACATTTTTACCTCTCTAAACTACTCTCTATTTACTAATCAATATACATGTTATCTAGTTATTCGCACTAGAATTTACCACCTACTATGAGCTTCAAAGTTACTGATACGACAATAACTTTAAATTCCCTATGCACACAAAAACTTATTTCAATGTAAGGAGCTGAAGGATGATTTTTGTATCAAAAGAGATCTTGATTTAAGGATTCTGAGCATTATGGTGCTACTCATAATGAAAAGTCTTTCTTCTATTTAACGAAAGAGTACTTTTCCATGGACAAAGTTTTTGAAAACTACGGTCACCTACAGAGGGTAGTAGTAATAGAGACCAAAAAAAACATAAGCAAAGCAAACCATAGCAGATTAAACTATAAAGTATTAAGTTGTTTTTTTTTTACTCTGTGTTCCAGGTTTGAGCTTTCAAAAATCAAATGATTTTCATCCAAAGCCTGCACTCACCAAAACACCAATCGAAAAAAACCAATTCCCTCATTCACGAACCAATAAAATGGCCACAATTAGTAGACAGCCGGTTAATCCGAGTCGCAGGTAATATACTGTTATTGTGCCAATAACAATAAAATAAAAACAGATGTACAAGTAGGTACAAATAAATATATTTTATGTGTAGCGCGCGGGAGGAATTTATACTGTTTATTTTTCGTCCCCTGTTTTGGAACAACATGGCATGAAAAAATATGAGTGTTTTTTTTTTGTTGAAAGTATAGTTTGTTGCTTCGTGATAAAGGTTTTTAAAGGTTTTGTATTAAACCAGATAATGTATGTTTTTTATTTAATAAATAAGTGAATAAGGCTGATACTAATGGACGTCATATCTTTTATCGTGTCCCTCCTTCTCAGTGAAGCTATCGGTGAAATAGTATGCCGGAATCCAACCGACTGAAACCACACGGTGTTACGTCACAGCTGAGTCCATTGCAGGGAACCTGGAAGGAAGCCTGCGAAAGCCCCTGCAGACCACACGCCGTGCAAGAATCCTCGCGGATGCGAGGTCGCTCGTAGAAGCCTGTGAATGACCCAGGAGGTTTATATACTTCTGGAAGGAGCTAAGCCGACTCAACTAGCCAGCCTTATCTGGACGCATAATGGTACGTTTTTGAGTCTAAATGCAGAAACAGAGCTCTCTACCTAATGGGGGTAATCCCCTGCAGACCTAGGTCACCTGATCAGGCGACCACACCTTACAGTATGGATTGCGAACCCCCCTATAGATCAGAAAGGCGCTCGCGAAACACGTTGCGCCATCGTCTCATGCCTGCTTCTGCAAGGGTAGCTCCACCCGTTACCCCCAAGCCAACGTTCATAGAGGTCAGAGATCATTCTGCACACTCCGGTGCCTGGTGCTGGAGTGTGCAGAATGTATCCTCTCCCGTTCCCGTACCACCGCCTCTTTAGCCAACATCCTTGCAAATCGAGACAGTAGAATCAAACGCACTCTCACTTTGAACGATGACCTAACTATGGTCACTAGTGAGAGGCTTCTCACGCCAATATTCCAGCACCATCCCGCACTATGGGGCAGAACCAGCTAGGAGAACTACTCAGCTCACCGCTTGAAAGGATACCGTACGGTCTTATTACTCTGACGGACACCGCCCGTTGCGGTCGCCGTAGTATGGCCATATTGTGAGCCGTTAGATCACCGCCTACATTGGAGCCCCATATAAAGCCCTGGACCGCACGATTCTGACATACCGTCTCCTAAATGGACGTCATATCTGATAACTCAGATGAAACTTATATTTGGGCACAGTTATTAAAAAACAGTATTCATAAAATTTGTGAACGTATGTCCAAAAATTGGAGTACAAAGGGTTCTATAAGTTCTGTTTAGGTTTTCGAAATCTGTGTTCGTTGCAATATTGTATACCTTTACCTAGGGATGTTGTCACATGTAATTTGTAGTTAGTAAAATAAAATATTAATCTACTACACTTCACAACCCTAAAGCATATCCATTTCTCAGCGTTCATGGACACTTTATGGGGCCCTGAAAAAGAAATCTAAGCACGTTTTGACATAGGGGCTATTTCATCTCTCATCTCATGCCTGCTTCTGCAAGGGTAGCTCCACCCGTTACCCCCAAGCCAACGTTCATAGAGGTCAGAGATCATTCTGCACACTCCGGTGCCTGGTGCTGGAGTGTGCAGAATGTATCCTCTCCCGTTCCCGTACCACCGCCTCTTTAGCCAACATCCTTGCAAATCGAGACAGTAGAATCAAACGCACTCTCACTTTGAACGATGACCTAACTATGGTCACTAGTGAGAGGCTTCTCACGCCAATATTCCAGCACCATCCCGCACTATGGGGCAGAACCAGCTAGGAGAACTACTCAGCTCACCGCTTGAAAGGATACCGTACGGTCTTATTACTCTGACGGACACCGCCCGTTGCGGTCGCCGTAGTATGGCCATATTGTGAGCCGTTAGATCACCGCCTACATTGGAGCCCCATATAAAGCCCTGGACCGCACGATTCTGACATACCGTCTCCTAAATGGACGTCATATCTGATAACTCAGATGAAACTTATATTTGGGCACAGTTATTAAAAAACAGTATTCATAAAATTTGTGAACGTATGTCCAAAAATTGGAGTACAAAGGGTTCTATAAGTTCTGTTTAGGTTTTCGAAATCTGTGTTCGTTGCAATATTGTATACCTTTACCTAGGGATGTTGTCACATGTAATTTGTAGTTAGTAAAATAAAATATTAATCTACTACACTTCACAACCCTAAAGCATATCCATTTCTCAGCGTTCATGGACACTTTATGGGGCCCTGAAAAAGAAATCTAAGCACGTTTTGACATAGGGGCTATTTCACCGACTGTATAAGCAGACAAGGTTGTTTACACACAGCCTATAAAAAGGGGTAGACACCGCTCATAAATTGAATGAATTGTCACAACAACATACATAATATATCATATAGGCCTATTTAGATTAGGTTTCTACATATTTTTCTTTTGTAAATAATTGGATACATTGCTTATATTTCGCATCCATGACATTCGTAATAAGGTGGATTTATATTTCAGACAGGCTACAAAGAGATTATAAAATGGGGATTGACTTTCAAGTGCTGTTTTAAGCGTTGTCCTATGTTTTACATTTGTATATGAATTGTCATTGTGCCTGGATAAGTTGATCCGATCAAACGCGGGTTGCTTTGTCCATCTCCTTTCATGTTATTAAAGCCTGTTGCGAAGGCATCTGGAATTTTTAAGTGGAAGGAAACGTTACGAGAATAAAGAGGAAGCTGGATCAACCAACTGAGTACAACCTTCTTTATATACAAGAAGAGGATTGATCTCAACTGATCTAGAACTAAATTGTAACGCAAACCTAGCCGCTATACTGATCCCTGTTAAATCAGTCGCGTTCCCACATCTCTATCTATAAGATCTCAAGGGCTAAATAAATAATCCGTATATGTGACATTAGTGTTTTCATTTAATAACTCCAGAGGTTAACTTACATCACACCTTACAATAATGCAATTTGATCAAATGCCTAAGCCTCGATGTACCAGAATATTACGATAAAAAGTTGACACTAATAGCGATACCTAAGACATCTTTAAACACAAACCTCGAAAGTCAAATCTGCCAGTTGCAGGCGCTTCCCTCGGTAGGTCAAAGCTATACTTATCCTTAGTGCTCAAACGATAAAAAGACAGATAGATCTCAAACTAAATTATTTTACCCTAACCGTAAGATCTTCAAGAAGGTAAATTGTACCCCTATTGTCTTCCAAGTAATGACATTAGGGCAGGAAATTAACCCTGTCTAATGTATCCGATATTACTTCAATCGACTTAGTTTTGCGCAGAACTGGTTAATCATAGTTTCAAGGCTATTATTTATCCGTTATAAATGGTACAAAAGAAAGTTTATTCTTTGTGTAATTTTGTAAGCAGCTTTTGCAATTCTGTAAATGTTATAGTAGGGCAAGTTTTCTTTATTATACCTTATAATACAACTAATGTACGAAAAACGTCGTGACCCATCTCATGGCAGATGACAGATAGAAATTGTCAATGTTTTGCTACCCGTGCGAAGGGTTGCTAGTAATTAATATTTAGACATTCATTTCTAAACTTCAGACTGTGTAGTTGGGATCTGTGCTATAATTTTCCGAATTTAAAAAGAAAGTTAAAGTAGAAATCCAAAGAAATATCATACTCCAAACTACAAGTAATAGAGAAAGCAAGCACGCGGATCATTTGATGGTAAGCGGTTGCCTGGATCTAAATACCTATCATCCTCCCGAAGAGCTCTTGAGGCCACAGTAGCGTACAATGATGGATAGAGTTACCCTCGTGGATGATTCTTACTTGATTAATGTTATACTGTAGGTACCTCCATCAAAATCAATCCTGGGATTTGTATGAAACCCCTGATAGGCAGGTTTAGGACAAATCTAGAGTTTGACTGGCGACAGATAAAAAAAAATTGAGAAAATTCTCAGACAACATCGCACAAATAGTGTATCTCATCTGTACGAGTAAGGCGACATCGTGAGTTTTTCGCGAAGAAATTCAATTTGTACTCCATCAACGTGATATACCAAGTTTGAATTCTAACGCGTATTTGCATGTTAAAATGAGTTCGCTTTACTTAGTAGGGGCAAGGAAATAGAACGACGACTCAGGACGTATTTCGTCGGTTTTACACAATTATATTTTTAGGAGGAGAGAGAATATTTACTTCACGCTTGGCTCCTAATTTAAAAATTTACTCATAGATTTATTTGTGAGAAATTTATGTATCATTCAATATTTTCAGAGCACAGCAGTTCCTCTCGCTTTCATAATCACTGTTCCACTCGTATATACTTTGATTGATATTATATAAACCTGCTTGTTTTCCTCGATAAACAAGTCTGCCTTTCTCATATAACGCAACAATCATTTAAAAAAAATTACTAATCGATATGCACGTTAAAACAAGTTTATAAAATTTTCAGACTTTTCATCTTCTTTTAACTACAGAACTATATCTTAAATATAAAAACATTGTACGCTTAGGTGTCAAAGCATTCCTGTCTATCACTGTCTACTCTTACAGCCTATTCATGCATGCTTTCCATCCCGAATAGGCCAAGGAAATTTTCAAGTGGAGAACCAAAAGCTGTTTTTTTTTTGCACCGGACATGGTAAGGTTAAAATTATAATACACAATATTATAATTTTAACCTTACCATGTCCTTTCATTGTCCTTGACTTTGACAAAGATATACATACACACAGTTTTAAAATAATCGAGGGTAAATAGAGAATAAAATATATCTAACTATGTATCTCTATGAACATTTCTATGCAATTAGCCACGCCCTAGTCATGAAGTCTATTGCGTCTAGTCGTCTGTGTTTTAGGGCTGGAATTCCTGTTGCAAATTTGAGATAGGCAGACAAAACGAACATTTTATAATAACTTACTCACAATTAAAGTATGCTTGAGCTGTGAAATACTCTCAGTAGCAACAGACCCCTAACATCAACAAGAACATCGTTTTTTTCTGGCTGAAATTTACTAACAAAATTGTTTCATCTACTTCGGGAAAGTTCTTTACTCTCAAACTTTATACAAAGCTCACACAATGCCTTGACTCTACAAGCCTGCAAACCAGGCCGACAACGAACGAGCAAGCCAAACATATGTAACACAATAAATGAAAGTTTGGACCAAAACAACGACAGAATTCTAATGAAGCCGGACAAAGAGACGCTAAGTAATTTTATGCCAAAAAAAACCGTCTTTGAAAGGTTTTTCCGCAGTTTTTTTACTGAAAAAGACTTAATCAGTAACATTTCGCTTTGAAACCAGCATTGCGTGACATACAAAAGCTGTGTTGAGGTTAAACTAAGATGTTATTCTGCCTTGTGAAAAGAAGGACTACGGAAAAGAAAGGTCTTTAGATAGAAGAAGTTAACAGTGATACTCGAATAAAAGCAATGGCGTTAGGATGACACACTTTCCGATTGAGCTATGTGAGTCCCGTTCTTCATGTCATATTTTTATATACGTCTGATGTTATCAGAAGAAGCTATCTAGTGCTAATGCTTAGGAGACTTTCTTTCTAGTACAGTACAGCAGTCTCAAGACTCACATTTTTCTAAGGATATTTCTTTCAATTTCTATTAAGATCTACCATGATGGCTCTCAATTACTCCAGCTGACAGAGTTATGTAGTGGTCCGATGGTATGTTGAGTTTCTTTTTTTTCAATTTTATATCCCTAGGCAAAGTTTGTACTGTTGTATTGTATTAGACCAAGTCTCATTCAAACTTTGGGACAATAACAAACTAAGTAAGACTAATGTAACTGGAAATAAATATAAATTGCTTACGTACATCTAAATCTTAATCTGTATCTTAATCTTATTCTTACACTAGCAGCTCGCCGCGGTTTTACCCACGTAAGTCCCGATCCCGTGGGAATATCGAGATAAAAAGTAGCCCATATATTAATCCAGGTATCCAGCTATCTACATACCAAGTTTCATCGCAATCGGTTCAGTAGTTTTGGGGTGAAAGAGTAACAAACATTCATACATAAATACATTCGTCACTTTCACGTTTATAATATGGTAGGATTTCAATTAGAAGGTTGAGTTTTGATATTTTTGATGCAGTTCTTAGTTTATCTGTAATAGAAAAAAACTCTATATGGCTGTTTAGCTAGTTTAGGGCAATTTTCTTTGGGGAGCGACGCAAAGCAAGCCGAAATACAGGTTTTTCACCTGGTTCGGCAACGGATGCAACTATTACGGATCATGAGATACAGCCCGCTGACAGATATACAGACGGATAGCGGAGGCTTAGCAATAAGGTCCCATTTGTTACCCTTCGGGTACGGAACCCTAAAAAAACAAAACATTGAACATTTCATAAAGGCGATCTGTTACCTATAAATATTTGTATGCTGATTTTAATGTCACACATCGTATTCTGTAATATCTTTAATTTGTGGCGTATATATTGTATAAACATTATTTTATATAATCATTTATTTACTCATTCATTCCTTCATTCATTCGCTCATTCCAATTTTCATTCATGTACTGAATAAATACATAATTATGTTGTAAGTCTTCATATATTTGTTTACTCTTTCATTCCATCGCTCACTAATTTTTTCATTAATTCATGTTTAAGTATGAAATTTGGAAACTAAAAATCATATAGCCATTTTATTTTATCACACCCAACCTTTTCAATATATTATCGTTTCAATGAAAAATTTCCAGCTATCATAAAAATTGGGTGTGAAACATTTATTCATTCAATAAATGTCACAGTTATATTGAATAGGGCGATTGTACTGAATCGTTAAATAGACACTGAAAAAGATGAATAAGATATTATTAGAGTTGAAAATATCAGACATTTAAATAATTTTTATTTGAGATGTCATTACAAAACAAGAATCTTCATGGTAAAATTTGCGCTCCAACACAGTAGCAAATTTTCAAGAATGTCGGACAAATTGAAGAAAGTATGTCACCGAAGGCTTGTGCGGAAACTGGTGTTACCCAACATGCGCAGTAACTTCACGAAATAGATGACCACGGGTAACCAATGTGCAGTAGTGATATTTTTATGTGCTTGAGTAGTTTTGCTAAAGTTTCATGTAGGGTTGCCAAAGTAGAAGTGACATTGCTGGCATCACGAGCATTTAAATCGTATAATATAATGGACTACAATCAGGAAAATGTAATTAGTACTCAGTACAAATAAATAATAATAATAACTTCACACATCTCACACACGGCCGTCTGGTCCCAAACTAGGCAGAGCCTGTACTATGGTAACCAGACTGCTGATAAACATACTTATATATTTCTAAATCTATACATATTATAGATAAATAACACCCAGACACAGAACAAATGATCGTGCTCATAACACAATTATTTGTCTTGGGTGGGAATGGAACCCACGACCTTTGGCTTAGCAGTCAGGGTCACTAACCACTAGACCAACAAGCCAGTCAAATAAAATTGAAGTATCTGTTTGTAATGTCAAAATAATAGTTTTTTTAAGCTCATACAGTTATTTGCACGATACCTATGCCTAAAAACACTTATTAAAATTTTTGTCTGTCTGTCTGTTTGTTCTGGCTAATCTCTGGAACGGGTACACCGATTTCAACGGGACTTTCGCTGACAGATAGTTGGTGTTATAAGAGGTAACCTAAGCTACTTTTATTTTGGAAAAACTTGGGATCCGCGCAAAATATATAAATATGTACACGCGAACGAAGCCGCGCGGGAACTGCTAGTAAAGAATATTTAGTACCTACGATGAATAACGCGGCTATAGCATTATAAAAAGTGCTGACTTGTGTGTGTTGAAACTGTATTTGTTTAGACAGTGCTCTTCAAAAACCTTTTTAGGTAAAAGACGTTTTTTAATTCAAATATTTTGTAAACCAATTTTGCTTACACGGTGTTTGTTTTGTCCAACGGTAAGACAATGCTTTTAAGTCAGTGAAATTAATTTAATAAGATTACAAACTTTCCGGTTAATCTCATTCCAAAGACAGAAGGCAGAAATCTTGCACTTTCATAATTTGTTTAATACTTTCAATAAACGTCAATCTCTCTGAAAAGGGGTGAAAATAAATCAAGAGGCGTTAACTAATCACTGAGCTGTGTGTCTGTGATCCCCCCGTGGCGGAGGTCGCTAAGAAATTAAATTATTTCCACCCAGCCATCTGTGTGAGCCGACCATTCGTAATTAAGATGCGATTTTTTGGCTTAAAGGATTTATATAAAGTTGCTTATACCACATGATGTAAATTCTTCAACATTAAAGATTGACTGTTTGGCATTCACGTTCTTACTAACATTTTGTCAGATTTATTGACGGTTGTGTGTTTACTGCCCGTTATAAAATATAATTATAAAACTTCCTCAATAGATGCGGTAACTAGTGCATTTCTTTTAAGTTATGCGATCAGCAGTAGCTACTTCAACGACACAATTACGCATGCTTATTGTTCATTTCAATAAAAAATTAACGCGTGCGTAAATTTTTAAACAACTAACTTAATTAACTAATTTATTAAAAAAAATTGGCATCTACACTTCATAAATAAAACAACTCCAATAAAACCGAAAAAAATACCTTCTTTATAGAAATTGACAAAATGAAACAAACGTCTGCTCATTTGCCCCCTATAACATTTAAAAATTAATCAGTTTTGTTTTCAAATACATGTACAGTCAGCAGAACGTAAACGCAAAAGTAAATGTAACGTAAAATAATGACTGATGAATTTTGTGAAAAGAAACGTTGATTGAAGTTTCTAATGATGACGATTAATCATAACAACTTTTCATGACTGTAATACTTTCTTGCAACGATTGTAACCAAAAACTTGCAATTCAATTTACAATTTTTAAAAATATACGAAAACGCAAATAATTTCCTAACCGACACGCATTTCATTAAACGTGTATTTTACACTAATCCAATACAAATTTCACATTGTCTGTGTATTAATTTGACAGGGGTAATAAAAGCCTTCGTATTATGCAAATGATTGGTAACTAGTCCATCCTGTACTACGGTCGGGTGTATTCACAATTAGGTCACCAGCAACATGACATGTGTACTCGCGTACAGGTAAATACATTGAGTTTATTCATGCCGCGTACCTGGTTAACCGATTTTCAATGTTTTGTTACAACTTACCTATTGTTAAGATGTCGAAAGTTATAAGATAACGGAATCAAAATTAGTTTAAACATTTATAACTGAATAATACGGGTTAACTTACGATCATATGTCTTGGTACACATATCCAGAGATAATGACCTAGATAAAACTTATGATTTAACAACCAATTTTTATAGCCTCATTTAGGCAGAGACAACAAAGCGTCATTAACCACGATCCTGACATAAAGCTTGAGCCTTTTCCACATTCATTAGGCCATTCATACACATTCGCTACCAAATTTTTGCTGTGCCTAAAATAAAACTAAACTCAGTGGTTTTCACAGCTCTATTAAAGTGGTCAGTGTTGTAAACATTCTAAGTGTAAGTTCCGCATATATGTCCAAACCCTTTTCTGTGTCAGTAGACCTTCGTGCGCATCCTGTTCTTTTAACTTTTAATGAATTTCTTAGATTTGGTAAAAATATTTATATCTGGCATGGTTCGCCACTTGAGTACCTTTTTACTAAAATTACGAAGTAAAATAAATACTTGAAAACATTTTTTTTACGGTTTATGATAAGTTACGAACATAAGAATCGACTGGATTCTTCAAAGCTGATATAAATATCTTTGTACATTTTATTTACGTCGCAAATCGTTTTTGTCTTTTAGACCACCATGTATATAATAGAACGTACTTCACTTATTTAAGAAATTAGTTATAAACGTCATCCAATCAGAACAATAGTACTTAAAGGGTTATGTGAAATACAAACTTAATGTCAATGAATCCGCGGGGCACAGCTAGTACATAGGTACATTACATAATTACACTTTAATCTACGCGGGTGAAACCGCGGGGTGCAGCTAGTAATCTATACATTGTAAGTTTATATTTAGGAAGTCATCTCTGAAACTACTGATCTGATTTTGAAAATTCTTTATCCAGTATGAAGCTACATTATTGCTAAGTGCCATAGTCTATTTTTGTTTACACTTCATGAAAATTTAACCGTTGCGATGCCAGGGCGGGTCGCTAGTTTTTTAATTCTTGTTGATCTAACCCAAAATCTTATCACACACACCCATATTTTTGCTATAGGTATACCATAAATACAATTTCCATTCTAAATTTAAACCATCACGTTACCTTTTGTACCCTAAAATAATTTAATTACGGAGGATACTTAAACAAGCAAATGCGAAATAAAGTTATTTAATAAACGATAAAAAAATACATTAAACTTTCCTCGGCCTCACATAAAATGTAAGCTTTTAACTTAATTAAAGACATGTATTAATTTCTGTAGGCTAGATGTATATACATTGGCAATGGTACTTCATTAAGATAGTAGGCGACTTTTGAAATCATCCCACTAATATTATAAATGTGAAAGTTTGGATGGATAGATGGATGTTTGTTACTCTTTCACGCAAAAACCACTGAACCGATTGCAATGAAACTTGGTATGTAGATAGCTGGAGACCTGGATTAACACATAGGTTATTTTTATCCCGATATTCCCATGGGATCGGGACTTTCGTGGGTACGAAACCGCGGGATGCTGCTAGTATCAAATATGTATTTTGTTTGTAAAGCCATTGCAAATTCTAAAGTTCAATTCAGTTCAGCTACAGTATAGTTAGTTTAGTAGCATAAGTTAACAAAGAAGCCCATGACTGGACGGACACTAGTTGATATATTTGTCTTAAAAAACTTACAACGCCGCTGACGTACCTTCCTTTCTCCCACTTCTTTCCTTTCCCTATCTCATAAATACAACTGGTATCACCCGCACGTTGAACTTTATTGAAAAGGTAATTCAGTTTCTTTCTTATTTGAAACTAGTCTCTGCAACACAAGTATTGTTCTCTTCTTCAGCAAGAAACAAGTTGCGAAATTTTCTGTTTAAAAGTGGGCGAAAGAAAAAAGTATTTGCCAATTTATTATTACTTATGTTAATTAATCTAGCATTTGCTACGAGTACGAGAGTTTTTATGTGGGAGAGCTATGCTTCGGCACGTATGGGCCAGCTCGACTCCGCTCGTTACCACGGCCTCACAGAAAACCGGTCGTGAAGCAATGCTTGCATTGCATTTCGCCGCGTGAGTGAGGTTACCGGAGGCCCTAACCCTTCCCTCTCCCTTATTTCCGTCCTTCCCCTTTCCCCCCTCTTCCAACTCTTCCCCCCCTCTCCCTCTTCTCCTACTCCCACCTTAAAGGGCGGCAACGCACTTGTGACACTCGAGTTGCAGGTGCTCATGGGCGGCGGTAGTCATTTACCATCAGGTGACCCGTCTGCTCGTTTGCCCCCTATACCATAAAAAAAGAGTACAAGGAGTTTCCTTTCAAAACTCATATCGGTTTGGTACCTGAAAATGAAATGAACAAAACTACAATGTTATTACCATGAAATTCAGGTACGCATGAAATGGTTTTTCAGTATATTAAAAATAACCTTATTTCCACGATACTGAAATCATAAGCAAATAAATATGAATACGGCAACCCTCAATTTTCACTTTACATGTAACGTTGATTGAAGGAAAAAATGATTCACATTAAAAAAGCGTTGGTATGGTAACTTTGGGCAGTATTGGGTTTATGTGGAATTTATTTACGATTGACGTGTTTTATCACGTGGATATGTAAACACCAGTAGATCTCGTTTATTACCAGTGATTATAACTACAGAGTGTGACAATTATAATTGTATCGCACACAGAGATAACTAGTTGTTCTGAATCTGGGTGAACTTTCTGTCTATTAAATGTACACATACACAATATGCGTCCAAATAACATGCTATAAAGAGCAAAGTTTATCTTCATAAAATTGTCTTGACGATGAAGTACCTTTTGTACTAACATTACTACACTTTTAACACTTTGTATTCTTTTAATTGTATTTTTTTTTATTTTCTTACATAGAAGTTTTACGAAGTTAAAACTATTAAACGTTTACCACTCGGACCTATCGAACGAAACCATCTACCCAAAAGATATATCGACACAATACAAAAATTTACTTGAAACTACAAAATAACACAATAATCTTTTTTTTAATATTATAGGGGGCAAACCAGCAGACGGGTTATCTGATGTTAAGTGACTACCGTCGCCCATGGACACCTGCAACTCAAGAGTCACAAGACTGTAAAGTCTAATCTTCTATAGGATTTTGATACAAACGTAGCCCTTAAATGAAATAAAAATATGTATACCCAATTGAATTCCATTCTTGTCGTGATATCTATTTCTGGGTTTGGTGCTTGAGCTGGTTGATTGGTTAATTTTGATTAAATGTCATCAAGAATTCGGTCTTAGAGTTAATATACATAATACCTTAAACTCCTAACATTTTTTATAATACTACAGTTTTATGTTAATATTATAAAGGACTGGCTATCAACTGCCAAACAACTGCCAAAATGGTAGGCATGAAATAATTTAATTTAATAAAAAAATACGTAAAAAATTATTATTTTCGAGAGTGACCTTGTCATGAAAAAGAGTACGAAGAGTTCTTCCCAAGTAAACCCACGCATCCGTCCCACACTGTTTACAAAGCAAAAATTAAAACAAATTAGGAAAAAGGTTAAGGCTATCCCGCTGATAACTTTAATCACTCGGATCATAACGAAAGTCGGGCTTAATGACTTGATCGTACTTTTAGCCCCATTTTAGTGATACATGTCGTATGTGTCGCGTTTTAGAAATGACGAAAAATATGAGTGTTCGTATGAGATAGGTGAATTTACATTGTTCAGTAGACCTTGTTGGTCACGTGGCGTAAGTTAAGGTATGTTTACGTGAGGGTGCGAGATCCTTGATTCGATTTCTGGGTTACATGAATTTTTATTTAATTTTCCTGTTCTCGAATTCTCAGTATCAGCACAGAAACTGAAGAGGTGCCGTTAAATAGCAATAGATTCGCCATCATTATTAGACACCTAAGACGTAACTGGCATATATATATGTGTAATATAACTCTTCTTATCTTTATAGGGACTACAAGAGATAACATAAATGCTAGCTTTTTATCTGAAAGAGATCCCTGTAACATTAACTTTTCTGATAGAGAAACAGCGAAACCCATAATAATTTCCCTGACCTTGAATCCATCCCAAGACCCAGCGCAGACATTAGCGCAAACTAAGAGTCCATGACCAAAGAGGTGTAGCGGCACAGTAGTGACACTTAAGTATTATAATGTGAGTAGCGCCTTTGTTAAAACTTTTGATATAGCGGTCGCCATTACATTGTCCCAAGCAGCCGTCTCCTTAGCGAGCTATGGGCTAAGTCATATTGTAATCTAAGAATATATTTATAAGTGGTACCAGTATACATTTTCAATATAATTACTATATATTATTTATCAAGAAGGCAGTATATCATTCAACCCAACAAGAACACCGCTAGTAACCTCTACAGAGTCAGCAGTAACAGTATTTATAATTTATTAAGCTGTGTTTAAGAGTTTTTGTACCAAGAGCTGCTAATTTAACATATGTACGACTCATGAAACATATTCCATCTACTTCGAGAGCTAATCTCCTGACAGGACATACATTTCGCTCACCTCAATACATATCGTAACAAGGTACCCTTCATCAATTCATCCATAATTCTTACATACATTTTCTACAAAGGGTTCCCTATATGGGCGACCTAAATTTCACGGCAACCGATAGTGGAGTAATAGCCAGGATGGTCTCAGAGCTTACAATGAGAATTTCGTACCTTTTTCCGAACCAGTAGTTTTTTAAGCACGCCGTTACGGTACATTGGGTACGAGGTGGATGAAAGAGAGTTTTTAAGTTTTTTTTTGTGTTCAAGTTAGAAATTTATCTTCGAGGTTGTTGTTGACGAATGGGCGAAGCATTCGTTTACTAGAAGTGGAAAATGTAATCCATAATATGTGTATTAACGATGGTTTCCATTTTTTTAATAATTAGACTACGTATAACTTTACTCTCAAAATGTAGATGATCTTTCTGATCTCATAAATTTTGATTACGTCTAGACGTAATCAAAATTTATGTTAGTCCATTATTGTAGGTAGTCACCGAATGAAATGTAGATTTGACAAGGGACGACTATCAGCAGTCATGTGTGATACAAAAATTGTACCTTTAAATCTCTTAGTTAATAATCTTGGATTGCACATTGATAATGCTCAGGTCAGAGTATTAGTCAAAGGTTTGCATGGACTCTCCGCACTTTATACCGTTTTAAAAACGTAGTCTTTCAGGGACCAAGGTGTTAATGAAGCAAAGTTTGATTAATCATGTTGACATATGCTATTTGGACCATTTTGCATGTAAATATTTTCTCAACTAAAACAACTGTCTTCTTAATAACTAAAATCAGTTTATGTTTTATCTTAGTAGGTATGACGATGTATCTACTTATCTTTCTGCATTAAAATCGTATTTATTTCTCAAACTTCAGCTGTGTACAAATAATCTTTATGATTCGCCGCGGCCTCATATAGTTTTCACTTTTATGATTATTTTATTCAGAGATATATTATGAAAGGAGCACGACTCTTTTTTTATCATAGGTGTTCTAAAAAGTATCTGCTAAAATATCAGGGAGCTTTCAAGTTTCACTATTTGTTTATTTTTAGAAAGGTTTCGCGAAGATCTCGTCATATATGTATTCCATTCAACCTCTGCCTTCTTAGACTTTTAGGATACTTCAAATTAGCCAGAATTAGTCAAAATTAAACCACACTCAAGTAATTTCAAAATAAAGTCTACTTGACAAAAAAAAATCAACTATCTTCTTCCAGTACTTACTGTGCACTAAACAATCTACTACTTAATTTTTCTAAATCTTTTAACTTTTTCTTACTTAACTTTTACACTTTTCTCTCATACTCTATCATATTAATTTATGTTATTATATATATATATATTTATTGTGTAATGGAATAGGCGTCTTCCAACTCACCAGAGGGAAAGTGACGATGAAGACGAAGATGGTACACGCCTATCCAAGAGAAACCTATTCACTCTACTCTTGCACGTTCTAAGATTATAATTGTCAGGAAAAATATACGCAGGCAGTTCAATCTAGACCTTGGCTACTAAAACCAAGAAGAAATGTCAAAACGTTTCGTTCGACTTTTTCGAGCTTCGACAATGAAAGGGAACCTCTGTCTGTGTTTAGTCGTTCGATGAAGGAATGGAGAGTGTCCATTTTTTTCGAAGAGAACCATCGCACACTCACCAAAGTGAATACTATAGAAAACCTATAAGCAGGCGACTTTACGACGATGCTCAAGAGTATGCAGTGCCCTATTCGTGAGCACACCGTCGTTGATAAGCTTACGAGCTCTTCGGTCGACTAAATTAAGGTACCTTTATATTTGACAAGGACTTTCCTAATTCATTTTGAACTACGAGTATATTATTCCTAAGTATTTAATTTAAGGCCAAAAGCTGTGTAATCTCTATTTTACTAATTTTTTACTGTATATCTTTCTTTTGATCCTGTACTAATCGGTTCCAGTCATGATCCGTGAGATCTATTCCATCCATCACGCCACTGGACATCCCAAGATCCATTAGTCCAATGAGTGAGCTCATTGGGCGGTATCCAAAGTTCAACGTTTGGTTTCACGTTCCGTCGTCTCTGATATATAGTTTTATCATTACTAGAGAACTCACTCACTGGCAGATAGCAGCTGTTATAAGGAGTAACTTAAGCTACTTTTATTTTGGAAAAAGAATTAGGGTTCCTCGCAAAATATATAAATATGTACACGCAAGCGAAGCCGCGCGGGAACTGCTAACCTATATTATATGTGTATATATTTAGAAATATATAAGTGTGTTTATCAGCAGTCTGGTTACCATAGTACAGGCTCTGTTAGTTTGGGATCAGACGACTACGTGCGGGATGTGTCAAGTTAAATTACTACTATTACTCTTTTTAAGATGAAAGCTTTTTTTTTTTTTGTGCGTGTGGAAACCCCCTCGGGCCGTCACCCCACCGGGGTTTTCGGTGGGGCGGTGTGTCGGAATCGAACCGACTAAAACCACACGATGTGCCGTACTGCGCCTTAAGTAGGACGGATCCGGGAACAGCTTTTATTAAGACATCCGGACCCCCCCTAGCGCCTGCCCGCAAAAGTGCGGGCACCACCTCCGAGTAAAAACTTAAAATCTCTCAATTAGGTGACGTCCAGGCACACGCGGACGTCGCCTCCTCGCGGGGGGCACTATAGCGGGTGGAGGGGAAAACCCGTCCCGTCCACCCGCGGCCACACTCAGGGCGGCATGAGGCGCTGGTAAGCGCGCCTCCACCGCCCGGTTCGCCAGCGGTGAATTAAGTCCGAGTGGAGGTCATCCTCCCGGGCCCTTTCCGCCGCCTCCTTCTGTGAGATGACTTCCTCACAGAAGATCGCGACCGCGGTAAAATGCCTGTCGCTACCGGCGAGCGTTTGACGGCCGGTAGCGAGAGATCCTCTCCGATGACTGCAGTGAGGGTCCGGCGCTGCGTTTCCCAAGCAGAGCAGACCGCTAGCGTGTGCTGAGCCGAGTCCTCACTGCAATCGCAGTGGTGACAGGCGGGACTCAATTCCCTCCTGGCGACAGAGTGCAGGTACTTTCCGAAGCAGCCGTGCCCGGAAAGAACCTGCGTCAGTCGGAAGGAAAGGGTCCCGTGCTGCCGCCCTGCCCACTCGTCGATGACCGGCTGGAGCGCCTCCACAGCGGCAAAGCCAGCACCTGGAGCCTCCAGCCGGGACGAGCAACGAGCCATGGTGGCTCGGCGAGCGGCCTCACGCCATTCGCGTACCTCTTCGTGCGGGGGCCGACTGCCGCTTCCCGCCCGGAACTCAGCCGTTAGCCGATATACTTCGGCGAGCACTTCCGCCTCCAAATCTCAAGGGGGAGACCCGGCCAACGCGCACGCCGCCTCCGTCGACACGGTGCGGTATCCGCGTATGGCTCTAACCGCCATAACCCTCTGAGGGCGCCAGAGACGCGCCCTATTCTGGGCGGTCAGAGCCTCCGCCCACACCGGTGCACCGTATAGTGCCATTGACCGGACAACCCCCGTAATATGAAAGCTACCTTGTCCTTTTCCGTCCCTTTGACAACGTGTATGCAAAACTTCATGATGATCGGTTAAGTAGTTAAGGCGTGAAAGCGTAACAAACAAACTCACTTTCACATTTTTTTATGGTATAGGGGGCAAACGAGCAGACGGGTCACCAGATGGTAAATTACTACCGCCGCCCATGAGCACCTGATACTCAAAAGTCACAAGTGCGTTGCCGGCCTTTAAGGTGGGGGTAGTGGGGGTAGGGGAAGAGGGGAATAAGAGGCGAGAAAGGGAGAGAAGAGGGGGGAAGGATTAGAGCCTCCGGTAACTTCACTCACTCGGCGAAAAACAATGAAATCATTGTTCACTGCTGGTTTTCTGTGAGGCCGTAATATCACTCTGGTCGAGCCGGCCCATAGGTACCGAAGCATGGCTCTCCCACTACCGCACACCCATAATTATAGCATGAAACTCGACTTTCTAGCAAAACGATAATTTCATGCTCCTCCTCAGTCGTTCATTCTTGCCAGAGTGGTCGTGGTTTTGTGATGATGCTCTGGTTTCGATAATGCATCCCTTGGGACGCGTCTCCATTTGTTGCGGTCTTCAGCGTTACGAGAACTTTGGACTATGGAGGTTTGTGTTGCAGCTTTTATCATGTCCGTCCAGCGCGTAGGTAATCGACCTTGGATAACGAGTCGTTCCATGGAATCTTGGTTTCGAACAATGTGTCCATAATATTTGAGGATTCGTATTTGCACAGTCGATAATTTTCATACATTTGTATGTTATTACTTATTACGTTAAGCGAATGAATACTCTTTTACGCATTAAATTTTAACGTGAAATATGTGTTATTCAAAACCATTGGTAAGTGTAATTAGATACCAGCGTTTCATTTGCTAATGTAGTAACTTCTTTGTCTTTGAATTATTGAAACTCCAATTCACGTTCTGATTGAGCTGATAAATTATTCAAAGCGATGGTTCTAATTAACAATTTGAGTTAACCGTTCTTAATTTTTAATCTTCCGGGACATTTTACACAATGCTATCTAGACCCAAACTAAGCAGAGCTAAACATACTTAGATAGTTTCTGAAGTGAAAAGCTCGCGTGACCGTCACGCTCAGATACATATAAAGATGTGTGTGTGCGTCTGTTTTCACTTCTGACGTGCAGTCCTACGACTGACAGTTTTTTTTGTTGTAAATACGTTCATGTTATACATAGAAATGCACGGACTAATGCAAATAGACATCCATGAGCAAATATTTGCATTGAGCGGGAATCGAACTCCCGACCTTCGACGTTGCACTTTTAATAGTCAATAATTTTTCTATAGCTTGTAGTGAAAACTTCTTTAGGCACGTTGGGCACTTTTAATACGGGGAAAAACACTAAGCTTTTGTGACCGTCACGTTCAGATACATATATATAGAACTGTGTTGTGTATATGTATATATATATGTGTGTATATGTATATATATATGTGTGTATATGTGTTTTCACTTCTGACGTGCAGTCCTACGACTGACCTTTTTTTTTTTAAATGAAAGTTATCATCCAAGTGAGCAAAGGTACGTTGATTTTTGAATAGGTTACTTTTTTTTGTGGAACATGGCTGTTGGCCGCAGATGGCCTCGACAACCGTACACGGGCTTTTGGTGAGCGCTTAGCGCTTTCAACCTGTTTTATTGAAGTAACGTTACACAAGTAGGTGCTTGTGGGGTATGAACCTCGGCAAACTAGGAAAACCGAGACCCACATTTAAAAAGTTAACGTTTAAGTGACGATTTGTGATGGCCTCGCGAGCTGTGTACGCTCTAGGAAGAGCGAGTGTTATTGTATCATCTAGGTAGGTGTGTAATTTAGAGCCGCAACCACAAGTGGATTGGGGCGAGTCGGAGCAGTAGCTGAATTAGTTAATATTCTTGCTAAGCCAACAAAATGTAAATATTTTATAATTTTCCGCCACTAAGTAGCTGTCATGACTCTTATTTTTTTGTATCCGCTAATGATGTGTAAATTTGTGACGCAGAAATGATTTATTTCAATGGTTCCTTATAATTTAATTAATGTACAAACGAAAAAGGAGGGCAACATTATTATTGTAATAGGTATACTGGAATACACGTTTATTGTTACAAAAAATTCAATGTATTTGAGTACCGTTCGTTCAGGAAACAGGATTATTTTTAATTGGCTCTCAACATAAAAATATTCATACTCGGCGTTTTGCTTTACAAGTTGTTAGCTCATTCATTTATATTATTTGGGTTTCATAATGATATAATGCGATTTATGTTAAGACATATTATTAACATAATTATATACATGTACATTTAATAATAATAACTCCACACATCTCACACACGGCCGTCTGATCCCAAACTAGGCAGAGCCTGTACTATGGTAACCAGACTGCTGATAAATATACTTATATATTTCTAAATACATACATATTATAGATAAATTACACCCAGACACAGAACAAATGATCGTGCTCATCACACAAATATTTGTCCTGTGTGGGAATCGCACCCACGACCTCTGGCTTAGCAGTCAGGGTCACTAACCACTAGAACAACAGGCCAGTCAAATAAGTATGACATACCTTTGAATTGCCTGACGTTTTGACCAGGTTGCACTGGCAGTGGTCCCAGGCTGACTGGTTCAGTGGTGCACGCCCGCCGGTCTCGAGTTCGTGAGGTAGAAGGTTCTTCATTCACCCGCTCATTTTCGATATTTTTGTTGCGCCATGTACCGTCACATAAGCATTATATTAACAGTGTCCCTATCACTACGTATTATAAAACAAAGTCCCTCGCCGCGTCTGTCTGTCTGTCTGTTCGCGATAAACTGAAAAACTACTGAACAAATTTTCATGCGGTTTTCACTAATAGACAGAGTGATTCATGAGGAAGGTTTTGGTATATAATTTGTACCCGTGCGAAGCCGGGGCGGGTTGCTAGTTCTCACTCACTACATATTATGAAACAAAGTCCCCGCCGCCGACACGTCTGTCTGTCAGTTCGTGATAAACTTAAAAACTACTGAAGGGATTTTCATGCAGTTTTCACCAATAGACAGAGTGATTCCTGAGGAAGGTTTAGGTTTTTTTTTATTTTATAAGGGGGCGAACGAGTATATGGTAAATAATTTGTTAACGTTTCATGTAAATTAGTTGAAATATGATGATGATTGTTGAAGATGTCTCTTCTACCCGCGCGAAGCCGTAGCGAGTTGCTAGTATAAATACAATTCATATATTATGAAAACTTTTAAATCAAAGAAGATCATCGATTATGTTTCATTCATTATGGCCTTCAATATATACTAGAGATCGCGTGGTGGTCGAATTTCAACCATGGTTTATTTCATTGGCCAATATTACTTGACCTGTCATTGTATAGACTTTTGTACCAAGACAAGTCAAAATATATACTGGACACTCATAGCTGTATGTACCCGTTTTTGCATTTTTTTAACTTTGTAGCAAATATTGTTCAAAAATTTTAGCATTCGTCACTTCTTCTCGGTATAAACTATAAGTGTGCGAAATTTCATACTCCTCCGTCCGCCCAATTTTCGTAAAAATGGATTCAAAGTTTTCGCTTCACGTATTAATATATAGATATAAGAGGAAGACCACGCCCACGTTGGTTACAGTTTAATAGAAGCCTGATATTGATACTGACAAGTCAATTTACCGTTAAAAGAAAGCGACATATAATCAAAATAACATGTACAAAAATTCATCATGAATAATTCCTTGATATTACAGTCTCATTTATTTCGAAACCTGTTAAATGCCCATTCTTGTCTACATACATTTTTAATATCTGCCTGTTTTTGTAGATACTGTAAAACATTATTTGTAATAATATCACATATAGGTATAATATAGTAAATGTGAAAGTGAGCTTGTGTAACTTAAATACTCAACGGAATCATCATGAAATTATGCATTCACGTTCTCAAGGTCCCGAGGGATAGAAATAATATCTTTAACGCAAGCGAAGCCACGGGGAAAAGCATGTGATAAACATATCTCAAGACAGTCATAAGGACATCAATCAAATTACACTAATAGTAATTTTATTTACAACTATAAGGAATTATTACAAAGTCATGATTCAAATTTGTTAACTGTACTAGAAGGGTACAAGTAGTAGGTATAGGTAATATAGCATGCATCGTTCAATTTGTGGTTTATAGGTACACTCATGCGTAGCGCGACTCGTAGCGTGAGTGCGTCACCTTCATCAACGAGTATAATAACCGTTTGGCGGGTTACGTACAGCTTGAACGGGAAAGTTACGAATCCCACATTTTCGTTTTTAAGATTATTGAATGATTTGTTGAGTTGACGGATTAATTGAATTTAATAGATACTTTATTAAATTATGTCAAGTCATTATTTTGTCACAATACACATCCTAACTAATATTACATGCGAATGAGAGTTTGTTTGTTACGCATTCGCGCCTTAACTACTCAAGCGTGATAAAACATGCTTTTACATACATGTTTTCAGAGGTAAATAAAAGGATATAAAGTACCTTTCAGCCAGAAAAAAGTACTGCTCCCAAGAGATAGAAATAATATTTACAATAAATCGTATTTTTTATTATTTTCATAAAATGTCACGTGTGACGGTTACCAACACTGTGGGAGCATAAATTTTACAGTATATATTCAGTTTGGCATCCGTTTGATATCTAGCCCCGACGATAAGGACGTAGACGGATCGTATTTTTAGAAAAACTATGTTATAAATTAAACTTTAACTACATATATAATTCCGTGGGAGTTTAAATTATCAAATGGTATTGCTTATGCTACGGTTTTTCGTAGCAGCTCTACGGAAATCTGTATTTTAATTTAGAAGTTCTACATTTGGTAGTAAATACTTTTATAATAGCGCGCGAAGTACCTGATCAATATTTTTTTGCTGAGTTATTTTAAAACTATGATATCTCCTAAGACATTCATTGAAATCAAATGATGTCAAGAGCAATTTCGTTCAAAATTAAATACTTGTGATGAATAACGTATTTATTTGGATATAGATTAATATCATGTTTATAAAAACACCTTCGCAAATAATGCATTATTTTAGAATAAATTTCATTATTATAAAAAAGTAATAGTAAGTCAACCTTAAAAGATAGACATGCTGTTGCAGATTTTTTTTTAGAACTTTAAAGGGGAACAATTCCATCATACATGATTTTTACATTACTTTAACAGTTTACGCAGCGCACGCAACGGAAGCTCTCAAAAGGAATATTTTTTCCCATTTTTGCAACATTTTGTCGAAGCGTGATGTTATATAGCCTTATAGCCTTCCTCGATAAATGGACTATCCAACACAAAAAAAAATGTTTCAATTCAAACTAGTAGTTCCTGAGATTAGTGCGTTCAACCAAACAAACAAACTCTTCAGCTTTATAGAAATGTAAGTTTTCAATATCAAACAAATTATTACACATTTCGTACACATTAGCCACTCAGTATGATGATGAGTTCGATTCGTCGACTGTCACACTCTTAAACTCAAATCGTTCAGCATGATGTCAACCGAGTTGAATGACGTTTGACTTTTCAAAGCGCTGCTTTGTGATTCCACAGTGGCATGGACGTGTGTGTCAATCAGACGGCAGTACGGCACTAACTGTTTTACAATGCAGCTGAAAGCGCTAAAAGCAACGCTTAAATCAAATTTGTAAGTCATCACCTCTGTACCACTTTCAAGGGTAGACAGAAATAAGTAGGCCAGATTAATCATACTGATATTAGTGCAGATAAGTGGAGAAATATGTTCACCGATTGTGAGTTTTAGGTGTTTATCACATGCTTAACATACAACTTTTTGGAGACTTATTTTTGAAGTAAAAGTAAGTGGTAATTAATGCTACTTACATTGTAGAACAAGGTTTAATCGTTTATTTTCTTACCGCAATTATTTAACCGACGAAAAAACTTAGTAAGTTCTCAAGTCAACCCGTATATTTTTTGTTTTAGTTTTCTTTTTTAATATTTTTTATGTATGACCACGCATAACTTTCTGCAGGGTTGTCCGATTTCGATAATTCTTTTTTTATTAGATAGGGTATACTTTGAAGTTGGTTTGTTTTAAATTTCAAATAAAATTTTTAACCCTAAGGGTAGAAAAATAGGGGACCAATGATTTTTCACCCATTAAGTTTTCACCTGTGAACTGATTTTGTTGAAGCTTAGCACAAATATGTAATTCTAATGACACTACAACATGACGGAGACTTGTATTTGATTTGATGATAGACGCGGAAACCTGTTGAGGGAACTCCTCAACAATTTACAGAAGCTATTTTCTTTTGTTTTTATTAATTCATCTTAATGAGAACTTTAAACCTAATAAAATATTGTTGAATATTCGTTGTTTAAATATTTATAACAAACAACAATTAATTAAGTTAGGTAAGTAAATATTTTAAATAAGTAACTAAATTACAATTATATTTTAGCCACAAAAAAACTAAAAAATGAACTTTCAATTATTTCTAAGTGATTTTAAAAGTAAACACCATATGTCCTAGAAATATCACACTCCACATAAAATGTAAAGAAAAACATAAAAAATCCCATTAAGTAAGATTTACAATGTGATCTAAGTAAGTCTATAAAACAATGAATTGCCTTTTGTTCTTAATTCACTTAAGAGTAATAATACGAGTAAATGAATACACCAAGTGCCAGTACCAAGCATAAATAAGAAAATAATTCCTTGTTACTATTGTTAATCTAATTTTAGAAATTAAATAATTTATAAGAAATAAATTTCTGTAAGTTTGAACTTAATATCTACATACCCAAGGCATACAATCACGTGATATCAAGTGATATGGTAAAGGCCATGGATGAGGATAACTCATCCATGTTTAACCTTGAAATCGAATAATTATTGTACCAAATTCAACCCAATACCTATGAACAATCATCCCCAACAGCCATACAGCCCCTTAGTAGTATTTCAGTGGAATCATCGACCGTATGACGTCATTCACGGCATTAGCGCGCCGTGGGAGGTGAGCTTAGCAAACGAGGGCATTAAAATGGAATCGTGTTAAGGTGAGCGGGCACTGAGCATTCGAGGGTAATAGAGTGTCGAAGGTTATTGAGTGAATCGGGTTCTGAATTCACACAATTAATTTTAAAGATTAGTATTTGTTGTAAAACTTTAACCAAATATTCACAGTATTGTTTTCAAACCGAATACAGGACAGCTTTTATAAATTATTTTTATTAGGCTATACAGGGTATAAAAAAAATAAGCAGTCATGGGACTGCCGACAGAAGTGAAAACTTAAACGAAACGACGAACTTAAAACGTCACATTAGCAGGTTGGTGACATTAATAATTAAGGAGCTAACAGAACTCAATGTTTAAGTTAGCACCCTCTAGTGGATCTATATACGCATTATTAACGTGACGGTTACGAGTTCAGTGCTTTTTCCCCAAAGCAAAAGTGCACAAACGTGCCTAAATAAGTTTTCACTTAAAAAATCACCACCTAGTATTAAAAACGGCTCCTTTAAACAAATCCTACTAAAAAAAATATGTTTGTTCTGATTCTAATGCATTTTGTGTTAATATTTTGCGATTTCAAATTTATGATTAACTGTTACAGTTTTATTTTTGATTTAATGAATATTAATTATGCACTGCTGTACAAACTTCAAAACTTTTGTGTACATTTCAATTTTTGGTATCTTTCATTCAATTTCTGTAAATTCAATTTGAATAACTAAAATAATATTGTAGCGTGTTTCGACAAATGTACATTTCTTCCGCAAGGGCCTTTAAGATCGGAGATCCAGGCCAGGTCAATCTTCTGCAGGTCGGAAGGGTACTAGTTCCCTAATTTTCACTTTTCACCGCCACTACTCCTCGCTCTAGCATGTTCGATATGTCACCATCTTCGTCATTCCTCAAGTAAAATAAGTAATACAATTAAATTGATCTTCATTCTATAATATTATTGCATGGCTGAAATAAGAGTTGTACTGTACGCCAACCCTTTTTTTTTTTTTTTTTTTTTTGTGCGTGTGGAAACCCCCTCGGGCCGTCACCCCGCCGGGGTTTTCGGCGGGGCGGTGTGTCGGAATCGAACCGACTAAAACCACACGGTGTGCCGTACTGCGTCTTAAGTAGGAGGGGTCCGGGAACAGCTTTATTAAGACATCCGGACCCCCCCTAGCGCCTGCCCGCAAAAGCGCGGGCACCACCTCCGGGTAAAATCGTCTCAATTAGGCGACGTCCAGGCACACGCGGACGCCGCCTCCTCGCGGGGGGCCACTACAGCGGGTGGAGGGGAAAACCCGTCCCGTCCACCCGCGGCCACACTCAGGGCGGCATGAGGCGCTGGTATGCGCGCCTCCGCCGCCCGGTTCGCCGGCGGCGAATTAGGTCCGAGTGGAGATCGTCCTCCCGGACCCTTTCCGCCGCCTCCTTCTGCGAGATGACGTCCTCACAGAAGGTCGCGACCGCGGTAAAATTCCTGTCGCTACCGGCCATGGAGCGTATGACGGCCGGTAGCGAGAGATCCCCTCCGATGACTGCAGTGAGGGCCCGACGCTGCGTCGCCCAGGCGGAGCAAACCGCCAGCGTGTGCTGAGCCGAGTCCTCACTGCAGTCGCAGTGGTGACAGGCGGGACTCAGTTCCCTCCTAGCGACCGAGTGCAGGTACTTCCCGAAGCAGCCGTGCCCGGAAAGGACCTGCGTCAGTCGGAAGGAAAGGGTCCCGTGCTGCCGCCCTGCCCACTCGACGATGACCGGCTGGAGCGCCTCCACGGCGGCAAAGCCAGCACGTGGAGCCTCCAGCCGGGACGACCAACGAGCCATGGTGGCTCGGCGAGCGGCCTCACGCCATTCGCGTACCTCTTCGGGCGGGGGCCGACTGCCGCTTCCCGCCCGGAACTCAGCCGTTCGCCGATATACTTCGGCGAGCACTTCCGCCTCCAAATCCCACGGGGGAGTCCCGGCCAATGCGCACGCTGCCTCCGTCGACACGGTGCGGTATCCGCGTATGGCTCTGACCGCCATAACCCTCTGAGGGCGCCAGAGGCGCGCCCTATTCTGGGCGGTCAGAGCTCCCGCCCACACCGGTGCACCGTACAGTGCCATTGACCGGACAACCCCCGTGTACAGCCGTCTTGTAGCGACGCTGGGCCCGCCCAAGTTGGGCAAGAGTCGCCCAAGGGCGGACGCAGCGCCGACCAGCTTCGGAGCAAGCTGTCGGAAGTGCTCGTCGAAGAGCCACCTACCGTCGAGGATCAGGCCCAGATACCTTATGTGGGCCTGAACCGGTACGAGGACCGAGTTGACCACGATAGAGGCGCCAGGGGGTGGACCACGACGGGGCCCATGGAATAAAAGGGCCTCCGTCTTATCCAGGGCCACCCGCAAGCCCAGCGCCTCGATGCGCCCGACCACCAGGGAGACTCCCCTGGTAGCCAAACGCGCCGCCTCTTGAAAGTTCACCCCCCGGGCTGTGACAAGAGTGTCGTCGGCGTAACAGATTACGCCCAGCCCGGGGGGGAACTCGCCTCGAAGAGCCCAGTCGTATCCCATGTTCCACAGGAGTGGTCCAAGAACAGACCCCTGCGGAACACCGCACGACATGGGCCGACGACTCAAAACTCCATCTCGGTCCTCGTACATGACGGTACGCTCCTCAAGATAGTCTGCCACCAGCCGCCTCAGGTACTGTGGCACCCCATGATAGAGGAGTGCTTCCCTGATGCAGCTGAATGGCAGACTATTGAATGCGTTGGCGATGTCCAACGACACCGCCAACAGCACACCGCCACAGCTCACTACGTCTTCGGTCACGGCCCTCAGGCGCAACACAGCTCCGACCGTCGAACGCCCCGCTCGAAAACCGAATTGGGCGTCCGACAAATCGGGGCCGACCTCGCCAAGGTGCCGAACGATGCGGGCAGAGAGGACCCTCTCAAACAATTTACCCGCCTCGTCCAGCAACACGATGGGCCTGTAGGCCGCGACCGAGTCGGTAGGCCGTCCCGGCTTCGTTAAAAGCACCAGCTTCCCGCTCTTCCAGCAGTCAGGGAAGCGTCCGGACGCCAGGCTAGCGTCGAACACTTCCCTGAGGCGGTCCGACATGTGGTCGAGGGCCAGGGCCAATGCTCGGGCAGGAATCCCGTCCGGCCCGGGGGCGGTGTTCTTGGAACGAATCCGTAGAACAGCCGCCCCTATCTCCGCCTCTGTGACGGGCGGAACGTCCTCATTTTCGACCTCCCCGTCGTGTCTGGCCAAAAGGGCCATCGACGGGGGTGTGTGTTCCGCCCGTTGCGGGAAAAGGCCCTCAACCACTTCCTGCAGGAAGCTGGGCTGGAGAGTCTCCGTAAGGGGGGGGCCCGACGCGCGGAGCTTTTGTTGCGCCGCGCGATATGGGCGACCCCAGGGGTCACGATCGAGACCCTCCAGCATCTCCTTTCTCTTCTCCTCTTTGGCGCGGCTAATGGCCAGCTTCAGAGTTTCCCGCGCCTCTCGGTACTCCTCATGAAGTTGGTCCTCTTCCCCCTCTTCACGGTGACGCCGCCGGCTGCGAGTGTAGGACCTCCGGGCACGAGTACAAGCCGCACGGAGGTCCGCCACCTCCTGGGACCACCAGTAAACCTCCTTCCTCGGAGGCCGACGACCTCGGACGCGGGGCATGGCCGCATCGCAAACCTGCGTAATCGCATCGCGAAAGCGGCCTGCCCCCATGTCTACCTCCTCAGTCAGAGGCTGCGGAGACAGCCAAGAGTAAATGATGGCTGCCTCCTCTAGTAGGTCCCTGTCCAGCTTCGAAACAGCCCACCGCGGAAAGCGGGAAGAACGCCGCGCCCCGTGACCCCTTCTGGGGTCCTGGGTCCGGGAGAGCTCAAATCGGATATAGAGGTGATCCGAGAGCGTCTCAACCTCTTCCAGGACACGCCAGTTCCTTACTCGTGCGGCGAGAGCAGGGGTAGCGAACGAAAGGTCCACTATCGACCCCCCCTGCTGTCGCACGCACGTGTTGGTGGAGCCTCTGTTTAGAAGACAGAGGCCCACCGATGCCGCCCACTCCTCCACGGCATCGCCCCGTGCGTCCGTCCTGGGGGAACCCCACGCAATGGACTTTGCGTTGAAGTCCCCCAACACTAGGACGTGCCCAGACGCTAGTCGCCGCATCGAGGTCTCCAAGTTGTTAACTGTACGCCAACCCTAATCTAACCTCTTGCCGCCGTAGAACTCGCAAATTGCAGTGCAAAGCACTTTGCGGCCCTTTCCGAATGCTAAGTAATAATTACTCGCCAAACGATGCGATTATTGCTACGTAAAACCTCTAATGCTGCCGAAAATAATATAAACTGGCATTAGTATTGAAACGTTAGGTAGAACACTGGTTGGTCCGAAGTTATTATCAGTGGAAGATATCTAGAAAATAGGCTTCATTCTTATTGTAGGGTTTGGCTTGAATACTAAATGTATGTATATATATATATATACATATAATTAAATTAGATATAGATAGAATTAGATAATAATAATTAGAAAGATGTTTTTTTGAAAGACGCTTTAAGAAAATTTGTCCATATATCACATTATTTAGGTCAAAACATGATTACATTCCTTTAAACAATATGTTCTGGTACAATGGAAACACTAAAAATGTATATTGGCAAGGATGATCCTATATTACTTTATTTATTAAACTGATTAAATAAGCTTCTCGGACAAGTGAAACATTATTAATAAATATAACAAAAAAGTCCCTATACTACTGCTAAGTAAAGCCCAGTTATAAAACACTTGTCAAAAAAAATACAAAGTATAGTAATAAAAATATAAATAGTAAGGAAAATATACATGTATGCCTCTAAATTATAGAGGTAATACATTCATACATAATAAGTCCATTACTCATTATCTCACACGCACGCATACCCACGCATACATTTGGAGCACAAAGCTGATTTATCCGGAAATTACCGGTTTGTGACACCTTTGTGTCATTGTAATGGCGACGTGAACACCACACCATCGCGTTAGAAGGGTTAACTTACATAGCTACTCATCAATTTCATATTTAAAGGAGTCTGGTCTTAGAATAGCTCAATGAATTAATGTGTCATGTAAAGGGAATAAAAAGTAGTATCATACTTTGTTAGTAAGATAAAATAAGAGACAGTAATATCAGTTAATAAAAAAATACAAGTTTGATTTTCAAATGCAAAATTAGAAAGTTTGATATGTCAGATAATCAAAAATCGAAGACTAGACTTAATAATTATAGTTTACTAGCTGACCCGACAGACGTTGTCTTGTCTTAACTATGAACATTGAATTCGAATTGGTATAGTTAATTAAAAACAAAACCAAAAACATAGTTCCGACCGATGCATCTGTCTTAAACGATATTTGCAGCGCGCATTCTGTCAATCGCACCAACTGTCAAACGACTGACAGTTATGTATGTCAAAAGCGCTATGGTAAACGTTGTCCTGCCGGAACGTAGATATACGTGGGAGAGCCATGCTTCGGCACGTATGGGCCGGCTCGACTCCGCTCGATACCACAGCCTCACAGAAACCCGGCCATGCTTTTCGCCGCGTGAGTGAGGTTCCCGGAGGCCCTAACCCTGCCCCCTCCCATTTCCCGTCCTTCCCCTCTCCTCCCCTCTAATCCCCCTTTCCCGTCTTCCCGCTCCTCCCCTATTCCCACCTTAAAGAGCGGCAACGCACTTGTGACTCTTGAGTTACAGGTGCCCATGGGCGGCGGTAGTCATACATACAAAGTTTAATTTTGAAATGGCAATTAGAAGGTTACAATTTTCTATCAAACTTTTGTTAACTCTTTTGTTTTAAATAGAATTCTAGTAACGAGGGTCACAAATTATTAGTATTCGAAAAGGTAGGCCAAATTTTTTTGCAAATTGCAACACTGAATTTTTCGAAAACCTTTAAAGGAAGAGGCACGCGGATGGCGGAAAACTATGCGTCGCTTCGTGCAATTAAAGTCATGGAGCGCTGTACGGGACAGCATCCTTTTGCGGCTCTCAGCGGCTCTAATCTTGAAAATGTATTTTTTATGGACGAGGCCCATTTTCACATTAACGGGCACGTCATTTAGCACATTTATCGCTGGGGCAAGGAAAAACACTTATACACCTGTTCTTAAACACCAAAAGCCATTCACCCAAAATAACACAGTATGCTAGGCTGTCGTACCTGCAAAGGGCACAATTTGGTCCGTATTTCTTTGAAAATAGTTAAAGAAATAACGTGACTGTCAACTCAGCGGAATACGTGAAAAGGACTTGGATGCAAGACGACGGAGCGATGTGCCGTCGAACGTGACTTTACCGGTAGTCAAAGAAATAATTTCAAACAAATTGATTTCTCGTAGAGGTGATATTCCATGGCCTCCGAGGAGTACGGACCTTACACCTTGCGATTCTTTCTTGTCGGGATACCTGTAAAATCGTGTGTTTGTTACAACAAACGACAATATCCCAATTAAAACAGAATATCCATTAGAGATTAGACCAGAGATAGGCGTTAAGTCCCACAGCATGTGTCCTTGTGTTTTCCAAAATTTGCGTAGTCGTTTGCTGCAGTGCCAACAGGAGTACGTCACGACAATGTCATTATTAATTAAAATAAATTTCATAAGATGCGTTGCGTGCTACGTTAAATAAATGATTAATAAAATATCGTTTGTAGTTTTACTTATAGGTACAACTTATGTAACATGAAGCGCTAACAATTTTAGAAAAAATCGTGATTTCGTGATATAGAAATATTATTTTGAAACTGACACATTGACCTTCAAAATGAACCGATATAGTTATTATTATTAGTTATTGGGCGTTAGTGACCGCGCCACAGTATTTCACTAATGCGGTCATTATCGAACACATGAAATAATTGTAACCTGTATCAGTTCCAAATAAAGAATTTATTTTATTTTATTTTTTATTTTAATATTTTGTAAGAGAGGTCTGACATTAATAAAACTACGGGCATTTACGTATACGGTTTTGGTGGAATTTCCAGATTCTTCTTCCTTTCCAAAAAAACGTTTCAAGCTATTTTTTTTTAACTACATAAATTAACAATATTTCGGTTACACATAACGTTCCTAAAATTTTACTATACCTTTCTGCTCCGCATCGTTCATAGCTCTTATATATAAATATAACCTCAATAATATTTAAATTCTAGAAAATAACGAATAATACTACCTACCAAAGTTGATTTAAAAATAAAAAATAAAAAGTAAAATTTTAAAAACTTTTCTGTAAAAAGATTTAAATAAATATAATGCTAAAGCGTTAACTAATTTACTATATAACTAACGCATTTAAAATATCTACCTCAATTTGGACTAAGTTTTTAATGGTCAATAAATTCGTGTAACTTGTTAGGTGTATGTACTTAAAATAGATAAACTAAATCGAAAACAAACAAAAAGACAAATTATTTATAAAACCAAATGTGTAACAAGAAATTTACCTACACAAGCGAGCAAAATTATACAATGAATTACGAACGAACGACACAACCTAACTCTTGAATAATAATAATAACTTCACACATCTTACACAGCCGTCTGATCCCAAACTAGAATGTTTGTTGAACAACAACAACAAACAAACTGTTGATTTTTTACATCAAATTTTATATCTGTGACGTAGACCGTAAAGTTTAAAAAGCCGTAGCTACGAGTATACAAGATTAATGAAGATTAGACCGAGAGAATTGGCATGAACAACCCTTTCGGAAAATTCCATCAATAAAGCTATCAATCAATCAATCTGTGGTCGTCCTCTCCGAGCAATTGACCGTTTGCTATAAAATGTGTACTCGCGAAGTAAGAGTTAAGAATGATTACAGCACGGGTATTAAAACAGGTATTCTCATAAATCTATGTTTTCGAACCACATTTCGAGTAGACTAAGTAGTTTAGAGAGTAAAATAAAATAGAGCATTTTGTTCTTTTCTATAATCCCGATGCGTTACACATCACAAATCAAATTGGCCAGAAAAACTATAAACAAGTCATTAATTATAAAATACTACAAAAAACATTACTGTGTAGTCTTTGTTCTATTAACCCGAGTTTAAAACAGTAAAAGTTTTGACATCTCATGTATAGCTCTTGGAGTTAAAACCTTCCTCTTTCATGAAGATTTGATGATTTGTCATTTGAAAACACTTCAAAAAATATATGAAAGTCGATGAAAAGTTTAAGAGCAATAGATTATCGTGCTATGTGAAACGGAGAAATGAGCGAATGTGATGAACAGTGTTGTATATATGGAAGTTGACGGATACAAGAGTGCGTGCGTGAAAGAGAATGTGGCTAGAAGAGAAGTAAGCAGTGAAATGACGAATGAAAGAGTAGAATAGAAGAAGACAAAACATTGGTATTGGTATTGGGCTCTGTTTCGTTTCGTGTTTGACTACCGCCGCCCATGGGCACCTGCAACTCGATAGTCACAAGTGCGTTGCCGCCCTTTAAGGTGGGAGTAGGAGAAGATGGGGGAGGGGGGAAGAGTGGGAAAAGGGGGAGAGGGGAATTACGGGAATAAGGGAGAGGGAAGGGTTAGGGTCTCCGGTGACCTCACTCACGCGGGGAAATGCAATGCAAGCATTGCTTCACTGCCGGTTTTCTGTGAGGCCGTGGTAACGAGCGGAGTCAAGCCGGCCCATACGTGCCAAAGCATGGCTCTCCCACAAAAATTTGGTGGTGATGGTTTTGTAAGAAAGAGAACAACAACAACAAAAACGCTGTTCAAGAGAACACTTTCTCATAATTATACAAATGCTATTTAGTTATGATAATAAGAATATTAGTAACGTCAAGACTTTTGCTTATCTATGGACTCGGCTCACTTGCCGCGCCCCTGTTGGAAATTGGCAACATTAAATATATTTCAGTATAACTTTTTAGTTATTAAGTTGCAGCGATACAAAAGACCAGAAATGGCCGAGGTAGCATGGCACTTAAAATAATGATTATATTAAGTGGCAACATTGTAACTTCATTTCTTCTTCTTGAATTTAAACCAAGTGCATCGCACGATAGGACGCGGGTAGGAATTTTATGATTTTCACAAGTAAACCTAATAATTTTATAGAGTAGAGTATAGAGAGTTTATTACCAAGGTCAAGATCCCTTCAGCTCCTTAGTTGCTTTTCTCCTCCAAGAGAGTAAATTGCTTTTGCATACTGCAACGGAAATCGAGATCCACGTTCTAGTTTATTAAAAATGATGAAAACGAATCCTTTTAATAAATTGCGTTTCTTTTTTTCATCAAAAATAAATAATAAAACCAGGCACAATGTGTTGCTACACAAAGCAACGCAACTGTGTATTATGATATTGCAAGAGAAGGGGCTTGTGACGTGAAAAATTACTATCGAATGGTAGCATTTTTCACCTTTCCTCGCAGGAAATTTCGCGAGGTTAAACAAGAAATACAAAGCTGGAAGTGACTCCTGATAAACGTATTAACTGCGTAATCGTAATCAGTGACTTGATTATGCACCAGATATGATTAGTATTTAAAAAATAGCAACAATTTAAATAAGTATGCTCTGCGCTGCCTCCATTATACGGTAGTTTACTACTAACTCAAATTAGTTTCAGTTTATTAAACCACTGTCGCGTCACTGGGGTGATTCGAATAAAACCACCGTATCGCACTATACTGTATATATTTACACAAATATAGCAACCAATACATGTACCTTGACGGGTTTAATTAGCAATAAATGTCTGGTCTATTTATGCCGCCATGTGAACCAAAACCATATCGCGATTTGGGATTTGTGCTACACGCCATTTATCGATCGATCGACAACTACATTTATGTTACGTCTAAACAACAATGGTAAAAACTTGCATGAAGTAACAACTTGTGACATCTACTGTGCTTTCGTTAATCATTTACTTTTAATGTTTTAATTTTGAAATAAAAAAATAATAACGAACTTGAAAATAAAAAGCAATCAAATCTTTTCAAAGTTTTATTTAACACTTGAGTTCCTTTTTTTGTTTTTTTTTATCATGTGGAAACTTCACCGGGGCTAATGGTGAAGTGGTATCTCGGAATCGAACCGTCTAAAATAACAAGGGGTTCCGTCAAAAGTAAGTCTATTGCAAAGGACTAGGGTATACCCTAGGAAGGAAATCCCGAGAACTCTGGCAGATCTTGGCCGCCTCCTAAACAAAAGGCATTACACCATTACGTGCGGAGGGCCTTATCCCCCTTCAGGTTCAGCAAGACGCGCAGAACATGTCGTACCACTGTCTCAGGCCTGCTTCTGCTAAGGTAACGGGCAGCCAAACCCCCAGGCCGGCGCTCAGCTCCGGCACCTGGTACCACTTTCTTTGGGACGGGAGAATACTAGCCTTCCCCCGTTCCCTTTCCGCTACCACTTTACAAAATAAGGCATCGGAATCACACGAATTTATTTTAACCAAAGGGCAACTACTCTTTTCTTATATGATAATAAAGAGCGTTCTTTGAGCATCTTTGACATTCGTTGTTGGCTAAATACATGATCACGATAGTTACTGCTTTATTAAACATGAAGGGTGTTCAATACAATCTACTGTGTCTTACATAAACCCAACTTCATAAGCCGCTTTCGTAATATAAAAGATGTTTCCTTTACAACTCAAATTATCTACTCAATAATCTTTAGATCCATGTAACGACCATGATTTATGAAATTCACGACCCCAAACATTTCAATTAGAAGTTTGACAAGTCACTCCCTGCTTGTATTGATTTATTTCAACCAATCGTCTACTTATTTACTACGAAATATAAGCAAACTTTTTGACATACCACTTTTATTCATTCAATGATGAAAACAAAGGAAGTGATTTAACATAGAATGTAACAGCCTGTTCTGACGTTGAAAATATTTCTTTATTGAAATGAGAAGTCGCTAAGTATGCCATTTTGTATTCTCAAACATGATTGTTGATTTTATTTATTTATTTGTAAACAAATAAACCTTCAACATGGTGTTGTACAAATATAATAACATTGCTTTATAAATTGCACTATGTAAAGTCTTTTAAATAAATAGCCAATCTCAGAAACAGACAATAGAGTGCACTTTCGCTTGCAAAGCAAAGCACGCTCATAAATATTCAGCATATATTTTAGTTCTACTAGCTAGCACGCGCACCATATTATTTGTCGATATATTTTGTACGAATAAGAGCTCTAACGCTCTGGAAAGCTGTAGCCAGAATCATCTGCGTGCGTATATAATGCCTTTAACATTGCACTGAAAATTTTGAATAGAAACTTTTTAGATATTTGGTGAAATATTTTAAGAATGAAGTACATTACCGAGCATTGTCAACTGTAATATGTGACTTTTGGAAGCTCCACACGTCATGTCATGTCAATATTTCAATTAAAGTAATATTGTAATCGTTTTTCCCTTAAAGGTTTTTTAGTTGATCATTTGTTCTCGTAGTACTTAAGTATATTAAATGTGTAAATGGAGACTTAATCTCGATAATATTTATAAAGTACTAGCAGTTCCCGCACGGCTTCGCTCGCGTACATATTTATATATTTTGCGTGGAACCCTAATTCTTTTTCCGAAATAAAAGTAGTCTAAGTTACTCTTTATAACACCGGCTATCTACCAGTGAAAGTCCCGTGGAAATCGGTCCATCCGTTCCGGAGATTAGTCGGAACAAACAGACAGAAAGTCAGACAGACAAAAATTTAAAAAACACTGTTTCAGGCATAGGTATCGTGTAAATAACTGTATGAGCTAAAAAAACACTATAACTTTGACATTACAAACAGACACTTCAATTTTATTTATTTGTATGTATTGATAATACCTTTTTTGGTTACCCGACGTTTCGACTAAATTGCACCGATCGTGGTCACGGCCAGGCTGGCCAAAAAAGGTAATGTACCTTACAAATATTATCGCGTACGAAACGTCGAAATTATACAAGCATTTGATTACCAAATCTTATACCTGTATCTTGAAATAAACATAAACGTTACACGTCTCATAAGAGAAAGATTGTCCTTCTATGGGATGGTGCTTTGTGAATGTTTACTTCACTTCTACGTTCTTCGTGACTTTTTGGACATATAAATGAAACTTTCTTTGTGTAAGTATGGCACCAAGCAAGCAGATGAGCCGATTAGAACATTTTGTTACGAGGGGTTTTAAGAAAATACTACTTGTAAAGTAGATAAATACTAGTATACTGGTTAATTCGTCAACAAAAGTTCTCGATCTCAATCCCTTAGCGAGTACGCTATCGCGTATTCGCGCACAGTTCAACAACAATAAAAATCTGTAACGTGTGCAACTGACACTATAGTTAATGTTTCAATCAAGTTGGAACAGACTACTACGAGAAGTTAGTAAGTAGGTAAGTATTTTAGATAAGTATATTACGTTGTTTTTATTCCGTCATTTCAATCCGTATGTACTCTACCTTATTTTTAAGCAGCTTCTTTCTACATATCCCCTTCCGCCTCCCTCCGTATAACCCAATGGTTGACTGGTAAACAATGCCAATGATGTGTTGCCACCTATGTGTCTAGTACCCGATATTTTTTTATTGTAGTAAAGCAATATTACGAACGTAATGGGTTAGTCTTTTCGGTATTCTTTTGGTTCAGAAGGCAACAACGTGTGTACAACGAATTCATTCAGTTTTTAAAGGTGTTGAACAGGAAACAAAATAACGGCCATCTTTTTTTTGTTTTTCTTTTTGGTCGAGCGAGTAGATGGGTCACCTGATGGTAAATGACTACCGCCGCCTATGGGCTCCTGCTCTCTATGGGCTCTTGTGGAAACCCCCTCGGGCCGTCACCCCACCGGGGTTTTCGGCGGGGCGGTGTGTCGGAAGGGTTAGGGCCTTTTTTTTTTTTTTTTTTTTTTGTGCGTGTGGAAACCCCCTCGGGCCGTCACCCCACCGGGGTTTTCGGTGGGGCGGTGTGTCGGAATCGAACCGACTAAAACCACACGGTGTGCCGTACTGCGCCTTAAGTAGGAGGGATCCGGGAACAGCTTTTATTAAGACATCCGGACCCCCCCTAGCGCCCGCCCGCAAAAGTGCGGGCACCACCTCCGGGTAAAACTTAAAATCTCTCAATTAGGCGACGTCCAGGCACACGCGGACGCCGCCTCCTCGCGGGGGGCCACTATAGCGGGTGGAGGGGAAAACCCGTCCCATCCACCCGCGGCCACACTCAGGGCGGCATGAGGCGCTGGTAAGCGCGCCTCCGCCGCCCGGTTCGCCGGCGGCGAATTAAGTCCGAGTGGAGGTCATCCTCCCGGACCCTTTCCGCCGCTTCCTTCTGTGAGATGACTTCCTCACAGAAGGTCGCGACCGCGGTAAAATTCCTGTCGCTACCGGCCATGGAGCGTATGACGGCCGGTAGCGAGAGATCCTCTCCGATGACTGCAGTGAGGGCCCGGCGCTGCGTTGCCCAAGCAGAGCAGACCGCTAGCGTGTGCTGAGCCGAGTCCTCACTGCAATCGCAGTGGTGACAGGCGGGACTCAATTCCCTCCTAGCGACCGAGTGCAGGTACTTTCCGAAGCAGCCGTGCCCGGAAAGAACCTGCGTCAGTCGGAAGGAAAGGGTCCCGTGCTGTCGCCCTGCCCACTCGGCGATGACCGGCTGGAGCGCCTCCACGGCGGCAAAGCCAGCACGTGGAGCCTCCAGCCGAGACGACCAACGAGCCATGGTGGCTCGGCGAGCGGCCTCACGCCATTCGCGTACCTCTTCGGGCGGGGGCCGACTGCCGCTTCCCGCCCGGAACTCAGCCGTTCGCCGATATACTTCGGCGAGCACTTCCGCCTCCAAATCCCACGGGGGAGTCCCGGCCAACGCGCACGCCGCCTCCGTCGACACGGTGCGGTATCCGCGTATGGCTCTAACCGTCATAACCCTCTGAGGGCGCCAGAGGCGCGCCCTATTCTGGGCGGTCAGAGCCTCCGCCCACACCGGTGCACCGTAGAGTGCCATTGACCGGACAACCCCCGTGTAGAGCTGTCTCGTAGCGACGCTGGGTCCGCCCAAATTGGGCAAGAGTCGCCCAGGGGCGGATGCAGCGCCGACCAGCCTGGGGGCAAGCTGCTGGAAGTGCTCGTCGAAGCGCCACCTTCCGTCAAGGATCAGGCCCAGATATTTTATGTGGGCCTGAACCGGTACGAGGACCGAGTTGACCTCAATGGAGGCGCCAGGGGGTGGACCACGACGGGGCCCGTGAAATAAAAGGGCCTCCGTCTTATCCAGGGCCACCCGCAAGCCCAGCGCCTCAATGCGCCCGACCACCAGAGATACCCCCATGGTAGCCAGGCGCGCCGCCTCTTGAAAGTTCACCCCCCGGGCCGTGACTAATGTGTCATCGGCGTAACAGATTACGCCCAGCCCGGGGGGGAGGTCTCCTCGAAGGGCCCAGTCGTACCCCATGTTCCACAGGAGTGGTCCAAGGACAGACCCCTGCGGAACACCGCACGACGTGGGCCGACGACTTAAATTTCCCTCTCGGTCCTCGTACATGACGGTACGCTCCTCTAAATAGTCTGCCACTAGCCGCGTCAGGTACCCTGGCACCCCGTGATAATGGAGTGCTTCCCTGATGCAGCTGAATGGCAGACTATTGAATGCGTTGGCGATGTCCAACGACACCGCCAACAGCACGCCGCCACAGCCCACTACCTCCTCAGTCACAGCCCTCAGGCGCAAAATAGCACCGATCGTCGAACGCCCCGCTCGGAATCCGAATTGGGCGTCCGACAGATCGGGGCCGACCTCGCAAAGGTGCCGAACGATGCGGGTAGAGAGGACCCTCTCAAACAGTTTACCCGCCTCGTCCAGCAACACGATGGGTCTGTAGGCCGTGACCGAGTCGGTAGGCCATCCCGGCTTCCTTATGAGTACCAGCCTCCCGCTCTTCCAGCAGTCAGGGAAGTGCCCGGACGCCAAGCTAGCGTCAAACACCTCCCTGAGGCGGTCGGATATGTGGTCGAGGGCAAGGGCCAACACTCGGGCAGGGATCCCGTCCGGCCCGGGGGCGGTGTTCTTAGAACGGATCCGTAGAACAGCCGCCCCTACCTCCGCCTCCGTGACGGGCGGAACACCATCCTCCTCGTTCTCCCCGTCGTCTCCGGCCAAGGGGGCCACCATCGACGGGGGTACGTGTTCCGCCCGTTGCGGGAAAAGGCCCTCAACCACTTCCTGCAGGAAGCTGGGCTGGAGAGTCTCCGTAAGGGGGGGGCCCGACGAGCGGAGCTTTAGCTGCGCTGCGCGATACGGGCGACCCCAGGGGTCACGATCGAGACCCTCCAGCATCTCCTTTCTTTTCTCCTCTTTGGCGCGGCTAATGGCCAGCTTCAGAGTTTTCCGTGCCTCTCGGTACTCCTCATGAAGCTGGTCCTCTTCCCCCTCTTCGCGGTGACGCCGCCGGCTGTGAGTGTAGGACCTCCGGGCACGAGTACAGGCCGCACGGAAGTCCGCCAACTCCTGGGACCACCAGTAGACCTCCTTCCTTGGAGGCCGACGACCTCGGACGCGGGGCATGGCCGCATCGCAAATCTGCGTAACCGCATCGCGGAAGCGGCGTGCCCCCATGTCTACCTCCTCGGTCGGAGGCTGCGGAGACAGCCAAGAGTAAACGATGGCTGCCTCCTCCAGAAGGTCCCTATCTAGCTTTGATACAGCCCACCGCGGAAAGCGGAAAGAACGCCGCGCCCCGTGACCCCTACTGGGGTCCTGGGTCCGGGAGAGCTCAAATCGGATATAGAGGTGATCCGAGAGCGTCTCAACCTCTTCCAGGACACACCAGTTCCTTGCTCGTGCGGCGAGAGCAGGGGTAGCGAACGAAAGGTCCACTATCGACCCCCCCTGCTGTCGCACGCACGTGTTGGTGGAGCCTCTATTTAGAAGGCAGAGGCCCACCGAAGCCGCCCACTCCTCTACGGCTTCGCCCCGTGCGTCCGTCCTGGGGGAACCCCACGCAACGGACTTTGCGTTGAAGTCCCCCAGCACTAGGACGTGCCCAGACGCAAGTCGCCGCATCGAGGTCTCCAGGTTATTAAGGAAAACCTCGAAGTCGCTCAGACTCCTGTTGGGGGAGAAGTAGACACCATATATGGTGATCCCCCCCCATTCGGCGGCAACATATCCATTACCCTTGTCTCTTAGCGACAAGGGCGGGGAATGAGCCGCCGTGGAGCTGACGACTGCCACGGAGCCGTCCCGGTCACCCATCCAGTTGGGACGGGGAGGAACGTAGTAGGGCTCCGCAGCTACGGCTACATTGACTGACCACTCCGCCATGGTTTGCAAGAAAAGATCTTGCGCACCGGCAGAGTGGTTGAGATTCGTCTGGACAAGGAGGCTGGTGACTTGGTCCATTTATTGGACCGTCTCTACAGCCTCCTCCATGGGCGACGACGTCGACGCACGACTTACATGGGAGGTAGCCTGGGTCGACTGGCTAACCCCCGATGTACGCTGAGAAGCGCGGGGAGGCTTGCAGCCCCCCTGGCCCATCTGGTGATTGGCGGGCAGATTACCCGCCGCACATGCTGGGCAGTAAGGGGCAGCGGAACATTCCGCCGCCTTGTGCCCCGGTTGACCGCAGCGGAAGCAAAGTCCGCTGCAGTCAAAGCAACTTGCACACTTGACGCGAGTGTGCCCCGATGCTAGGCATTTGAAACACCTCATCGGTCTCGCCGTCAGGACTGTGACTCTGGCGTTCACGAAACCGACGAGGAGCCTGCCGGCGTCGCCCAAGGATTTGGCCGACGCCACGGGACAACTGACCCACACAGCGCCAAGGCCTCCTGGACCGGGGCGGATGGTGCCAACCCTGATGTGGTCCGCGTTGCAACCTGTCTTCTCCTGAACTGCAACGCGGACATCCTCGACCGTGACAGAATCGTCCAGGCCCGAAATGCGCAGCTCCGCGCACTTGGTGGGCCTGGCGATCTTCACGCCATCCGTTATTGGGAATAATCCCCGCAACTTCTCAGCAAAAGTGTCGGCAGCCTTCACACCTTCAGCCCCGGGGAACTCCAAGACCCGAGCTCCCGTTTGGGCGAGGCGCATCCTTACACCTGAAGCCCCGAATTCACTGGCGAGGCTATCCCGGGCTTTCTTGAACACGGCCGCGTAGGATAGCCCGCCGTCAGCCGCTTCCGGTGACACGGTGATCACCACAGCCGCCGTTTTCGGTGGCTTCAGTTTTCGTGGCCTCTTTGTAGTGCCCACTGCCACCGATGACGGCTGCGGTTTAGAGGCTGCTTTATTGGCAGCCTTCTTATTCCGCTTTCGGGACTTCTTCTTGTTTCCCTCGACTTTCTCCCATCCGTCGTTAGAGGGGGCAGACGTCGAGGGGCCAGATGCGGAAGGGCCAGACACAGTTTTGGCACCAGAGGGAACTGTCGTTCCTTTAGGTGCCGGAGTGGGAAGGGGTGGAAACTTCGCCGCTGCTTTAGCTGAGGCCTTAGTGGGCTGCCCGGCTTTCGATGCCACTGCTTTTGCTGCAGCCTTAGCTGGTCGTCCAGACTTCGGCGCAGCTGCAGAGACTGGTGCTGATGTCGCCGCCGCATAGGAGACTGCGACGCGACCACCCGAGGCAGGAAGCGGCGTCGGACCCGATGCGGCCTTGGCCTTATCACCGGCTAGTGGCGGTCGGATGATGGGAGCCGGAGGCAGTCTTGCCTCCAGGCCTGCGAGGCGCCCGTCCATCATCCTCCACACCGCGTCAATAACTTGACGCAGGTGGGAGTCCGGAACTTCGGAGAGAGAGGGGGCGGAGGGCGGGGTCTGCACCGCAACCGGGCTCAGTGACTCAGGGCACTCCGAACGCTCCCGAAACTGGGCAAACTGAGCGCTCAGCTCGGCAACCTGCTTCGTCAGGCGATCGTTTGACGCTGTAAGGCGGTCATTCGCCTCTTGCAGGCGAGCCACATCTTCGATGAGGCTCTCAACGACCCCAGACACGGTGGAGGAGGAGTCCTTCAGGGCTCTGACGAACGAACCTTTCAGGTTAGTGGACTTGGTGGCCACTTTGTTTATAATGGCCACGGCCGCGCATGTCCTCTCCTTCAACGTCACCGGTGATTGAGGGACAGAACCCCCTTCCACCGGTGCACGGATCTTCGTCAGGAGATCTGCGATCTCCTCCTCCGCAACAATTTCGCCCTCCGCACGAGCTCGCGCATACACTCCCGCCCTAGAGAAGACGGAACCAGCCGGAGCTGGGATCGGTGTACGCGACCTTGACCTCCCTCTTTGGCTACTAGCTATTTTGGGAGGGAGCATTTCTGTAGACGGTTCATCATCCTCGTCCCTTGAGCGACCTCGCTTTCGGTTGTCGAGGTCGCGGATCTCAAGCTCCATCTCCACAACCTCAGGATTGAGATTTGCCACTTCCGTGGAAGATCCGGCCTTGGAGCGTAATCGCTCCGACTGTCTGCTCCCAGGAGTCGTACTGACTTCTGGGAGCTCCACCGAACGAGTAGTCAGACATGAAACTTCGTCGTCCGTCGACGAAGCTTCAGATACCTTCTTACTTCTCTGGCTTTTTTCTTTTCTTTTTGTTTCTTTAATCTCCTTCTTTTTTTCTTCAGTATTGTTTGGTTTTAAATTATTTTTCATATTTGTACCCACGAGTGGGGGAGAACTAAAGGTCGACCCGGGCAGAGATCCCCCAATACCCGGGCAAGCGTAGATTTATACCCAACCGAGGGGTCCGCACGTGCCCCGGCTGGGAGTGCGCTTGCGGCTGAACTACCCATCAGCCATGCATCCCCTGGTCACGCACCAGAACACGGGATTTGGGGTGATTTTTAGAGAGGTTTTCTTCCTCGCAGTCCGGGCGGCTAAGCCAAGACCCTCGTCCCCGATCGGAGTCGCGAAACATGACCACGACTCTTTTCGGGATTACGATATGCCGACGGTGGCAAGGAAACTAAATCTTCCCATGCCTGCTCGGTGGCAGTGTGAGTGCACGCCGAGCCCGTCTTTCTTCCTCCACTGCTGACAGCGGAGAAACGTCGACCCGTGGAAGGGTCCCTCCTTCGTGATTTTTTTTTTACCGAGGTTTTCATCCTCATAGCTCCGAAGAGCGAAGAGCCAACAGATAGATCTGCTCTGTTGGGCCAAGCCTCAACCAAGTGGCCGAAGAAAGATGGCCTCCTCTTCATACTAGAATATTAGCCGTTGGCGATGACGCCGTCCTCAAAAACTGAGGAAAAACAGGCAGCGTTATCGCCAACGTTTCCAGGGTGCACCACGTGGAGGTTTTCTAGACAGCACCCCGAAGGGTTAGGGCCTTTTTTTTTTTTTTTTTTTTGTGCGTGTGGAAACCCCCTCGGGCCGTCACCCCACCGGGGTTTTCGGTGGGGCGGTGTGTCGGAATCGAACCGACTAAAACCACACGGTGTGCCGTACTGCGCCTTAAGTAGGAGGGATCCGGGAACAGCTTTATTACGACATCCGGAACCCTCCTAGCGCCTGCCCGCTAGAGCGCGGGCACCACCTTCGGGTACAATCCTCTCAATTAGGCGACGTCCAGGCACACGCGGACGCCGCCTCCTCGCGGGAGGCCACTACAGCGGGTGGAGGGGAAAACCCGTCCCGTCCACCCGCGGCCACACTCAGGGCGGCATGAGGCGCTGGTATGCGCGCCTCCGCCGCCCGGTTCGCCGGCGGCGAATTAGGTCCGAGTGGAGATCGTCCTCCCGGACCCTTTCCGCCGCCTCCTTCTGCGAGATGACGTCCTCACAGAAGGTCGCGACCGCGGTAAAATTCCTGTCGCTACCGGCCATGGAGCGTATGACGGCCGGTAGCGAGAGATCTCCTCCGATGACTGCAGTGAGGGCCCGACGCTGCGTCGCCCAGGCGGAGCAAACCGCCAGCGTGTGCTGAGCCGAGTCCTCACTGCAGTCGCAGTGGTGACAGGCGGGACTCAGTTCCCTCCTAGCGACCGAGTGCAGGTACTTCCCGAAGCAGCCGTGCCCGGAAAGGACCTGCGTCAGTCGGAAGGAAAGGGTCCCGTGCTGCCGCCCTGCCCACTCGACGATGACCGGCTGGAGCGCCTCCACGGCGGCAAAGCCAGCACGTGGAGCCTCCAGCCGGGACGACCAACGAGCCATGGTGGCTCGGCGAGCGGCCTCACGCCATTCGCGTACCTCTTCGGGCGGGGGCCGACTGCCGCTTCCCGCCCGGAACTCAGCCGTTCGCCGATATACTTCGGCGAGCACTTCCGCCTCCAAATCCCACGGGGGAGTCCCGGCCAACGCGCACGCCGCCTCCGTCGACACGGTGCGGTATCCGCGTATGGCTCTGACCGCCATAACCCTCTGAGGGCGCCAGAGGCGCGCCCTATTTTGGGCGGTCAGAGCTCCCGCCCACACCGGTGCACCGTACAGTGCCATTGACCGGACAACCCCCGTGTACAGCCGTCTCGTAGCGACGCTGGGTCCGCCCAAATTGGGCAAGAGTCGCCCAAAGGCGGACGCAGCGCCGACCAGCTTCGGAGCAAGCTGTCGGAAGTGCTCGTCGAAGAGCCACCTACCGTCAAGGATCAGGCCCAGATACCTTATGTGGGCCTGAACCGGTACGAGGACCGAGTTGACCACGATAGAGGCGCCAGGGGGTGGACCACGACGGGGCCCATGGAATAAAAGGGCCTCCGTCTTATCCAGGGCCACCCGCAAGCCCAGCGCCTCGATGCGCCCGACCACCAGAGAGACTCCCCTGGTGGCCAAGCGCGCCGCCTCCTGAAAGTTCACCCCCCGGGCTGTGACTAATGTGTCATCGGCGTAACAAATTACGCCGAGCCCGGGGGGGAAGTCGCCTCGAAGGGCCCAGTCGTACCCCATGTTCCACAGGAGTGGTCCAAGGACAGACCCCTGCGGAACACCGCACGACATGGGCCGACGACTCAAAACTCCATCTCGGTCCTCGTACATGACGGTACGCTCCTCAAGATAGTCTGCCACCAGCCGCCTCAGGTACTGTGGCACCCCATGATAGAGGAGTGCTTCCCTGATGCAGCTGAATGGCAGACTATTGAATGCGTTGGCGATGTCCAACGACACCGCCAACAGCACGCCGCCACAGCTCACTACGTCTTCGGTCACGGCCCTCAGGCGCAACACAGCTCCGACCGTCGAACGCCCCGCTCGAAAACCGAATTGGGCGTCCGACAAATCGGGGCCGACCTCGCCAAGGTGCCGAACGATGCGGGCAGAGAGGACCCTCTCAAACAATTTACCCGCCTCGTCCAGCAACACGATGGGCCTGTAGGCCGCGACCGAGTCGGTAGGCCGTCCCGGCTTCGTTAAAAGCACCAGCTTCCCGCTCTTCCAGCAGTCAGGGAAGCGTCCGGACGCCAGGCTAGCGTCGAACACTTCCCTGAGGCGGTCCGACATGTGGTCGAGGGCCAGGGCCAACACTCGGGCAGGGATCCCGTCTGGCCCGGGGGCGGTGTTCTTGGAACGGATCCGCAGAACAGCCGCCCCTACCTCCGCCTCCGTGACGGGTGGAACACCATCATCCTCGTCCTCCCCGTCGTCTCCGGCCAAGGGGGCCATCGACGGGGGTACGTGATCCACCCGTTGCGGGAAAAGGCCCTCAACCACTTCCTGCAGGAAGCTGGGCTGGAGAGTCTCCGTAAGGGGGGGGCCCAACGCGCGGAGCTTTTGTTGCGCCGCACGATATGGGCGACCCCAGGGGTCACGATCGAGACCCTCCAGCATCTCCTTTCTCTTTCCTTCTTTGGCACGGCTAATGGCCAGCTTCAGAGTTTCCCGCGCCTCTCGGTACTCCTCATGAAGCTGGTCCTCTTCCCTCTCTTCGCGGTGACGCCGCCGGCTGCGAGTGTAGGACCTCCGGGCACGAGTACAGGCCGCACGGAGGTCCGCCAACTCCTGGGACCACCAGTACACCTCCTTCCTTGGAGGCCGACGACCTCGGACGCGGGGCATGGCCGCATCGCAAATCTGCGTAATCGCATCGCAAAAGCGGCCTGCCCCCGTCATGTCTACCTCCTCAGTCAGAGGCTGCGGAGACAGCCAAGAGTAAATGATGGCTGCCTCCTCTAGTAGGTCCCTGTCCAACTTTGAAACAGCCCACCGCGGGAAGCGGGAAGAACGCCGCGCCGTGTGACCCCTTCTGGGGTCCTGGGTCCGGGAGAGCTCAAATCGGATATACAGGTGATCCGAGAGCGTCTCAACCTCTTCCAGGACACGCCAGTTCCTTACTCGTGCGGCGAGAGCAGGGGTAGCGAACGAAAGGTCCACTATCGACCCCCCCTGCTGTCGCACACACGTGTTGGTGGAGCCTCTGTTTAGGAGACAGAGGCCCACCGATGCCGCCCACTCCTCCACGGCATCGCCCCGTGCGTCCGTCCTGGGGGAACCCCACGCAACGGACTTGGCGTTGAAGTCCCCCAGCACTAGGACGTGCCCAGACGCTAGTCGCCGCATCGAGGTCTCTAGGTTGTTGAGAAAAACCTCGTAGTCGCTCAAACTCCGATTGGGGGAGAAGTAGATACCATATATGGTGATCCCCCCCCACTCGGCAGCAACATATCCAGTACCCTTGTCTCTTAGCGACAAGGGCGGGGAATGAGCCGCCGTGGAGCTGACGACTGCCACGGAGCCGTCCCGGTCACCCAGCCAATTTGGGCGGGGAGGAACGTAATAGGGCTCCGCGGCTACGGCCACACCTATCGACCACTCCGCCATGGTTTGCAGGAAAAGATCCTGCGCACCGGCAGAGTGGTTGAGGTTCGTCTGGACAAGGAGGTTGGAGACTTGGTCCATTACTGGACTGTCTCTACAACCTCCTCCATGGGCGACGATGACGACGCAGGATTGACATCGGAGGCAGCCTGGGTCGATTGGCTAACCCCCGAAGTTTGTCGAGAAGTGCGGGGCGGCTTGCAGCCACCCTGCCCCATCTGATGATTGGCGGGAAGATTTCCCGCCGCACACGCTGGGCAGTGAGGGGCGGCAGAACATTCCGCCGCCTTGTGCCCCGGTTGACCGCAGCGGAAACATAGTCCGCTGCAGTCAAAGCAACTGCTGCACTTGACGCGGGTGTGCCCCGACGATAGGCATTTGAAACACCTCATCGGTCTCGCCGCCAGGAGTGTGACTCTGGCGTTCACGAAACCGATGAGGATTCTTCCGGCATCGCTCAAGGTCTTGGCCGACGCCACGGGACAACTAGCCCACACCGCGCCAAGGCCCCCTGGACCGGGGCGGATGGTGCCGATCCTGATGTTGTCCGCGCTGCATAGTGTCTTCTCCCGAATTGCAACGCGGACATCCTCGACCGTGACGGAATCGTCCAGGCCCGAAATGCGCAGCTCCGCGCACTTGATGGGCCTGGCGATCTTCACACCATCCGTGGCTGCGAAAATCTCCCGCATCTTCTCGGCAAAGGTGTCCGCCGTCTTTGCGCCTTCAGCCCCAGGAAACTCGAGGACTCGAGCTCCCGTCTGGGCGAGGCGCATCCTGACACCTACTCCACCGAATTCACCCGCGAGACTATCCCGGGCCTTCTTAAATACGGCTGCATAGGATAGCCCGCTGTCGGTTGCCACCGGTGTTACGGAGACCACCACAGCCGCCGTTTTGGGTGCCACCAGTTTCCGGGGCTTTTTGGTGGCAGGCACTGCCACGGATGGTGCCTGCGGCGGAGAGGGTGCACTATTGGCAGCCTTCTTTTTTCCCTTTCGGGACCGCTTCTTTCCTCCCTCGACTTTTTTCCACCCGTCGTTAGAGGGGGTGGACGTGGAGGGGGCCGTTGTAGATGGACCAGGTATGGGCTCACTAGAGGGAGCAGTAGTCGCCCCCTTCGGTGCCGGAGTGGGAAGCGGAGGGAAATCTGCTGCCACTTTTTTCGCGGCCTTCGGCGGTTGCCCGGCCTTTGGTGCAGCCGCTTTTGACGCAGCCTTAGCCGGTCGACCAGCCTTCGGTGCTGCTGCAGGCACTGGTGCTGACGTCGCCGCGGCATACGTCACAGTCACGCGGCCACCTGAGACGGGAAGCGGTGTCGAGGTGGTTGCAGCGTTAGCCTTGGCCGCGGCAAGTGGTGGCCGAACGATGGGTGCTGGAGGCAGTCTTGCCTCCAGGCCTGCGAGGCGCCCGTCCATCATGCGCCACACTGCGTCAATTACTTGACGCAAGTGGGCATCCGGAACGGGGGAGATGGCGGGGGGCAGGTTGCTGGGCAACCGGGTTCGACTGCTCAGAGCAATTCACCTGTGACCGAAATTGGGCGAACTGAGCACTGAGCTCCGTGACCTGCCCCGTGAGTTGGTCATTTGCGGCCTGGAGGCGCGCCACGTCCCCAATGAGGGTCTCGACGACCCCTGAGATGGCGGAGGAGGAGTCCTTAAGGGCCCTAACAAAGGAACCCTTAAGGTTCGTTGATTTGGTGGCCACTTTGTGGATGACGGCCACCGCCGCGTTCGCTCTCTCCTGCATGGTCGCCGGTGTTACGGGGACAGAACCCCCTACCACCGGCGCTTGAATTTTCAGCAGGAGATCTGCAATCTCCTCCTCCGCCATATTCTCGCCCTCCGCTCTTACTCGGACATAGGCCTCTCTCCCAGAGAAGGCGGAGCCCGACGAAGTTGAGACCGGCGTGCGCGACCTCCCTCTATGGCTACTAGCCACTTTGGGAGGAAGCATCTCATGGGACGTGTCACTGTCCTGATCTAAGGATCGTCCGCGTTTACGACAGTCAGTGTTGGAAACCTCCACTTCCATCGATTCTTGGCTGTCTGCCATCGCACCGGAGTTTCCGACAGATGACAGGACAGACCTGGAACGCAGACGTTCCGAATGTCTTCTGCTCCCAGGAGTCGAGTTGACACCTGGGAGCTCCTTCAGGATAGGCGTCTCTAGTAGAGCCTCATCTTCTTTAGACGAGGTGTTCGCCTTCTTCTCCTTCTGCTTCTTATTTTCTACTTTCTCCGTCTTTTTTTCGTCATTTATTGTTTGTTTTTTAAGTTTATTTAGGTACTCCATAATTAAACCCACGAGTAGGGGAGAACTAAAGGTCGACCCGGGCAGAGATCCCCAATACCCGGGCAAGCGAAGGTTTATACCCAACCGAGGGGTCCGCAGGTCCCCCGGCTGGGAGTGCGCTTGCGACTGAACTACCCATCAGCCATGCATCCCCTGGTCACGCACCAGAACACAGGATTCGGGGTGATTTTTTAGAGAGGTTTTCTTCCTCGCGGTCCGGGCGGCTAAGCCAAGACCCTCGTCCCCGATTAGAGTCGCGAAACATGACCACGACTCCTTTCGGGATTACGATATGCCGACGGTGGCAAGGAAACTAAATCTTCCCATGCCTGCTCGGTGGCAGTGTGAGTGCACGCCGAGCCCGTCCTACTTCCTCCACTGCTGACAGCAGAGAAACTTCGACCCTGGGAGGGGTCCCTCCTTCGTGATTTTTTACCGAGGTTTTCATCCTCATAGCTCCGAAGAGCGAAGAGCCAACAGAAAGGTGTGCTCTGTTGGGCCAAGCCTCAACCAAGTGGCCGAAGAAAGATGGCCTCCTCTTCATACTAGAATATTAGCCGTTGGCGATGACGCCGTCCTCAAATACTGAGGAAAAATGGCAGCGTCATCGCCAACGTTTCCAGGGTGCACCACGTGGAGGTTTTCTAGACAGCACCCCGAAGGGTTAGGGCCTACGGTAACCTCGCTCACGCGACGAAAAGCAATGCAATCATTGCTTCACTGCCTTCTCTAGCAAGGTGGGAATGGGCTCAAGGTTGAAAAAATAAATTTCGTAAAGCTCATCGATCTCACCATAGATACCTATTTGCTCCAAACTGCAAAGGTATATCGGACCACCTCAAGGCCTTGAAATTAGCAAAGTAGCCTATGTGCTATTCCAGACTAGAATCTATCTCTGTGCCAAATTTCCCTACAGATCTGCTCAGCCGTTTTTGCGTGAAAGAGTAACAAACATCCCATTATCCATCCATCCATTTATCCTCACAAACTTTCGCCTACATAATTTTAGTATACTATTATACAATAGTGGTTAAAGATCAGTTGTTGACATCCTGAGACATCCTGCAATCGTATTAATGTAAAATATCAGTTGGTACGTTAACGATTAGTATATCATTATGTCCATAAGATATTTATTCAACGTAATAAGTAAAGTGGCAGCCCTATTAATGTTATCGTTTACCATCCAGGAAATGAGCTTGAATCTTGTACAAGGGTTAAAATAATTAAACGTTGAAGCTCTCAAACGAATTAACCGTTGTGTTTTCCTATGATGTAAAAGGGTTCATTTTATACTTTAAATTATATTTTTACTGTTACAACTTTTTTGAAAAAAAAATGGATTATTTTTTTATTACCCTCTGCTACTCGTAAATTGAGGATTTGTTTTCACGAAAATTTACAAACTCATTATGAACTACTACGATTGTACGGGTAATAATATTTTAGTTAACTAAGTTTCGTAAACCCTTCTCCTTCATATAGCTTCTACGTACGTCAGTATAATAGTTACACCCGGTTTTACGATTACATTAGTGTTTTTTTATTAATCTTACCCACAATCAAGAGCAGCGGCTTAATAAAACGAATCTACAAAATGTTTTTGTTTTTTTTGGTCGAGCGAGCAGACGGGTCACCTGATGGTAAATGACTACCGCCGCCCATGGGAATGGATGAAAAGGGGGGAAGAGAGGAGAGCGGGAAGAGGGGGGAGACGGAAGGGTTAGGGCCTCCGGTAACCTCGCTCACACGGCGAAAAGCAATGCAAGCATTGCTTCACTGCCTTCTCTAGCAAAGTGGGAGACAAAATAGTTAAAATATAGCACACTAGCTACTAGCCGTTCTTAGCAGTTTCACCCGCACTTATGGTCACAGCTCCTAAGGGTTGTAACGCACCAACGCACCTTTCTCAAGATTTTTTCTATTAAGTGCTAAAATGTAGTTTTGATATTAAGGTCATTTAACAAAAAAATTTATAAGTGCGAGTCTAACTGGTGCACCGAGGGTTTCGCAAGCAAACTTGAATGTAGTACGTTAATCTCAAAAATGGATTCTCGAAAATTTTTCCCCGTTTTTTCGAAGACAAACTTGACTTTGCAATTCTAAAAATATTGTCCCATACATACATACCTAATAGAAGAATTCCCAAACCCTATAATATTACCCATGTAATAGCTGAAAATAAAGATATTTCCAAGAAAAATGGGTCTGAGCTGAGCGCTTTCAGCAGCCGTGACTATGCTGAGCTCGTATTTTGAAAAAGGTTCACAGTATATTTCACCTAGTTTCTAGCAGTATTTATTGAAAACTTGAACAAACTCAAACTAAAATATAACCACATGAATAATATGAATATTATATATTTTACACGCGGCCTCATATTAGCTGAACGGATGTACAGACGTACATTATTGTAGATACACGTGCCCTGAATATTTGAGCTTGAGTTACGGGTTGAGGAAATAAAATGTATTGAACTACACACACTGTATAGATTGTGTACGTGCCTAGGTGAAATAAAGGTAATATTTCGTGGATAGTTCTACAGGGTTACCTCTGGGACTACATTAATATGTGTTGGTCTTAAATTTTTATTTTTTATTTATTAGGTTCACCAACGTCTGTTTACACTTTAAACAATGGATAATACATTCACAAAAATAATCATAGTGTAACAAACAGTTATAAGTAAACACCTCATGCTAATGCGTAGTTACAAGTCATATCGTCATAGGTATAAGATTTGTGTGTGTTTGTTTTGTATGTATGCGTGTAAGAGCATGCGTGTGTGTGTGTGTGTCTGTGTGCATGTGTATGAGAATTCTCGCGCGCGTGTGTGTGTATGTGTGAGCATGCGTGTGTTTGTTTTGTGTGTGTGTCTCTTAAGTCTTGAGCTTATTTACATAATAAGCTCAAGACTTAAGAGGTTTATTTATTTATTGCTTTTTAGTTATTTCGTCGGTTTAATTTGTTGTTAAAAAGATTTTTTTATGTTTTTTGATCAATTAACTAGAAAAGTCGTTACAAAAATCCAAAAATATGTTTTAGAATTACATAAAAATATATGAAAATATGTAGCTATCTCCTAAAGTCTTTCACAAAGGCAATCTTAGTTCCGTTTCTATCGACTTTCTCCGAATTTTTTGAGATGATCATAATGTTTAAACAAAATAACCTGCATGATGAAAATTTTCCTAGCAAAGTTACAAGCCACGCATTCATGTAATCCCCTTGCATATACGATAATGTTCCAATCTGTAGTAATATTAAACTATTCTGACAGTATATAGTGCATAACACCTTTCACCACAATAGTACCGAGTAGAAACACAAAGTATTATGATACTGTATGGACATTCATCTCAACTAGAGAACGCTTCGTGATTAAATTTCGAACATAATTCATATTTGTTTTGTTTAATTGGCCAGTATAATTAGACACGAACAATGACAGGTCAAAATATACTGGACGCATACTGTGAAAAAATGTTACTTGTAATTGTATATAGGTATAATAGCCTTGTCTCCACATACCTTAAAATAAATAATAACTTTAAAATAATTAAAAAACATGGTTTTATACGTAAGACAGTAGTGTATAATTATACTTTTAACTTTGTGTCACGGAAGCTATTTCTTTGACTTTATAGTTATTAGTTTAACCTCATAAATGTGTGATTAAGTGGTGTGTCTAGTTGTCCTTATTCATTTAATAAACCTAGTATATTTAGTACTGTATAATTTTGTACGCTACTTGTTAAATTTTAACTACAATAGAAATAGAAAACCATTATTAGACTTATGGAATGTCAAACGACATTATTGTACATAAAAAATATGATAACTTTTAAACTTTCGCGTTCCATGATGTAATATTATTTACGTGTTAAAATACAATAAAATACGCGTGATCGCGTTAATTCCCGTAAACATGTACATTATTATATATTATTTTAAAAAAATTGCGTTATACACAAGTTATTGGTCATTCAATTCATTCTTCTTTTGATGTTATTAATTAGTTATACCGAAAAATAGAATTGACTAGACTCTTACTACACTATACTACTCTTAAAAATCAACTAAAGCATATATGTGTTCGCTTTTGCAGTCAAATCAGCGTCACATTAAATCGCCTTACACCACATTAAATCAAAAAACTCATCACGAATAAAAAAATAAATCTTACCGAATCCATGGTCACCGTACTCCACATACGCAGGTAATCCTAATTGCATAGATTGCGACCTGGCAAGAGCCCAACTGTCGTGAGCTTTCATTATTGACAATGCAGTATTACATACGACTATGTGAATTTCCCATGCAGTAGAATCGTGAACTTCCTTAATGGCGATAGATTAGATTTTACATTCTTCTAGAAAGTTACTATATTGATTGATACCATTACATGTAATATCATAACGCAATGGGGGTTTAATACGCTTTTGGCTATTCCTTCATTGTTACATTCCTGAGTGTCTGTATGCTTTTAAAAATAAAATTTGGTAAATACCTGCTAGATAATTATTATAATAGTCTTAGGTCTGATTTTTCCATACTCAGATAGAAGTTATTCCTTTGATAAAATTTTGTACAACAATGTTACCTATAACTATTAAAATACACAAGTGTATACTTTTCGATTGTCGTTGTTGTTTAGAAGTATAACGTATATTATAAATCAATATTGTATCGCAGATTAATATTTTACTTTATTGCTTGTATGTAATGTGTAAAAAGGGAGCTACATCTACCAACAAACTGTAAAAAGCAGTTTGGCAGAAGTAATATATATAAGTAAAAGCAGTATTGTCTTTGAATAAATAATTTTATTATTATTTTTTATTATTATTATGTACTGATATACATACATACTGATGTCATAAATAACTTAAACAAACATGGGGTCTAGGCATTGAACTCTTTTCCTAATCGTATTAAGTTAAAAGAAAGAAAGTTACTATATTGAGTGAATGGTATCACTTAATATAGTAACTTTCTTTCTTTACATGTAATACATGTATAATACATGTAATACACAACTTAAACAAACATGGGGCCTCGGAATGGACTCTTGTCCTATTCGTATTAAGTTAAAAATGTAAAACATGTTTGAGTTTTGAATGTGTAAATAATTTCCAACCATAATACTCATGCTCATAATGTTTGTACAAACACACACTCAAAACCCAAATATGGTTCACATTTTTTTTTTGAGAGAAAAAAGAGCGTTGATTTAAGATCTAATGCCAGTTCCGTAAAAAATCTGTACCTAATACTCTTTATGCCTGAAAAAAAAAAACGAAAAATGAGTTTTAATTTTTCTGCATCATAGATCCTCAAAAATTGTGAAAATGTGTATAATTACAAGCGTCAATACTAAGTTAGGGGCAAAGTTATAAAAAAAACATGTAGTTTTTTTTATAATAAATCGTTTTTTGTTAGGCGCTCAAAGTGAAACTTTAGAATTTTTCAGAAAAAAACTAGTAGAAATATCAAAGCTACGCTTGCATTGGAAATTATGAAATTTTTCGTTTTCTTTTAAATAAAAACTGCATGCACCAAAAATTAGGTTCTTACGACACTGTGCATAAATGTCAAATTAATACTAATTTTATTATTTTTTGTGGTGTTTAAACCGATAGAACAGGATAAAAACCACATATGATCACAACTATCGATACTCTGTCCATGCGTTCATTTTATTTTTTGACAGTTCCATAATTATGAAGGCAATTAGTGACGACCTAACACATTGCCAATTCGATTAATAACAACAATCGATTTTATTTTAGAGAAAGTTTTAATCGATTATACAAAAGTAAAAATATATTTTTTTTCTAAAAATACTGAACTGCAAAAAACTGAAAACTCCCTAGAGGTACTATTGTTTATTACTATACGCATATTCATTTATTCTTTTTGGTACAAGTACTTCCTAAGGTATAGTGGCAACAAGCAGAAGGCATCTAATAAAAAGATATAGGTAATATCTTACTTCTACTGTCAGTAAAAGCAGTGAATAAATACAGTGAAAATCAAAATGCAATTGAAAATAATGTGAATGTAAAAGCCTCGAAGGCCCAAATTAACTTATCTAAAACTGTTACGTCTACATTCAGGTAGGTAATTCTAATTGCTAGGATTTCAACCTGGCATTAGTCCAAATGTCTACGCGGAGTGCCTAAGAGATTAATTACATAGATTTACGGTTATAGGCCCCTGTTGGCAAACGTTCTTATTTATTGTTCAGATGATTTGTTTTGTTCAATTGCTGGTGCTAAGCTTTGGTAGGCTTTTGAGCGTGCATTTGGTTATTGTGCTTTGATTTGAATTCAGCCATTATTTATGTTTACGATTAACGAGCTAAAATGGTAATGAGCCAGCAATATAGTCCAAGGTAGTAACAATAATTGGAGAACAAATATGTTTGAATGGAGACTACGATACGCCCACTTAACAAGCGATATTGATAAGCCTCCCTTTAGGACTTCGCGTCCTTATGCGTGTTCTGTTTGACTTGCCGCTTTCTACGACCACAATGCTTGTCTCCAATAGGGCGTTTATTCTCACATCTCCGAACCTAATGGTCTTGCGTGATACGGTTCCAGGAAATTTCCTTGAGAACGAGAGTCCCCTAGAGCTGCAAGTATCCGTAGTCTACGGCAACCGTTTACGATCAGGCGGGCCAAAACGTCACGCAAACACTTATAAGAGCCGCTTGGACGCCCGCTCTAAAATAATGACAATATTTTTAAAGTGGCAAAGAGCCAATGGAATAAGGCCATTCAAGATGTCATTGGGGGAGACCTAAGTCCAAAAGTAGACCTATCCTTTCTCGCAGCAGGTAGGGAATACATAGTTACTATTTATTTACAGATGCTATGTTAAATTATTTAAGCATAGTGTTAAAAGAAAAAATACAAGGTTAGTTAAACCTCGTACACAACATTTGTTCAATATATTTTTTAGTTGAACAATGACCTTAATGTAGGCGCCCTGCGGCACGATGGACCGACGACCTGAAGAAGGTGACTGGCAGCGGATGGATGCGGTTTGCCCAAGACCGGGAGTTTAGATGGCGCTCCTTGGGGGAGGCCTTCGTCCAGCAGTGGAGGGCAATACGCTGATGATGATGAATGACCTTAGTAATTATAGTTTAATAAAACTTACGTGGGAGAGCCATGCTTCGGCACGTATGGGCCGGCTCGACTCCGCTCGATACCACGGCCTCACAGAAAACCAGCCGTGAAACAATGCTTGCATTGTTTTCGCCGCATCACTGAGGTTACCGGAGGTCCTAACCCTTCCCTCCCCTATTCCCGTCCTTCCACTTTCCCCCCTCACCTCTCCTTTAAACCCCCTCTCCTGTCTTCCCGCTCTTCCCCCCTTTCCCCCTCTTCCCCTATTCCTACCTTAAAGGGTGGCACTTGTGACTTTTGAGTTACAGGTGCATCATCACGCTTCAATGGGCAACCGAATTAAAAAGTAAAAAAAAGTTCTTAAAGTAGTGACTTTCTTCCTGGTTTCATTATCAGACCATCATTACCAAGCCAAATCTGTTAAACTTGCCAAAACGAATCATATGACCCCAAACTCGAGAGGTTTAACTAGCAGCCACTAAAGAGTTCCACTATCCAGCTCATGACTGCATCATCAGATCAGTTTCAAGATGCCAAATTATAATATTGTCATCCAAACTACATATACATACAAAGTTTCATTTCGATACGACAATTTTTAGAAGTAGATTAAAACTGACTTCCCAAATTTGAAGCTATAGTTGTTGGACTAGGAGTAAAGCTAATAAAAGCTTGTAAAAATCGAACAATTTTATTTATCGAAATCAAATGAAATTAATTTTAATACATATAAAAATGCTCGTGTAATGAATGATGGGGTACAAAAAATTATTTGTAGTTTTTTTTTCAAATTAATGTGGCCATGATTTAGAACGAAGAAATTTGTAGCAAAACTAATGTAACCGGCATAATTCTTGCCACTAAAAAGATAAAAAAATCCGAATGCAATGGCCTGTCCATCTAAGTTAGAAGCAACCGATGGCCGTTGATTAGAAATAATTCTCGGGCAGAAAGCGCAACGTAGGTCGTCCCCTTTTGCTTGAAAGACCGACCACCTGGTCAAAGTTAAAATGCGCCATCTAAAGTGCATATTTGTCACTATAATGACTGTGAACATCGTTAGTTGAAAAAAAAACGAAAACCTACGACGTTAACTGCAATCAACCATTTACAATTTAACGCGTCATATCTCGATAGTTAATAATCTATCAATGTTGAATTGTAAAATTGTAAACTGTCATACGTCAGAAGTCAGAACGCTCCTTGGGCTCTGATTGGTTAAACGTTAGTAGTTTTCGATTTCATAATTTTTATTTTGTTGCTACACATGACGTAGTTATTAATCTAAAAAATAAATTATTTACCTGATAATAGCAATTAATAGCGAATTTTCTTTATTTAACTTCTATGTTTGTTTCCTAACTTTATGGATGCAGAACGATCTACCGCCAAAGCCGACCAACTAGGGACGGTTCATAATTTCACGGGTGATAAAAAACGACAGATTATAAACCCTGTAGGTTCATTCACAATTTCACGATTTGAAATTGATAGATTACTTAACTATGGAGAAATAGTAGTAAATGGTTCGCGGGAATATTTATAAATTAACGATCAAACGGTTACATATACAACGCAAAACGTAGCCAGTAATCCCGCTTCGCACCATGGCCCGGCTGACATTATCACCTGACCTGATCAGAGTATCCTTTCTTTATAAATATTGGATAGTTATAATTTAAACCTTGTTACTCCACCAAAATATTATTGAAATGAAAACTTCTGTAGCTACGTTTAGCGATTTTAGGTAGGGGCAAAACATATGGGTTCGCGTTACCGACTTGTTTGTGTTACGTAATGAGGATGTCACATTACCATCAGCATCGTTAATAAATAAACGCGTGAGGTTTCTTAGGGACACCCGGTTGATACGAATTTCTTTTCGCTGTATATAAATATATTTAATGGATTGAATAAATTGTATTAAAATTTAGTGAATATTTTAAAAACTCCAAATTAAAATTGCACCTTGTGTGAAAGTTGCCCGAAATAAATATGGATATTTACATCATATACAACAACTTTAAAGTGCGGTAGTATCGCCCAGAAACCACAAATGGTGTAAATAAAATAAATCAATTCGCGGCAATCAGCATTTTTCGTTGCGCTAACACTTTTTCTCGCCTATCCATCCGCCATCCACTGAGCAACTGAAGTGTAACTTGGTTCCGAAAACGTAAGTTATTATTCCAAAATTGTATGTTTTCACTTCTGTCGGCTGTCCCTATGAATACGTATGTTTTTTTAAAATCACTTCAGTGTCATCACAACATGTCGAGACAATCCATTTTGGTCTATTTAAGGTTCTATTGTTGAACATTGATGATCATGGAATACTAAAAAATTACATTCTTATCATAATATATTCAAATTATTGCTTCTACTTTGAATCCATTCCTACATAATGCTCTGAACAAATGTTCGTACAATAATGTCAGTTTACTGCCCACAAAAAAGCCGTACATCATTTTAGCAACCATTACTAAGAGCTTGCTAATTCTATTTCCTTTGACGCACATACAACCTACGTATTAACACATTTGAATTATTTACAAGAAAACGGTTCAGTTGTCCGTCCGTCCGACATAACTTCAATTAACGCCTCACAAAGGACGGGTTTATGCAAGGAATATTAATACGGAATAATACGGATACGGGTTTTCGGACCGTAGGAATATAACTTGGATTCTCGGACACTTCTGGCATCGTGTCAACAGTGAATCTGAGCGTATTTGATATTAATACCTTCAGACAGTTGAATTCGCTGTCAGCAGACGGGCATCCATGATGGCAAATTTATACTGTATAATATAACTCTAAAAGTTTAGACAAATGAAATGCAATGTTTAAAAACTTACCAGTTGTCATGAAAGTTTAATGTAATCTTCCTGATAATAATAATAATATATTGGGACATTTCATTTACATTAACACAAAGCTATCTACAGACATATTCATGCATGCAAATATTTGTATCAAACGGGAATCGAACCCGCGAGTTCAGGCGCTGCAGACGAATGCACTACCGATACGTCCCGAAGGTCGTCAATAATGGAAGCGCACTCTAAATAGATGCGATGTTAGCCTAGTGACTCATAACGTGATCTTACATTGCTATGAGCTAGGGTTTTCAGCCTCAATTTTCCGTTTTCCTTTTGGCTAGGAAATGAAATGATAAAAGACAGGCAAATTATTATCTGTGCATGTGTGGTATGTGTCACTAAATATTTTTAAATAATATATCAACTCAATCGGTCAAGTTGGTCAGAAATTATAGAGAAAATTTATGGAAATAGTAGATTAGGCGCGCTCTGTAATTTAACTACAAAACTACAAGTACTGCGGTTGGCCGGTCCGTTTAATAGATTGCAGTACGCTACTCGCAATGTACAATGTATGGCTTCTTGTTATCGTCTCGTTATCGTATCGTATATTTTTGACAAGTAATTTTAATAAATAGTTATAGGTATAATAAAACTCTGACTACAGCTCTAGCTCTATATATATGTACAATTTAGGTCTAAAATACATCATACGTTTAATGTCTTAAAATTAGAATTACTTCCTTTAGAACTGTAAGAGGACTGGAGACTTAACTTACGTGACTACTTAACGTGTGTTTCAAAATAATGTCTTAGAAAAAGAGTTTCGTGTAAATACAAGTATGAGTAAGAGTCATACTTGTATGTACAGGAAACTCTTTTTCTGATATATTTTGCCATAAGACTGAGAAAATTCAAAGGTGCAATGTTAATTCAAACCTCTAAAGTTGAACCGGTTTTGTGGTCACTTTATATATGTTTTTGTATAACGTACTATGAAATGAATGATAGCCAACACAATGTTATGTAACTACATAGGTTATTGGTAAAATTTGTGATTTAATTTCACGTAGTTTGTTCATATGATAAAAATACATTTCAGATAGACAATAAATACAAATTTATCAATGATCTCTGTTATCAAAATAAAATAAACCTATTCGTAAATAAATTTATATATTTATTTATTTTTTTACTATTCAGGTATTTTTTTTAAAGGATTCTAGTGGCGTGGGTCACACATTACTAGTATGTAGGGCACTGGGCAGGGTTCGAACTCAAAACCACTTGATTGCAAGTCCGACGCTTTAGCCATTACGCTACCGCCGCTTTTAATGGGTTAACGATTGTCATATTATGTTATATGTCGCATGTCACGAATGTGTGATGACATGTTGCATGAAGCTGAGTTAAAGAGCAGTTAAGTACAAAAGCTCAGTTAAAATAGCGTTGACAACCCTGTAATAAGAACCGAGAACATGCGATAATATCCCTGGTTCCCTTTCAATATTATTTAATTAAGTATTTGTAAGGGCAGCTTACCTTAATTTCAGGTAATTAAGCTTCTGTAATAGGTATTTTCTTTATTCTCTTTTAATACATAGTAATAATAGTAGAGATCGTATATAAAATTCGTGGTTGGTAAACAAAAAATGCTTTAGGCAATAAGTCTGCCTTTGCTTAGTTATTGTTTAGAAGATATTTAAAAATAAATAAAATAAAATGAATAACGTGTTCATAATTATAATGTGTAGTGAACGTTCACAAAAGCCATCTAAATACCTCTTGAAAAAATGTTACACCTTCTGTTATTGACTGGCTTCATTGAGGATAAATGGAAGTAGTGTTGACCTACTGGCAATTGGGGTATATAATTATAAATAACCATATCCACCATAATACAGAAAAAACTAAGGTTTCAAAGGTGTCCCAATAGGTATAATGTGGTATTAATGGACTGTCTTACTTATAACTAGCAACCCGCCCCGGCTTTGCACGGGTACAAATTATATACCAAAACCTTCCTCATAAATCACTCTGTCTATTAGTGAAAACCGCATGAAAATCCGTTCAGTAGTTTTTCAGTTTATCGCGAATAAGCAGACAGACAGACGCGGTGGGGGACTTTGTTTTATAACATGTAGTGATGTAATGATATATAAATAACATTATTACATATCGTTTTCTATTAATAACATATGTAAATTCAAAACAAATTGATTATTATAATTGAAGCAAAACTACATACTGAAACGAGCCTATGTCCTCTAGCACGTTGTTGACTTAAAAAGTAAAAGCAAAAGAAATGGTTCCCTCTCATATAAAACACTCTCAATTAACGTTGTGGCGACAAATTAATGTGGTCGATGTATACTAAAGGCGTGGTGTCCCTGAGCTGTGCTTGTCACTGCCTCCGCTCTGTAACGTTAGTGGCGGGGCTGGAATTATAATATAGAGGGTCTAGACTTCCAATTTCCTACATTAATAAATCAGCAGGCACGACAGTAAGTCTTATTGAATTGTGGCGGTCAAAAGGAAGTAAGGAAACCTTTGATGCCTTCGTAGTGTTGTCGATGTCTACGATTCAGTTACGTAACTTAAAATGTTATTTTTCTGAAAGATAAATATCTCAATTTTTGAAGTGAAAACTTCTTTAGCGGCGTTGTGCACTTTTTGGGATGGGTAAAAAATGTTAAACTCGCGTCAGGACACGTGACCCTGATAGAAAATTCGTAAGGCGGAACCGATTTTCTTTTATTTAAAAAAATATTACATTCGAAATTCAAACATTTATGAGCGGCCAGGAGCGTAGAACTTCCAGTGTACCCTATGTATACAATAAGATATGTTATTACTTACTTTTTATTTTTAACCTAATTATATTACATACAGATGTGTGTGTGTGTATGTATAGTCAAATACATTGTGAAGCTATGTTTTCACTTCTGACGTGCAGTCCTACGACATACTGTTTTCTAATAAGTTCATTTGCTAAAGCTTTTTGTATTGACCATGAAAGAATATATCTGTTTTTTTGTTGAAATAGAAAAAATAAAAAGTTACAAAACAAATATTTAACTAAATAAAGTAGTTACCATTTTTACACTGCAGTTTAATAAATCTGTGTAAAAAGTTTTGTATATTTTATTTGTTTTGAAATATTACAATATACACCTAACTTAAAATATTCATAACTGCTGAAATCTTCTTAATAGTGTTATCAAAAACTGTTGAAAATCTGAGATCATCCTTTTCCAAATTTTATTCCTGTTTAGGTTCAAAAACAAATTACGAAAATGTTAAAAAAACGTTTCATTGTTGCATGAAAATATAATAGCCATTATTCTTATATTATTATCTTCTTCTTCTACTTATATTATTATTATTTATCTACTAAAGTGGCCTACGAAAGCGCACGACTGACATTTAATCTATTGTTTCACGATAGTCTGAACTTAGCGTCAACTATACAACTCGACGAATTATTTTACATATGAATACGAGAAGTCATAAAGCGAGATTATGTTTAAGTGCTTAGACTTCTACCCCGTTAATTTAGCTGGTTTTCTATGAAAAGTAACACATACTTTATTCAATATACTATACAGCATTACACCAGCTAACTTTAGATTACGAGCGACAAAATATAACGTTTGCCACACTTCTTTATTGGTCCTTTTAGTCCAGCTAGTTTTTTATCGTTTTTAATTTTATTTAAATGGTAACTCTGTCTGTACAGGGCGTTGAGGATCACGTTGAGGATCACGTAACATAAGATCAAGCAACGTTACTAATCATCACCTTCTTGCCCTTATCCCGAATTTATTTGCGGTCGGCGCAATGTGTTCAGGTTTAGGTACAAAGACATTTTGCTCTCTTTCTTTTTTTTTATATTAAAGAGGCAAACGAGCAGACGGGTCACCTGATGGTAAGTGACTACCGTCGCCCATGGACACCTGCAACTCAAAAGTCACAAGTGCGTTGCCGACCGTTGAGATAGGAGTACGCTCTTTTCTCGAAGGTTTGAAGGTCGAATCGGTCCGGAAATACCGCAGGCGACAATTTGTTCCAGAGATTGGTTGTGCGAGGCAAAAAAATCTGGAGAACCGCACAGTGGTGGATTGCCAATTATCCAGGTGATGGGGATGAAAGTTTTGTCGCGTTGAATGATGGCAAAACGTTGCGGACGTTTAAGTCCGAACAATAATATAATATAAGATTTACATCACTGCCATGAGAACTGGCTATTCTAAATATTAACAGTGTTCGTCGTCACAAAGATAACAACATAATAAATGGTTAATGGCAATACATACGTTATCAAGTACAGGTGCCCATCCAACACACGCACTAACATACAATGGTTACACTAATTACCATGCCAACACATAATATTATAATAAAGATTTGTTTTCAATTATAAGTTGAGCAAGTTTCCTTTTTAACGCGTTCAACGAGTTGACATTTTTAATATCTGTGGGTATTTTGTTGTAAAAGCGCGCTCCTTTATACGTAATCATCGTTTTACCGTAGTTCGTGCGAATTCTTGGCAGAGCGAGATAACTATGGCGGTGCGTGCTAATCCAGGGTTTAGCAACCTTTTTTTTTTGTTTTCTTCTTCCATTCTCCTCTATCATTTGTCAGTTCACTGCATACTCCTTTTCTAGGCATATCCTGTTTCACGCAGTCCATTCATATTTTCTTTGGTCTTCCTCTAATCTTGTACCCGTCAATTTTCAAGTATAAAACTTTTCAATACATTTTGCTCATCCCTCCGTATCACCTGTCCATACCATTATAATCTGTTGCTCCTCAAATTTTCATCCATTGGCGCTACTTGCAGGCACCCTCAAATGTATTAATTTTCCATCCTAGTCACACACACATCCATTTTAACATTCGCATTTCAGCTACATGCAGGCGTCCCTCATCCGTTCTCTCTGCTTGCCAACATTCAGATCCATGCAGAACGGCAGGTCTACGTGATAGCAAAACGAATGTGGTCTTATCTTATTAGCTTTTGCCCACTTCTTCGTTCGCGTTAATGTAGATTTGACCAAATCTGTTCCTTGATAACATTTTTTTTCTGAATGAAACGTTCTCTTCGTGCCTTCTGTACTTCTGACTACGCATTTACGTTGTATGCAATTTTTTTTTTCTTTTATAAAGACGACTCCCGCATTAGGAATTACTCCTGTGTTGCATGGGACTTTACAAACAAAGAAACAACGGACACAAAGAACACACAGACTCATTTGGGAATTGAACCCACGACCTATAAGGATAGCGGTCAGGGTCACTAACCACTAAACTAACAGGCCAGTCAGCTATAGTATTGTGGATAATTAGTTGAGTAGTTGAGGCTTGACAAACAAGCGAACTTATTTTCGTGTTTATAATATTAGTTATGATTAGTGTGATTAACACAGCTACAGTAACGAGTGTTTGTAAGCATTGGTCCCCGCTTAACAGTAAGTTGTTATACTGCCTATTCCTAGGCGTTGGAACTACACAGCAGCATGTTTCAGATGACCGTTTTAAGAAAATTTATATTTAAAGATATTTTATAGAGTTTGTAATTATAATCTGTCAATACAATTGTCCTAAATTGTTTCTGAAGACTCCCGATTTGAATGTTATGACCAAATTCACAAAACAACATATAGTCCAGTCAATTAACCCAAAAAAGGGGTCAACCTCAGAATGAGAGACAATGCGCTGAAAACTTTTATTTTGGCATTCTAAATTAATATTGTCTTAAAAGTCTTATAAAATCTCGTGTCCGCGTTTTCAGATATACAAGGTCAAAGGTCACGAAAATCGTTTTATTACAAATATCTTCCTTTGCTCAAAGGATGTTGACATCTATCATAAAAATATAGAGCATTAAATTGTTCAAGTATAAATTTTGTTCTAAACATTTTTTCATACGCTTATTTGACTGGGCTGATAACTATATTAGTGTCAGTGTATTGTGAATTTCAACATACGTACAAGAAAGAGTGACCATAACGCTATCAAACGTTTCCTAAAAACCCGGCCAAGTGCTAGTCGGACTCGCGCAGGTTCGAGGGTTCCGTAAAATATTTTTATTATATGATGTAACTAAAAATTCACGGTTTTCGCAATTTTCCCTTTATATGTGCTATAAGACGTTGCTTCGTACTAAATTTCAAGATTCTGAGTTCACGGGAAGGACCCTGTAGGTTTTGATTCCATTGCGAGCGTCGCAAATTTGCGGAAATTTGCGGCATAAACGGCTGTATCTTTTGATTGCGTTGGCTTAAAAGTTTGATTTTTTCACAGCTCCAAGGGAGAGTAGATTTGAGTATTTGATATAAATATTAGCTTGATACCTCCACGCGTTCCTGAGAAAAAGATCTTGACAGACCGACAGACCCACGGACGGACGGACCACAAAATGATCCTATAAGGTTTCCGTTTTTTTTTTCTAGGTACGGAACCCTGAAAAGGTATATTAATTTGCCAAAACACTAAATAATGCTAAAATTAAGTAGCATAAACAACATACTCTCTTAAATCAAAAACCTTTACAACACCATATTTCAAGAAAATACAAAACTATATTTTTAATCAGTTCCCCATCAACAATTTCCTGGTTCTACTTCGAGTTATACCTAACATCCATAAATTTTATTACCTATAACCTCAAAAAACATACGCTTCGAAGGTACAATATACCGTGTACGTGAAAAATAATAAGCTTTTACTGGCCTATAATTTTCATAAGCTATTTGATGCCATAAGGCTGTTCATGGCTAGTAAAATAATACCATAACGAAGACCATAAAACGGTAAGAAGAACAAATATTTTGTTGATACGGCGTTTTCCACAGCCTTTGGATAATAAAAATCATGGATGGATGGTCACTGGATGCGGCGTGCTATTTAATGAAGCTTACGAAGATTTTTATTTCGCCAACGTTAAGTTGGTAAAGGGCATCGCTTTATACTAGCTTTTGCAAGCGGCTTCGATTGCGGTCAAGTTATTTTTTTTTTCCCTTGGGTATAGTACTTTTTTCGAGATAAAAGGTACACTATGACCTTTTTATGTCCCCCCTAATAAAAGTTACTTTTGCATATATGATATCAGTTAGGATCAGGGTGTACAATAAATAAAATTACAATTAAGAAATCTCCACGTTTGACATGTTTTATTTCACTCGTATTGTGGATAATTTCCGGGTAATACCCAAAAATTCAACTCTGTTACAGGGTTACAATTGGTAGCTATACATAATAGCTACTAATTATACCAATAAAAGCGCGTGATACCAATAAAGTCGGTGCCGGTGCGATACTTTTGTCAGTCGAGAGCCGCGCTCTTGCAGTGATTTGATATATGATTTGATTTGCTATATGATTTTTAGAAACTAACTAATAAAAATAGGCAATATGAAGTCCCTTTCACAATATACCAACCAATCGGACGAGTTAAGTGTGTAGTGCACGCGAACTCGAGATGCCCTTGCCATATAGATATCAATCCACTTCCCTAACATTTTTCTTACACTTACCATTACAAGTTGTAATCTCCAAATTAAGGTTTTATTCATCCCCGTAGTCAAAGTATTATTATGTACTTAATATAATTAGTATCTGCTTAATAGTATTTTTCACTTAAACATAACCTTTTGCCATAAATTTAATAACTTGTAAAATATAACGTACAAATTATAATGGTACAAATTGTAATACATTCAGTTAAAAGTCGACTACCGCCAAAAGCTTAGTAAGAAATAGACAATATAATCTATTGCAATCCCTCAGTGATAATCGAGTCATGTAATGATGATGAGCGATGAGCTCAGGTACGTCAAGTTCGATCCTCAGTCGCACAGCTCTGACACAAATTACAAATTATGTAATTATTAGCACTTACTCTAATACCGAGGTTACACACAGCTGGCCTAGTCAGTTGCAGCTGCGGTGCAGCTACTCGGATTGTGTGACCGTATCATACGAGTTACTGTCATGTGCGAGTCAGTCAGTAGCTCGCATCCGAGTTACTACAACATTTTTTGATTTTACTCGCCACTCGCCTTCACAAGCAGTAACTCGCACGCGACTCGGACGTCAACTCGCACATTTTTGCGTATGGACAGTTGCTCGTACGCTCGTGACACGTGGTTTATATTTATTTTCTCGGGGATCGTCATTACAGTATATTCCTTCTTTAAATATAAAATTCATTGCCCCTTAACTTTGCTTCCAATTTCTGACCTAAATACTTCCTTTCTCTTTTTTTGTCAGCATTTTCAAATTTCAGCGCAAAGAATTTTTGTAACCGTTTTTTTTTGTAAAGACAACTCCCGCATATTGTGATATGAACCATTAGCAGTCGTGTGAGTTTTGATAACGTTGCACGAGACATGTCATACGAGAAGTCGGACAGAATATGCGAGTGCGAGTTACTTGCTTGTGAGTTCTAAATAGTATTCAAGAAGGTTTGGGAACTCTTTTTAAATTTAATATACTACATATTTTAACGAAACAAGCACAATGATATTAAATAACTGGGCCTAGGTTTGAGGTACCTACTTAGAAGTATATAAAAAAAATACAAACTCACCCTGAAATCTAATTGACGACCTGAAAATTTTCAAAAACACAACAGCTAAAAATGATCAAAGTTTTCTACACAAAGCAAATGCTTGTAGGCATAGGTATATTCATGGAAACACGTGCATTAATTAGTAAAGAGTTTGCGTCGTAATTGCTAATAGACTCGTGTTGCGAGTACTGCAAACAAAAAAAAAATATTATGTGTATCCACAGACAATATATTTACAGTATATTTTTTAAATATTTTTACTGACTGACTTAAAATATATTTGATAATAACAGTTTTTTAATTTAAATAAGTAGAAAGCAACATGTATTGGGACGTAGTTTTAAATGAACGTTCGTAAAAGTGTTCGTACGGTTTTTTATGATCGATGTATGTACACAATACATTAGGATTATAAGAAATCTGAATTCAATTGTGAGAATAAGTTTTCTTCCCTTTTCTTGGTTTAAAAACAATTTCAATATATTCAGGGATCCCCCTAGTTTATAAGGTGAATATCAGTTTCTCCACGAGGTAGTTCCAGACTTAAACCCATTAACTAAAAAAATTATGAAGACAGTATACTTTTTTCTGTTTTTTTTAAGACAACTCCCGCATTAGGAATTACTCCTGTGTCGCGGGGGACTTTACAAACATACAAACAATGGACACAAAGAACAAGAACACCCAGACTTTAGAGGGAATCAAACCCACGACCTATGGCATAGCAGTCAAGGTCACTAACCACTAGGCCAACAGGCCAGTCCGATTACTTCTGATTAAATTGATGGCGGATTCAAAGGTAATTTAACTTTCACTGAGATTCGCCGTATGCCATGGTGTTTTTGGGGGTCACTATTGTTGATCCTGGTATACAGTCACAGACTTTGGGTGGGATTTGTAAGGTTATACCAGTTCGCGGGATAATAAGTGAGGGTTCTGAGTCCCTACAGCAACTAAAACCAGCAGTATGACTTTAAGATACACTAGGTGATGTGGCTGTCGTTCTTCTAACTTGTTCATGCATTTTGCCATGTTAGATTATTTGTAATATTATCATAGTAATTACTAGAACTGAGTAAAACGGACCGGTGGCCTAGTTCAAGTGAGGATCTTTTAGATTACTCTATGGTATATAGATATTTTAGACACTCTTTGACAATATTTAAAACTAGCAGCGCCCCACAGTTTCACCCGCGTATGTCCCGATCCCCTGGGAATATCGGGATAAAAATGGCTTATGCGTTTATCCAGGTCTCCAACTATCTACATACAAAGTTTCATCGCAATCTGTGCAGTGGTTTTTGCGTGAAAGAGTAACAAACATCCATCCATCAATCCATCTATCCAAATTTTCACATTTATAATATTAGTGGGATGATACTCTGGCGACTTCCACATACCGCAAAAACATACTTCAACATCATCTGGCGAAGACGAGCTGAACTACCAGTACGTTACGGTACGTAGTTACTAAACTACTAAATACTAATCGCGCAATGAAAGTTCTCACGTCGATTAGTATACCTATATACAACTTCCCAACATCAACCGTTGGGCCGCGGTCCGCCAGGCATGATCACCTAGCCTCGTCAAAGGATTGAAGGAAGCCTTTGTGTTGAAAGGACTTAACACCTGTTCCTCCACAGATACAATTCTTAAAATATTTAAGAAGATTAAATAACCAAAACTACTCTCATACTATAAGTAATAAATGTCTGTTCTACTAACACTTCTAAGCACGTCTAACAACAAACCTAAGTACCTAACTACACTTTGTACCAGGCTACGGGGAATTTCTTTCAGGGCAGTCGTGATTTATAAATTTTACTAATTTTGTGTTTTTATTAGTATAAGTTTTTTTTCTTGTATAGTTATTTTTCATTTCTTTTTTAGACTATCAACACTTAAGAATGTCTTGTTAAATAAACACTGAAATAAATGTTGTTCTTTTTTCTTTACATTATTTCTTTCTTTCTTTTTATATTTATTTGTCCTATTACTGATTGTACTGTAGCACTCACAAACACGCAATGTTTTAAACCAGTTACATATGTAATATTTACTTACCATCTTACCCTTTACCATATCTAGTGAATTTCTAAATCTGAACCGACATTAGCAAGTGCATTGGCCAGACACATTACAGCAGTCACTCCCAGGAGTCTTGTGTAACTTACTGTTATAGAGGTCAGTCTTTTCTCATTATAGCTGCTGCTAATGTCTGCAGTATGACTTTGTGGCGTCTAGAAATACAAACATAGGTTGCCTAGCCTAACGTTTGAATAGTTCACTAGGGGATTAACTGTACAGTGGACTGGTAGTAAGATCTAATAATGAAACCACTTTAAAATATGCACTTGCATATAGAGCATGCATATATTATTACATAAAAGCCATAACTAGGTTTTTGTTGACAATATTTGTATTTCATAATACAAGTAGGCTATTTTAAGATTTTATATGAAACTAGCAGAGCCCCGTGGTGAACCGCGTAAGTCCCGATCCCGTGGGAATATCGGGATAAAAAGTAGCCTATGCGTTAATCCAGGTCTCCAGCTATTTACATACCAAGTTTCATCGCAATCTGTTTAGTGGTTTTTGCGTGGAAGAGTAACAATCCATCCATCCAAACTTTCACATTTATAATATTAGTGGGATTAGACGACGAGATGAAAATACACGAAAAATAATAAATTAATACCTATTTTGATAGGAAATAAAATTTCGTACCATATTTTGTTTAGTTTCTTGTTCAAGTATTTGTTAAAAAAAATTGTTTTTGTTGTTAGCTACATCCTCAATTCTTAATAATATGTGTATCAAGCATACCAATCCTTACATGTGCAATATCATTTTTGTTTTATTATCCAAACCAATAAAATAAGAATCATCAAAATCACCTGTCATACACTGCTCTTTAAAAGGGGTTTACTAGGTAGGTACTTTAAAAAAATTAAAATCTTGTTAAAAGTCATTACGGTATCAATTTTGAATCTATTTTTCAATTAATTACTTATTTACCATTCAAGAGTCGTTGTCTGATTTCAAAACATCTACATCGTATTTAAATATTCTCGATTTTCTAAACTAAGGTACTATTATTTTCCTACCAAAAACCATTGCAATCTTATCAAGGAAACAGAAAGGAATGTTGCAAAACTTGAAATAGAACTAAATGTATCAGTTGCCAACCGCTAGCCGCGAGATGGCGTTGTGGTCGACATGCTTGACAGAAATGCCGACTGACTGGTTTATCAATACATCTGCGGTAGAAATAAATGTGGATGTTGCAGTTTTACTTGGGAACTGAGGTTTAAATGATTTATGGAGGCTGGTTCTCGCTTTGTAAAGTGTTAGCATTGTTATAAATCGTCTTGCTTTTTGATAACTAAGCTCTCTGTACAATAATGGACTTGTAGGCTATGGTAAAGCTTTACTAATACTAGTGGATCCGACAGACATTGTTCTGTCTGAACATAGAATTTTCTTCTAAGTGTATGAATTGATTTTGACAATAAATCCAACAAACTAAAATCTAACAAAAAAATGCGTTTTTTGGGGGTGACCCGAAGACACGAACAAAGTTCCTTTCGCTATATAGGTATAAATGTATTTAATGGATTGAATAAATTGTATCAAAATACAGTAAATATTGTAGAAACTCGAAATTGATATTGCGCCATCTGTAAAAGTTGCCCGAACTAAAATATGGGTAATACAACAGTAGTTTGGCGCAGAATCCACAGATGGCTTTAATAAACAATCAACTCTTTCAGCATTTTTCGTTGGGCCAACACTGCATGAGCCTCTAAAGGATAAGAAACTCCGTTCCAAAAGTAAAATCAAAAACACAAAAAATAACAAAAATAATTTGGTCAAAAAATAAAAAAAATCATTTCTAGAAACGAGTTGCAGTGCCACCGGGTCCAATTGTGCATCTAAACCATCCACGAACCCACTCAAACACAAAATAATTCTTCATAAAATGAAATAATAGTCTTAGAACCCCGTTACAGCACCCCCTATCGGGTCCTATCATGAATCTAAACCATCCGGGACACACTCAAACATACACAAGAACTTTCACCAAAATCAGTTCAGCCGTTTAGGCTCCTGCTAAACGTCTGGTCAATCTTAAACATACGTATAGTAAAAGAGCAGCGAAGTATTGTGCTCTTTATAAAATAAGTTCATTCACGCAATAAAAATATAAACATAAAAGTCCGGCTGTTTAACTATGTAATTTTTTTTGCGTATTTTTAAATAATCTTTTCAACAAACCACTGATAACAAAATATTATATATATAACAAGTATCTTCGGATTGGTTGCAAGACGTTAAAGCCAACCACTTTTTGTTTGTTCTGAATACATGTGACAGCAAAACACTCCAGCTGTGCCTTATGCCACGTAATGCAATTTAATACAAAAACGTAAATATTTGACATTAAGATTTTTCCTTATAAAATACCATCAAAGTTTCCGGCTTTTTCCGTTAATTTTCCTGAAACTTTCGTTCATACAAACTTTGTCCTCTAAATTACGAACACAATAAAAAAAAAATTGCCAAATAGGTCGAGTCGTCCGCTGGTGATGTTCCGACTCATATTAGGCTATGAATTTATCTTACTACAATTATAAATGCGAATGTTTGCATAGATGGATGTTTGTTGCTCAATCACGCCAGAATCCCAAAACGTATCTGGATGAAATTTAGCTTTGGCACACAGATATATTAAGGTCTGGAACACGCACATAGGCTACTTTTGTTCCCGGGAAAATGTACGGTTCCCGTGGGATCGGTTTGAATATCCACGCGAACGACAGCTAGTATATAATACATACTAGTTGTAAACTGTAGTACCAGAAATTAGCGCCTTCGAGGAAAACAACAAACTCTACAGTTTTATTATCTTTCATAATATGAAACATAATAAAGCTGTAGCAGCTTTATTATCTATTATATTTTGAACGGGCCATCGAAAAATATATTGTGTCTCTTTCAGTGTCCATTATAAGCCGGCTCTTATCTCATTTTATCAATAGCCTCGTTGCCAATTGCAACCATCATATTTAAATCTAGTACAGAAAGCACAGTAATTTTAAATCTTTCCGAGAACCTTCAGTATTTCTTAATTCTTTACCCAATGATGTTATTGATTACAAGTCAATTGACTAACTAAAAACTTGAATATTTATGTTATATTTATATATATTGTTTAATACTCACAGGAGTAGGCACATCATCTTTGGGGACAAAAGAGACTGTCAGTTCATCAAAAATATTGTAAATATTCCTTAACGAGTAGACAACTCCGTTGTTACATATTAAGCAACAAAGGGCCATGCTAAAATAAAATTTGGTAGAATACCTACATATATGATTTTATTAAGGCCTTAAATTCATTATTAATAGACCTTCACATGAGCATAAATCAGTGGACAGTTAAAATACGATTGGTGGGTGTGTAAGACTATTTAATAAACTAAACCTTTACACAATCACAACTAAAATATCTGTTTAGTTTCTAAGTATGGTACATAACACCTAAATAATTATAATATTATTCAACAGTTGTAAATATATAGCTTTAACCTTTGATTATAAGTATAAAAAACAATATCATATATGTATAAGACTAATAATTTTATATTATTTTAATATTTAGCATTTACTAAGGATTTTGCCTTATGAGAATTGTAATTATTGGACTACTTTCTGCTTGATTACGAGATAGATAATAAAGCTGTTGAGTTTGTAGTTTTCTTCGAAGGTGCTAATTCCTGGTTACACAAGTCCGATTTAAAATATTTTTGTATTTGATATACCAATCCTTGAGGACGGTTATAGGACATTTAACACTACAATAATTTACGGAAATACGGTTTTACTCACGTGTATATTTCGAGGATGCCCGATGAATCGAAAGGCTGGCGGTCCGAAACTCCCTGAAATATACACGTGAGTATTTCCTTAATTAATATTGGGTTTGTTGTTCGAAATATACTCCTATACTCCTATCTGAGATATTTTACTCTTGAACATTGCAAGAAAAGTTAGTACTCATGTATCTTGCGTTCACCATTTATGTTTCAGGGCAGTTTCGATTCGCTAATGACACCGTAACATGTTTACGTTGACATACGTATGACTATTTTTTTACTTCGGAATACTCCTCGTTGAATTGGTATTAGTAGTTCTAGTTCTTTTCCTGTTTAAGATGGCTGAGATATGGACTAGTTATTAGTGCTTGTATGTTAATTAATGAAACTACATACAACTGTAATAAGACACATTTTCTTAGAGAACGGGGCACACCCGCAATCACAGCGGCAAGTAAGGCTAAGTAAAGCTGTGGATCGTTTAAAAGGTGATAATACGGTGGTTGTAGATTAATAGATCCCCTTGGTTTGGAAGGTACAGTTACATTTCTATTTAAGATCGTTCTGAACTCCTTACAACCCGCCTCTATGACGAAACATAGCTCGTTTTTTTTAAATCTTCTAATTGCTCAATCAGCTTTAATTTGGAATGAGGGAAAATGAAAATTCTCGTATAGAGTAATAATGCACTTTTTTTTAAGACTTTTAGTCGACATTTTTTTTAATTACATGAACATAACCAGTTACACTGATTATTTATTATTATTTCTTGATTCTATATTAAATTGACATGATAAGTATTTTGAATGTGTTGTGATATTTTTTATACGTAAATTTTTCGACCTATTTTATAAATTAATAATAATTTATTCATGATAAATGTAATTAATATAAAATATACTATAATTATTTTGCACACCGGCAACGGTTGGATACTAATATATTAGTACATATTTTGACCCTGCCATCTGTATTTGTACACCCATATTATTTGTAAGTTAAAAGTATCATCAATGTGTCTATTACAATACAACTATAAATATATATACACATAATAATTCACTTGCTATCCTGAGACAAATCTCTCGCAATTGTCGTGCGCTCATCAAAAGCTCATTTACTATTTTTTCTCTTCAACAGTTAGAACGGTAAACCTAAGTGAGATGAGAGTGATTGAAGCCAATAATCAAGAAGTAACTATTGAGGTAATGTTAGTCGATAGTGTGCAAATAAATGGACGTCAAATTGTTTTTACTGTTTTAAAACAAGATTTATGAATTAGAAACTGCACTTGAAAATCTTTACTCTATTCTTCATCGATAGTTATAAAAAATCCGGTCAATAAAACAGGAGAAACAGTGGATTTTAGAATAGTATGAAAAGATCCCATATGACACAATTAGTATCGGCTTCCCTTTGGTATATTCATTAAAAATAATAACGGAAAGGTATAACGCAAGTGTATTGAATTTTTATTGAACTGAGTACAACGCTGTAATTTTCCAGTAGCTCCTAGCGTGGAATGTTCTTACCCAAAACCCAGTTTTATGTATTACCCAGAGAATGAGCATACTTGTTTTGCAATGTCATCGTCTTATGCCGCGTTCCTATAATCAAGAAACGATTCGTTTTGCTCACGAACGAACGAAACTTACGAAAATTTTACCGCCCGTAAGCAAATCGAATCGTTTCTTGATTATAGGAACGCGGCATTATATAGTTTAAACGTCATCGATAAGATATACTAAACGATTACTTAGTTTTTAATTATCTTTGAAACAGTAAATATCGTTAGTAATAATCATCTTTTATTTTTAATGAGTACTGACTTTTATTTTGATTTCGAACCAATGACATCTTTGCAGTGTTATATGTAGTAAAGAAATGCTTTAGGGTATTTTAATAAAACAAAACAATATAATAAAATCAAAGTTTTATTATTATAGAATCATTATCCATTTAAAAATAATGACAAATAATAATCGCATGCAAAGAACAAAAACACCGTTTCATGCAATATTTTTTATACATTTTGTTCATTTTTCAACAAAACAAAAATATATTTTTGCCATTATTATGCCCATATATTGAGGTTTTGATATTGTTCGTAAAGCTTTTTCCGTAACTAGTATATATCTTTTTATATTTACATTAAATGTATGAAAATAGAATGCAATAAAAAGTGGCACACGAAAATTAAAAATTAATTAAAAACTTTATTAACCTATTTCAAGATTGTCACACAGTTTTCGGAATCTTAACTATTATATGGAACTATTTATGCAATCCTAATTTTTCTTCACTATATAAATTATCACAGAAAATATGATTTTTCTACATCATTGTTATTTTAGCTAAATATTTTAATCTATCTAAACAAGATTTTTAATCTGTCGTACAAGAAATAAAACGACACGAGGACCGACTATTTTGACAAAAAAATCGATACAACTAGTTTATATTTTTCTATAAAATTTATAAAATATTTTACTTTCAGTCTGTATATTTTAATTAACGAGTGATATTTATACTAAATGGAAAATAATGGAATTGTTTAAAATCGATAATCGATTATTATTATGTTGAGCAATCATAATGCCATCTGTTTGGAAAAATAATAAATCTGTAACTAAGTAAAAATCACACCAAAATGTATTATTTTATATACAGTTTGTAATAAAAAAATTTAATGACAAAAATTAGCAACATTTTTTCCATGCATTGTACCTATTTACAAAGAATATTGCCTTTACAAATACAAATTGATTTCAACACATTTTGTTTTAACAATAAGTCCGTAGATTTTAAAAACATTTTCAAGCAAATCGAAAACATAAATTTGGAAGTTTTACCATCATATTAATTATCAAGTTATGCTCAGAATACATTAAAGAACAAAAAAAGAGGAAAACTGTAAAATAAGTTGGTCTGATTTTCGAGACAGACGTCATTTAACTTATGTTATTTTGACAGTGACATTGTCATATTTCGGAGTCATATTTTACAAATACTTACAATTATCAGCTTGTCAAAAAAAACAAGTTATTTATTTTGCATTTCCCCCTTTTTTATTCATTTGAAAATACATTTTTTTTTTTCGATAATAATTATACAAGTCATCGGACAGTCAGACTTAATCTATTCTATATACACCTCAGTCATTGAAAATATAGGAACAAAATATATTATACATACAGTAGCTCAATAAACTGTGTTTAATAAAAATGTTCTTAGTGTACAGGTCGTCAAAACGCTAGCAAGACAAGATGTCGAACACATTAACGTTGTAATGTCTTTCTTCACCGAGTGAGTTCTCATATTTAATGAACGCTTTTCGCTCCATTCCTGCTAATCATACGATTCACTAACTTTGTTCTTGTACACTACACAAGTCTTGTCTCAGTACTCCTTCGCTATACGTGGGTGGCTTGGGTCTGGCCGTTACCTGTGAAAAATTATACCAATTAACTTAAGTGATATTGAGAAAAAAGCGTTCTAGTTAGGCGGGAGAGGTCATTTATTATTTTTAATACGGAATACAAATTGGGCGAGATATTTTACGTAACTGGCATCTTCCGTAAGTAAAAATTCTTTTAATAACATGACACGGTCGGTTGGAGAATGGCTTTTGCGAATAAATTGGTTGGCAAATGATTTAATGAAACATTATCTTTATTGCCAGGCAAATATATTATTGACTGATAGGTCTATCTTATGTACACTCGACAGAATGGAATCATGACGCGGCTGGCTCATGTCGAATATCATCACACTCTAATTAATTTGAGCATAATATAGCTTTACACGAATTCTTTGATAATTGACCGATGTAATGATAAATGTATATTTTAATAGATATTGGCTAAAGTTACTTTAAAAGTCATAAGTCTGTTCACGGGAAAGATTTATTACGAAGTCAAGATACCAGTTTGTCGACTGTAAATTTGGTTTTGTTGAACTTTAATGTTCTCTGTTGAATTTAAGTCAGTTGTTTAAATGCATAATAAGCAATTAATTTCTTTTTAATATTGCCTTTCGTTGCTAACTGTATTTCTTGAGTCAGGTGAGTCCAAATAAGGAATCTCTGTAAGTTATATTTTATTTATCTAAACTGAGGAGTCAGTATAATTTAAATACAACTAGAGGGATTAAGATTAAGAAAAAATATATATAAACATAATTATTATGTTTAAAGAAAAGCTTAGTTATATTACATAGATTTTAGAGTCGTGTGAATAACGTAAAGTACTAAAAATGTTAAAAAACTTGCCGTTTTTCTGCAGAAGGTTTGGTATATAGTTATATTTATATTTGGTATATATCTGATATATAGTGCATATAGATTTGAAAGTTTACTAATAAACTTAAATAAAGCCTAAGAGTTAGAGCTAACGGTAATGAACAGGTAACATGAACTAAGTTCTTAAGTAAATATACGAATTGTGTATAAAAAAGTCAAAATCATTAAAATGTATATAAAAACTAGCAACGCCCGGCGGTTCCACTCGCGTAAGTCTCGATCCCGTGTGAATATCGGGATAAAAAGCAGCCTATGCGTTAATCCAGGTCTCCAGCTATCTACATACCAAGATTCATTGCAATCGGTTCAGCGGTTTTTGCGTGAAAGAGTAACAAACATCCATCCATCCATCCATCAATCCATCTATCCATCTATCCATCCATCCAAATTTTGACATTTATAATATAAGACGCTGCGTAAAAGTATCTACACATACGCAGTATAATATTATGATTAAGATAAAAGTATTTTTTCAATATTCTTTTATTTTTATCGGCTTTACATACCGATTTTACAACCTACATACTGTTCTGCAATAAATTGTACAACGTAATTTTTTTTTTTTTATGGTACCTATTGGGGGCAAACGAGCAGACAGGTCAAGTGATGGTAAATGACCACCGCCGCCCATGGGCACCTGTAACTCAAGAGTCACAAGTGCGTTGCCGCCCTTTATGGTGGGAGTAGAAGAAGAGGGGGAGGGGGAAGAGTGGGAAGTGGGGAGAGGGGAAGGACGGGAATAGGGGAGAGGGAAGGGTTAGGGCCTCCGGTAACCTCTCTCACGCGGCGAAAATCAATGCAAGCATTACTTCACTGCCGGTTTTCTGTGAGGCCGTGGTATCGAGCGGAGTTGAGCCGGCCCATACGTGCCGAAGCATGGCTCTCACACTTTTAACTTTACCAAAAAAAAGTTACTACTATACTAGAATATCGTTTGAATTAATTTTAGTCAAATTCCTAGTGTTTTGCTCAAAGTATATGTCATTTCCATTGTAATTAATCATTTCAAACTCTAACCATAAGACAAATCCACCTGTTACTGCAAGATAGTCAAACCCTTACAAAATAAAAGCGAACCAAGTAACAAGTAGTAATAAATTATACACTCCAAATGCAATGAGATTTATGCGACTTCGACTTCGAAGCCCGTTGTGGCCGAGATCGATCGTAATTTCGAAGTAACTTCTAAACACAAACAATTGGCTGGTATTAAACTGGAACTTAGGAATATAACTTTACAGACATCCTAGATGTTGGGTTGCAACTTACAGTTCATATGGACGTATTTTGTTTTATTGACGTAAGTATCACTTGATTAAGAAACACTTGAGAGTAATGTCCGAGTGGTGGTCAGAGCATGTCGAGAACTTTTAAAATTAAAATCGGGAAAGACATTGTGTGACATATTCCTTCTTCATATAATCCCGGGTCCTTTAAGCGGGGCGTGAAAAAGCATCTCTCGAGGCCGTCAAGCTGAGGGCGACCATTATAGTATCATCCGTATCTGTAATGGTGGTCCTCAGTCTTTGGACCTCACTCTAGCTTTCCATCAGGCGGTTTGAGGTCATTCTGACGTGCAACAATAAAAACAAAAAAATATGTGTAAATATAATAATATCTTTAGATGTCTTTGTTCAATAAGCATTCCATTTTTTAATTTTAAAATTCACAATCTTAAAGCATTAGAATTATTTTAATCAAGCACTAATAAGTGAATACGTCATGCAGGTAAGGTTTTGCAATGTGTTAGTAGCTAAAAACGTGGTTTACAGAAGTGTTAAGAAACTTTAAATTAACTGAAAAGGAAAAGGCTACTGAAAAAAATCACAGAAGAAAATACGTCAGACAAAAGACAAGGATTGTGTTTGCAACTAATGTTTCTTTATTTAGTTCAAACTTTATATTCCAGAAAAGTAGACATTTAAACAATTGCTACTGCAGGGATCACAGCAAGGATTTGGTTTATAATATGTATATACTACTTTATTCTATTAATAAACTCGCAATAGTACGCTATTAATTTATATCTACCCAGATGAATTTTCTGTTAATATGACAAATATTCCTTAACAAATCAAGGCAACTCATAATTTGATTTTCCATGTCCATAATGTCTCGTTTCGGACATAAATGAAAACTCCGAATTAAGTGGCAACTTTTAATTTACAAGCGCCTACACAAAGCAATTTTATTTTAAGACACTAGGCTGTAATAAAAATCAATACTAAGTAAGTACCACGTAGTTAAATGTAACGTTGAGGTGGATGTTATCTCAAAACCACACTGATTATTAAATTTATTGTAAATAGTAATAATAATTATAAATAGTGTCTTTAGAGTTAGATAGTAGGTATAACTAAGCCCATTACTAAGTACGTTCTTAGTAACGGAGTTAGTTACAAAACAACTTAAGTAACTTTAGAAACGTTACTAAAGTTACTTAAATTACGGTACTCATGTACTTGATTGGGAATTTTATAAAATAATACATATTAATAAAAACACACTTCTAGAGTTACAATATTTTCGAAAAGTGATCGACATTTTCGATGCATCACATTGCGATTAATTTTCAGCTATAAAATGAATGCGCGAGAAAGCCCATTGATTTTATAGCTGAACTGAAAAGTAAAAAGAAAAATCACAAGTCAGATTATTGGGTTTAACTATTAATCTCAAAAGTAACATTTAAAAAACTCGAGATCAACTACTCCTAATTAAGAAAGAAGTGATCAAGCACTTAGTAAGTTCTAAATCTTTTTTCTCAAGAAAAAAGATTTAGAACTTACTAAACTCAACAACTTTGAACTTAATTAGGTCGTGATAAAATCTAATAATTTTCTATTTGCTAGATAGATAAAAGGTATTATAAAAACTAGATTTAGGGCAAGATTACACAAAGGCAAAACTCAAAATGAAAGAAGCAGAGAAATGCGAAGAATTTTTAGTAATTAGTTTAGTGCAGTTTAAAATTTCACCGATAGCAAACTACATTGTAAATGATACTCCACTTCCTCATTTCCACCACTGTCTTGCCTTTGATAAGTTAATTTAGAAGGTGAAAAAAATATTATTTGGAAGAAGACACGTCCAGTCTATTAGGCACAGCATTCTCAGTAACCAAGTAATGCTTACCCCCACAACGGCAGATGATTGCTAGCTTGCTAATTACCTGTGGGTAAAACCACTGAACTCCTCACTGCGGAGTATGGTGGAGGTGCAGGGGTCGCGGCTGGCTTTGCCGTATGGACTTGGCTGCCGTAGCCTGTTAGAGAAATGATGACAACTTATTACTAAAAAAACAGTTTACAAGTAGCGTTAATGGAGGATGATAGTACAGCTTAGTTTTATTAATGAGCTTTTGTGTTCGAATTCGGTTCATCCCGATTAGTTGACTAACCAATATAACTTCTCTATTATTTTTTTTTCAAGTAAATCTTGTAATTACTAAACTCCTACAAAAAACATGTTTAAAAAAAATATAGCGTTGTACTGAGAATCCCTGTTAAATTGATGTAATATGTTGCTGCTTATTGTAAAGTACATATATAGAGGGCAGCTACCTCCCCCTGGCTATAGCAAGCTTACCTAGTACTAAGGTAATTTCGAGACAGATTTTTGATTTGCCCTGGACAGCCAAAATCAAATTTTGCCCCCCCCCCCACCCCCACCCTGGGATGTCAAAATACAAATTTTGCCTTCCGTGGGCCAAAGGCTAAAGAGTACGCCCATGATTATTTTTATCTGTTCCGGAAAACAATCATCAATGACAACTAAATTATATTTTAGTTCATATACCACATAAATATGACGGTATTAATACTACACATAAGTACATAATTATCTTTAATATAAGTAATTTTCATGAGATTGAATTGATTTTAGTCTTTAACTTTACATTAATATATCACTTAAAGACTTAAAGAGATAAGCTTTTTTAGTCTTGAATATCATGTTAATGCAGGCTAACTCTAGTAATCCATGAATTTCATTCTTAAAACAAAAGCTTGGACTGGTTTTTGCATTAATGCATTTTGAAGGTAAATAAAAAAGTACTTGTTTCAACTTACCAACATTACTATTTCTCAAATAGGGGTTCCCATATGTGGCGGCATATCGTAAGTCCACATTGGGTTGAGGCTTGGTGTTCGGCTGGGCGTATATAGGTGCTGGCGGGGCTGCTAAATTAAAAACAGATGACATAAGTGACTACGTAAGATGTAAGATGGAATAATTAAATTATTTGTTTAAAATCCTACATAAATCTCATGTAATTGGTTTCTTTCGGAGAAACCAAAACCAATGCTGTTTTATTCTACCAAGGTTTTTGTTTCCTAACTTGAGGAAACTCACATACGGCCTTCTTTTTTTATGAGATAGGGGGTAAACGAGCAGACGGTTCACCTGACGGTAAGTGACTACCGCCGCCCATAGACACTTGCAAATCAAGAGTCACAAGTGCGTTGCCGGCCTTTAAGGTGGGAGTAGGGGAAGGGTGGGAGTGGGGAAAGGATGGAAAGGGGATTCGGCCTCCAGTAACCTCACTCACTTGGCGAAACACAACACAACATTGCTTCACTGCCGGTTTTCTGTGCGCGCATGTGCACGTGTGCTGTGCAGACGTGGCGAAGCATGGCATTTGTTTCCGTAAATATTAAAGTTGTATTATTAATGCAGAGGTATCTCTCACGCATTGCTAATTTTATATTATATGACATTAAACCCATTTTTGAGTGCATTGATACTATCGTATTCGATTCCTACCTGAACTTGACCACTACTTCATCGCGTCGCTTTAACAGCACATCAACACTAATTCATGTTTTGGCGACTGTCTGCGTTCGATTATTGTACCGAAATCGTGCGATTCCGTGATTCTGCAAATCAGCATTCAAATGTGTGAAGCTTAATGATCACATATTGGGCTCGTTGTATTAGTGTTCCGATAAACGTCATCGCTGATGAAAGTATATGTTAGGAATATACATTCCTGTCTTGAACTAAAAATCTACTGTAGCATATTTTTTCTTTTTTGTTTTTCAATGATCAGAAGTCAATCAGATATTTTAACACTATCGAAGATAGCTTCTAGAACTAAAATTTATATTACATTGCACTTACCGTCTCCGCCAACTGGAAGTCCTAAATTATTAATAGCGTCTGTCTCATCCGGAGACTTGTTCGTTCGTTGTAAAGTGTTGTTTTGGGATCCATTGCCTGCTGACAACGGTAGTGTGGACGCGGTGTCGATGCTACGCGTCAATGAGCCTTGAAGTGACCTGCGTGTCGAATAAGGTTGTGAATGAATGATGTTGTCAAGTCTTAACAAAGGATTTGGGATTTAGAGGAGGATTTGTGTGAGAGACTGTTTTTAGGTCGGAATAAAGACGTTTTACATCGTCGTTTGGTGTAATAATCCTTTTTGTTTGCCGTTTTTGTAGATGTAATTGACCACAGTCTTTAAACCTAAAAGTTTTTCAACAATTTGTTGCCAATTTGTAACATTTGATGACTCCAATTAGATGTATTGGCAGACTATTCAAACCTACTATAAACTAACTATATTCCATACTTTATGAATAAATATAAAAGAATGTAGTAGACTTTATATTAAAACTGAGAAGTCTCGGTTATAAATAATAATAATAATATAACTCTTTTTATTGTACACCAAAAGCATCAAAAAGCAAAATTTATTTCTTTGAAAACATTTATAGAACGGTTAACATCACCGATATCGTTTTTTGTTCACGTGCACTGAATAATAAATTGACGAAATTCTTCATCAATTGTTATCCTAAAATCAAAATATATAATTTCATGTTTTCATATGATTTGATTGAATAATAATTAAATTAACATGGTTTTTCAGACAATCCTTGGTAAAAAAACAAGGAATGTCAAGCTATGTCGCCAAAAAACAATTTTCAAGATAATCTCAAAAATATAATGAATAATTGTAATAGTAAACAAAAACGATTAGGCATAATTTACATCACATTAGGTGCTCTTTGGTAACAAGATTTGATGAAATTGGTATTACTGGTCAAATTACTGGTACTATTGGTGGTAGTTTGGTATTTTTGAAACAATAAAAAGAGAATAAACACTCACCTAGGCGGGGGGACTTCAAGGCCCGGGGACTGCACTCTTAAATGAGGAGGAGGTGCATATCCTTGTGGGTAGTCGTAGACATAGCCTGCTGGGTTCTAAAAAAAACTGTTACTGTATAATATTGTAATTATGGTGATACTTAAATTCGTTTTAATTTTTACAGACGACATGAAAGATTATGGTGCCAATTCTGATGTTTCAGAACTCTAAACTAGACTAAAATTTTATTTGATCTAGAACTTAAGCTTACTTCAGTTTGACACATATTAGTTAAGTTATTTAACCTCGTCAATAATAGCTTCATTTGTATTGGACGTCTAAAATAAGAAATGTGAAATAAAAGTTAAACGTCATCTCAAGAACAAGGCAGTCGATATTCAACGAAAACACCTTAGTAATATCAGAATCAAATTTATTAGATTAGAAAAATAACATATTTCTTTTTTATCTTTTTTTTTTCTTTTGAAACACAACTATCGCATTAGGAATTACTCCTGTGTCGCGTCCCGTGTACCTTCACTATAATCAGAGAAATTTAGAGAGAGTTTATTGAGATTTACAACAAAATCGCCACCAGTGTCATTCATTTCGAAATAATTTTAGGCACTTTTGCTATTAGAACAAATAAATTTTAATAAAATTATGATGATAATATATCTTTACATCATTAAAAAGTTTTTAAATAATGACTTTTACAGTTTGTAAAAACAACGACGTAAAATAATTATTTAATTAATTCCACAACATTGTCGGTACGCTGTACAAATGAAACTGAAAACAACATGGTTTTCATTTTACATTTACGGCTCACAAAGATATTTAAATGAGAGTTTGACATTAAAATTACAAAACATTACAAATAACACAAGGAATACATTACATTAATGACAGGCAACGGCGACTTATGTTTGCAATTTAGGTCTCTTAAAGTACGGCTATATGTATTCGTGACTGTTGTCTTAACAAATTGGTTCATGAAATTATTTCTATAGAATTTGCAACTTCGGGTATGAAGCTTTCTCATTTTAATTCTTAAAAGAAGTTCAAGTTATTCAGTTAAAAATGACAAGGTTTTAATTGTGTACTTAGTTGCAGTTCTCATAAAATCAAATGTTAATAAGATTGAAAAAAAACTCATTACTATTTTCAAATCTGTATTATTTTTTAATTGTAATAATACACAAAGTAGCAAACAACGTCGCACGACGTCACAAGTATATTTTACAAGTTTCTATCGAAAGTACAATTTTGAAATTAAATAAAAAGTAAATAATTTGACTTCACAGGCAACGACTGCACTTTGATGGTTCTAATTTAAAAAAGAATTTCAAATAAAAAAGAAAAAGTAAAATCTGTAGCAGAATAAATTACAAACCTTAAAGTAAGTATCACTGTAAGTAGGATCGGAATAGTCGTTGCTGTAGCGAAATTGCATTAAGGGGTCATCGTGGCGCATGTTCGGCAAATGTACAGGACCGGCTAGTGGTAAGCCCGCGTGTATCTTGCTGTCTGAACGCTCCGAGCTTGTGTAATCCTACAGGAAATCCGTTTCATTAAAAATTAGAACAAAATAGCTATTGTACGGATTCTGTAACCAGGATTGTTATTAAATATTGAATCAGAAAAAAATCGTAATACCCCAGGTCATTTATGTGACGTAGAGTAGTATATAAACAAGTAATTGACGAAAAAAAATTGCAAAGATATTATTTATGAAATTCGGATTGCAATAATGACAAAACTAATACAGAATTTACTAAAGACACATCTATCTTTGATGGAAAAGCTTGTTTTGCTTTAACAGGTGTGTGTGGAGCTAGCAATACGGATATTTTTACAAATACAAATAGGGTCATGAAACCCACCCATTGTATAAAGAAGTAGGAGACAGTATTCGATTAACAACAAACTTACTAATTCATAGCTTCCATCACTGTGTGGAAGATGCGGCTTTAGGTCACTGATATTAGAACTCCTATCCGACTCTTTATACATATCTCCTGTGGTTACGGTCACATCTGGTTTTTCATTCATCCTACTCTTCTTTCGTCTGCGTCGATGGCAGACGACGACTAAGATAATGAAGCCAGAAAAAATGATGATACCGGAGGTCACGCCAATCAATATTATGTACAGCGGGAGGGATTCTGAAAAATAAAATGTAATTAAAAGATAATTTGAATACATGGCTGGCCTGACTGGTAATTAATGACCGATACTTAAATATATTATTTTACTAATGTTAAAAAATCACTTTCCAACGAAATATAAAAGGAAAAAAATTTTTGGGAAAAAGTATTTTTCGCGCCATACTTCAAAATTAAGATGTGATATGACAAAGCCAAAATTTTGTGTTTTGACCCGTCAAAATTAGAGTTGCATTATTGAAGTAATTATAAAATGAAATAAAGAAATATTTGTCGTGGAAAGTTTTCTATCGATCAATTATAATTATAAATAACGAGATTTTGGAGTTCAGAAAATCAACCTAGGATTAAAATTTATGTAGGTAAGATTTATTTTCACTAAAAAGCATAAGTACGTAAAATCCAAAGTCTTTATCTATAGCCAAAAAGCATTTACCTTTGACCTAATATTTTATCACTGTAAGTCAATAATACTAGAAAAGTTTCCTCCTAAATAACGTTAGCTGGAAATGCAATAGATTTGAATTTCAATTAATTTTGATTGAATTATGAGAAAAGAAAAAAAAACATTAAGAGAAGAAACCATAGAATAAAACCATTAACAGAAAGTTAATAAACCAATCAATGATATTAATAGTATGGACAAAGAAAGTGATTCGAACTTAGTTTCTAGAATTATTGTAGTAACTCACTCAACGGCTTCAACATGATTGCCACATTTGCATTTCCGTATTCATTAGTAACACTACAGTTGTATTGTCCATAGTGCTTTGACTGACTTGATCTGATCACAAGGCTTGATTTTATTATCCCGTTTGGTAGACGCTCTTCTAAGGTCGCATAATCCTGTAAGAAATGTCTTAGTTATTTTCTTGATTTACAACACCATAATTTTTTTTAGCATCCTCTAGCACTACTTACCGGGTCCTGGATGATACTAATCTCCCTATTCTCGAAGTACCATCTGATATCATCAGGCTTGGGTACTGACAGTGCTGCACATTCTAATGTTACATATTCACCTTCCATGCCAAATTGTGTTCGGTTTGATAGGATCTTTGGAGCACCTATACAAATATAAAAACGTTGAAGTACTTCACAAGCTACTAATTATATATTCAGAACTTCTCAATAATGTTCAAACTGGCGTTAACACGCGTACGCAATTTTTTTTTATTGGGTAATGGAACCTATCTTAAAACCTCATTTGATTGGCTAGTTAAGGATGAGAAAATACCGGTACGCCACGCTAATTGGCCGATTTAACTATGAGCCGATCAAGATGGAATTCCCTGGGCACGCTTCATTATCGCTCCGCATTTGTTCCAAATAATTAATTGAAAAACCGCTATGTGGTAAATGTTATAATGTCAACGAGCTCTCGGTATATAATAAAGTGCCAAAAACCCTTATTTTGGATAAAAGTAAAAGGAAGCCTCAAGAATGCATACGTTAAAGAAGAATAATTTGTGTATTTTTTTAAATATTACGTTGTACAATTTTTTAAATATAAACTTAAGAAAAGTAGTAAATATGTATAATTTTTAAATACGGTTTTAGGTTTTAAAACAAAGCTTCGTGACATTATACAATAATCTCTTTATATTTCAATAAAAAATAATGACACTACTCAACGAAACTGCAAAGTTTCATAGCCATCATTATATTTTATGAACATTTATATCAAACATATAACTCAAATAGCATGTTTTCCAATCATAAATAAATGAAACCATTTTGTCTACTAGTATAAATAACTACTTTATGAAATTATGTTACTAAATCAAAAGAAAATAATGTGAGTAAACACTTAAAAACAATACAAAAAGAATTAACAAAAGGAAATAATTAAAAAATAAAAACTGTCTCAAGTCAAGTCTAAAATTAATGGGAGGTATTATCAACTCAATGGCATTTATAAATCACTATTATATTGTAAAAAACCAAAAAACGGTTTACAGACCCTCGTCACCAAGTGTGATGTATTCGACTCGTAAAACAAATCTGATGAACCCAAACTCCAGTCGTTTTCTAAACATGCGAAAACACACCTGAAATTTCAACTACCCATTCCCAATTCCATCATCAGATCAGCTGGATGAAACCTAATTTGGGTATTGTCATCGGAATTACATTATATTTGCAAAGTTTCAAATCGGTAAGACAATTATAAGTTGGTTAAATTCCGCTTCCAAGATTTGGTTACATAGTTAGTTAGATAGGTAGTTAGTTACAGTTGAAAATAATAAAAGTGTGTTAAAAACTAAGAGTTATCGCTCACTTTTAATGAAGACAGTAGCCTCAGCTTCGATTTCGGGATATCCATCCACATTTGCTTTACAGATGTATCGACCCGCTGTATTTTTCGTCACATGCAGCTTTAAATTTGGAGCTCTCACTCTTAACTGCTGGAAAAACAGTAGGTTCACACAATACTGTCTAAGTTTACAATGGTTCCAATTGTTTTAGTAAAATAATGTCTAGTCATTGAGTGCTTAACTTCAATGAGCAAGCTTTCAACTATGTGTCATGTCTACGGTTACTAAGTTCGTTTTTAATGAAAGTATTAAGAGTCCTACTCATTAAATTGACTAATATTCAAAAGACGTTTAAATTTTTATTAACTCGGTAGCGAGTGTCTTGTCATCATGGTATTCACTTACCTCTATCTGTCCAGGTTTAACCTCGGAAAGCCATTTGAGCTCAGGCTGAGGCTGTCCATCTACATCACAACTCAAGACTACAGAAGAACCAATTTCTGTAGCTACATCCTCTGGTTTGGTTCTGAATTTCGGTGGATCTGGAGACAAATAAGTCAGTGTAAAGCATATCTTAAGGGAAGTTTCATATTTCATATATTTAAAATTTAGAACATTAACGAAAATATAAGAGTATGTGTACCTAATCGTTTTGATCGTGAATCGTCAGAAATGAGTTGTGCTATTAATGGAATGAAGCGATTTGAATTACGCTTTCAGCTACAAAATATTTATAAAATAATTTAGTGACATCCCATAGTCGATCGCAGAATCTATAAAAATAACTAAATTAAAGTGTCTATTTGTAATGACATAATAACAGCTTTTAAATGTTTACACGGTACACATACAAAAAAAAAATATTTTTTTTAATTTTCGGAATGGGAGAACCGATTTACACGGCACTTTCACTGGTAGATAGCGGGTGCTTTAAGAAATAACTTTAGGCTACCTTTATTTTAGCAAAAGAATTAGTGTTCCGTGCAAAAAATATAAATATGTAATGTACACGCGAGCGAAGCCGCGCGGCACACAGTATACTAATAAAATTCACTGTACTACTTACTAATGACTAATAAAATTCGATAAAAAATAAAGTTCCTAAAAGTTCAGAAAATTGAATTTGCTAATTAACATTATCGAAAAGATCACTGAAAAATTATCTTGATGATTCTTACTTCCTATTAGGTTTATTATGTTTAGGTCACAAACTAATAATCTGAAAAATATTGTATTTTTATTATATTTTATTTATGAGATTCTATGTATTAACCACCAGTTTCCAAAATGTTTATTCACCATCTAAATTCAGACACAGAACAGTGTCTCTCAAATTCTCCTGCATACTTTTCATGCTAGTCACTCGTAGTTTTTCAGCACAGTTCGAGAAAATAGCCAGAATGTTTATGTTGATGATCGAATATGCTAAAGTAGTAACGTAGAAGCGCCCACATCATGGGCTCCTGACGTCATACATAACTCGAAATTATGACGAGGTGATTACTTTTGTAGCTCGTGTTTGTACAAGAGCCCAAAATCCGATAGCTGCTTAATAAGCCAAAACAACTACACTGGTTAACTCTAGTTAACCAGATGTTAAAAGATATTCTGAGAGTACACGTGAAACTATTTTATTTAAAAAAAACTTGATGTAAGGCAGTTATCATAGCCATAAGAAACCTGCAACACGAGCAAGAGCACAAGCGAGCTGGACTGGACAAAGTGTTCTAAATAGAATTGTTGACAACACCTCTTAATGGAACTCTCGTTCTCTCTTAAGGAAAGTAACACAAGGTTTTGACAATGTTTAAGTTAGTATAGCTCTTGGTAAAAAGACAAGCTATTTTTTATACTAAGACGATTGTTATTTCAGGTGGCATTCAAATAGAAATCAATTATCTTATTTTTTTATAAACTTTATCAACTTACATGTGACTTTCAATGTGATGTCCCCTTCGCTCGTCCCAACTGAATTGCTAACTTCACATCTGACCAAAGCGTTATGGTGTTTGCGTGATACGTTGAAGATAATCTAAAACAAAACATGCATATTATAGGTAGTTGTAAGAACTTTGAAGGATATAAGTACATGAGGAGGTAATTCAATAGTAAAATTAACTGCCGTATGTTTAATTAATTATATAAAGTAAATAAAGTGAACCGCTTGAACCGCATTGTTACAACATCGGCCGCAAATCAACTTAACTCAATAAACTTCCAAGTGAAACCAATCTTGCAAAGTAAAGCTATTAAACAAAATATCAAACAATAACCAAATAACTTAAAACACCAATCCCCAAAGCTAAAATAACACAATATATACTAAACAAAGACAGAACAACAGCAACAAACTGCAACTGTAGCGGCAATTTCAACTTTGATGTCGTTAATTAAGCAACTGAGTGCAATAAACGTTAAGTTAGCCATTCAACTGAATTTCACGGCACGGGAACCAACCATTTACTACGTATATGACTGTTGCGTTCAAAAATTTACACACATAACTTTCTGCAGTAATAAGGTAACGAAAGCACCGTAGTGGCTTGTTATTTTATTCACGGGAATTGCTTGCAGTGTACTGGAGACGGTACATTTGAAAAATATTGTCAAATTACAAGCTTCCTGAAGTTGCTTTCTATTTAAAAACTATGCTATTTTACCGGGTATGTAGAATGCAGCGTAAGCCTTGTAAGCAATTTTGTTAAATACTGAACGGTCGAAAAGACATTTGTAGTGGAGGCATTGGTGTTCTACTAGGTGTGAGTGCTCTTATTATATTATAAATTAAGCTTTATTGACCATTTTCCAGTTTTTATTTTCTTCACATATGATAAAAGCGCAGAAATTCAACGCAGTGATACTAAGTAACGTGATAGTTCTAATGATTTTTTTCTAAAAATCTCATTAGGGCTACCACAAACAACAACTACAAGTGGCTTGTTTTGTACCTTTGTATGTAAGTATATTCTAATTTTTATGTAACTATATTGTATATAATTATATTTAAAGAAGTTCAGTGGATTTCGCTTGAATTTTGAGCTTATGCTTAAGTTGAATAAACATAAAATATCACTATAATGTTCATATAATATATTATGTATGTATATCACTAGAGCCAAACTACTGAATAAAGATGCATATAGCTAATTAAGCTGTATGCAGCTTGCAACAGTCTGATGTATTGATCATCTCGCCATTGTTGGCCGAACACTTAAAGCCGACGGCAGATCTGGGATATCGATAGGATATGCAGGTTTATTACATACATGTATACTTACTATGTCGAGTGTTATTGAGATTGTATGTAGGTTTTGACAGGAAATTTTGTGACAGTAGCTTTTAAAGATTATTTGATTAAATTATTGTTTTTTAATTGTTTTGATATATGTTTCCGATGAAAAAGCTCAAATGGTTTAGAGTTTTCTAAGATTTTGTTTTCGTTTCAAAGATTTCGATTTTATACATGGAAAGTTTTAATACCCCGATTAGTCTCAGATAGCTTTATTGACCCAGTAACCCATGACGATTTAACAAACATCATACTTAGCAATGATCTCTGCGTTGACGTTGACTTCTTAATTCACTCACTTACCTTTCAATACTCGATAATTATTTCGTCTTTTACTGTACACCTTTGAATTCTAATGTAACCCATATTGAGTGCTCCTGATGAGGCACTTCTTCATGAGCTGCTTGGTTCTAGTCGATATATTTTTTAATATAAGGTGTCCACACAAATATTGATGTGCGTGGAATTAGTATAAGTTTATTTGATTAAGTATTAGCTCAAATATAAATTTACCATTTCATCAGTATAGTCTCCGACCACAGGATTACTGTTGATGTACCACCTATATTTCTGTGCCTTTGGGTTTGCGTCGACGTCACACCGCACTCTAAGCTCGGAGCTTTCGCGTATCTTGCCTTTGTTCATCCCTGAACTTATTGCCACTTTTACTTTTGGTGCATATTTTACCTGTAGACCAATACTGGAGTTATTAAATATATTGCATAAACATACTTAATATAATAATAAACGAATGAACAGTCCTAATAATATCATTTTGTTAAGTAAAGAAATATGTTTAATTTTAATAATCTAGTAGTGAAACCATTTACATACAGGCATATTTGTCTGCATGTTTGATGTTACCTCGATATGCACGGTAGCCATCCTCGGCGCTCTATCAGCAGTGTTCTGCGCCTGACACGTGATTGTCTGGTTGTGGTGACCCTTGTTAGGCTTTAACCGCAACACCGACCTGCCATTTACAATTTGTATGTTACACGGTGTTCATATGAAGAGTATTACATCAGTTGCTCAATCTTAATAGTATGAATTAGATATTAACTAAAAAACAAAATCAAATCAATTTCGAACTGGTTTTGATTCCAAATTTAAATTCTGTAATAATATACGTTAAGGGCGGATTTTTTTGCAGTTGCTATTTTGACTGCAAGTTACATTGAAATATGGCAGTTGAGAGTCAAGTCAAACCAGTTTCTCTTTTATCAGTAATAACAGTTAGTACGTTCTGTAGAAACTTATTTAAAATAACAACTTGTGATGTCAACCTTTGCTACTACTACCCAATCATTTACTTTTAATATTTGGCCTTAACCAAAAAAAAAAACTAGCTTAAATTTATTTTTAGGTCTATAGATATAACGCATTAATTCACGAGGACTATAAAGTTATTTGAACTGTAGTCAACTACCCTATTGTATAATTTATGGTAAAATATTAATATTTCTAATATGTTATATCTGTATAAAAAAAAAACTGTCAGTCGTAGGACTGCACGTCAGAAGTGAAAACACACACACATCTGTATTTATGTATCTGAGATTGACGGTCACGTGAGTTTAGTACTTCTTCCTCACACCAAAAGTGCCCAACGTATACACTACCGACCTACGTTGAAAAGGAATTACACTAAATGGAGAAAATTTACAATAATATAAAAGAGCTCGCTCACACATTCACACTTCGCGCCGCTCACACTGCAATAAAATGCACGATAATGTGTGGTTGTTTTGAATATTCTCTAGCAGAACTGACAATTAGCAAGAAGTGCAATATTGGCGGGGCACGCGCGTCTTAATTATAAGCCAACGCTTAGAACTAATGGAAACACGTGTAAACATTTTTGTACTCGCGTATATACTTTTGCCGGGGACGTTACTGGCTGAAAAAATAATAATTATGCCGAGTTGCGTGATTATTACGAGGGTGTCGAAAAAGACGTTAGGACTGTAGTGTGGCCAAAGTAAGGACATCATTTCCTCTGTAAGTCCTAAAACGTTTGTTTTATTTTTTTTTATTTTTTTTATGGTATAGGGGCAAACGAGCAGACGGGTCACCTGATGGTAAATGACAACCGCCGCCCAACGGCACCTGTAACTCGAGAGTCACAAGTCCTTTAAGGTGGGAGTAGGAGAAGAGGGGGAGGGAGGGAAGAGTGGGAAGTGGGGAGAGGGGAAGGATGGGAATAGGGGAGAGGGAAGGGTTAGGGCCTCCGGTAACCTCACTCACGCGGCGAAAAGCAATGCAAACATTGCTTTACTGCCGGTTTTCTGTGAGGCCGTGGTATCGAGCGGAGTCGAGCCGCCCATACGTGCCGAAGCATGGCTCTTCCACGTACATTTTAACAATAACAGAAAATCACAATCACAATATGTAATTTTAGCGAAAAAATCGTTATGATCTAATCTACTACAACAGTTATACATTGTGTATCATATTTGAGTGCTAACTATATAGGAATTATGAGAGCACGCAATGAACTACACTGCTTACAGGAATATTACTATACATTTTGCCTGAAAATATTTGGTAAATGTCAAGATGCACACTTCTTCTTCTTGGACGTAAAGGCTTTAAAGTATATATACGAAACGCTACTTTAATGTGATCAGGATAAGGGTGTATTTTGTATAATAATTATAAATGGCGTTTAGGATTCATAAATCCTCTGCAACGAATTAGCGTATAGTTCTGTATGAGTGTAAAATATGATTATCGTCAGAATTTGTGCAAATGGTTTCACACGATTTCGAACATAATACAGTTGATGGCATTTCTAAATACATATTCTCAGTTCTGTGATTCTAATGTAAAATAATATATGAATTGAATGTATTAAATCAAAGTAAAATTATTTAAATCATTGAAATTTATTTCAATTACCTCACTAGATATCGTTGTCCGTCTGGTAGAAGTTCTTGGGTGTTATTCACTGGCTTCTTAATCACCGATTGGTTACCATCGAGCCAAGTTATCTGCACAAAGATAATAAAGTCAAATATGTAACACTTTTTCCTTATACCATTCCAAACTAGCTTCTTTTGCTCTGATCCCCACGAACACTTACGAGTTTACGTTGTTATTTAAGGGTGTATTAACTTTTAATTGCTGAAATGACTGCAAAACTATAATTGAGGTTGACTTTAATATTTAATTTCTAATAACTTATAATAGACAGATATACCGTTATATATGTATTTATTTATTTATTTTTGACTTCTGTAGTCTACCTTTTTAAATAAGAACCTATTTTTAACGAATTTATAAGAGAATGATTTGCATTGACATGATATTGAACATTTTGCATTAACACCCTTAAATTGGATTAAATGTTGTTTTACTTACAAATAGATCATTACTTTTCTCTACGTGTGTGTATTCAAACGTTATTTTTTTGTTAAATAGCACACGGAATGCTTGATAGTAAATGACGTACCGCGACAATATATTATCCTATTGCGGCGCCACAAGTAACCTAACTAAATAGCAGAAATTAAAAAAACATTCGACGTTAAAATTTTTGCCTCCCGGCTGGGTAAGTAGAATCACTCTCACTGGCAATAAATAACAATAAACTTAAATTGTACATAACTGCTCCTAGACAATAGTCCGGTAGTGTTGTGTTCTTGCTAGTTAATAAAGTCGTCAGAACCTAAGCAACCATTTAAATCACTTGTAACCCTTTTTATCAGGCAGGATTTAATGATCTCTATAATCATTTTTTCATTTGTTTAACATAAGTAGGGTGGGTAAGGTAGTAGTAACATAACATATAGGTAACAACATATAGTCCAGTATGTTATGCCTTACGAGAGCGTCTCGTTTTAAATCCCTTATTTGGAATACAGAGGGTTTTAATGATTTCTGATAGCGATTTGAGCGCGACTTCTGCTTGAAATCCCTTCTCAGAAAAACAGATGGCTTTAATTATATCTATGGTAACAATTTGAGCCAAAGTTCTGCTTTAAATACCTTTTTCGGAATACAAAGGGCTTTAATGATCTCTATAATGGCGATTTGAATGAGAGTCTTGTTCTAAATCCGTTCATTGGAGTACAGAGGATTTTAATGATATCGGTGATGTAGATTTCAGCGAGAGATCCGCTAAACCTCTGCCCTTCCAAGAAGTCGTTATTAGGTAAATATTTTACTAACCTCAGCTGCCGGTTTCCCACCACTAGATACACACTCGATATTTACAGTTTGATTCTCAATAGCATCTATGAACGCCCCACTTAAGATCCGAGGAGCATCTGGTGCGACGAGAACTGTCAATCGTGCGTCACGAGATCGAATTGGTGGTGCTGCATCTGTAAAAAATAAACTAGCTTCTTATCAAATACTAAATACTCGTTCAGATTCGACGACGTACGTTAGGAACTTGTACTTGGCGTACTTGAAGCCGCACACCTTCGTTTATAAAGTCATATACCTTTCACCAACGCGTGTATCCCCGATAGGGGTAGGCAGATTTGCCAAGTACAAATTGGTCCCATTTACGTAATACAGGGCAAGCCGGCCGCCGAAAGCTTTGGGCATTATCGATTAAAAAATTGGGAGTATTTTGGAAAAGAAGAAGTGAGGAAGTAGGAAAGGGATCTTGCTCATACGGATGGATTGAGGAGTTTAAGCAATATCGCGAGCAGGGTCGCAAACCAATACCTCGAAGTTCAGCCTCTTTTACGTAACACAGCAACTACGCCTTATAAATAACTGCTGCTTGAAACAAGCTTGTGCTAACAAGTTTCCAAAGAAGAACTAAGTTTTAAGTATCATAAAAGATAATACCTCTCTCACTTGTCGCTGGTAACATTAAAATCATTTGGGAATTTGATATCGATGAACGGCTTGAATACGTGACTAACGATATATCCAGGTAATAACTTCAAATGCTCTGTCTCAGTCCGGATAATTCTTCAATTTATTGTACAAAGCTTTCTAGCTTTCAAATACTGTACTAGTATCTACGTAACTGAATATCATGTATTAAGAATGACAAATAAATATAGGCCTGTGGGGCATTAGTGTGTCTTTAAATAACATTAACTTTGACTGTAACAATTTTTTTACTCGTTAAAATAATTGTGTTCTTGTCACTATTGAATAATAACTGTATCTAATGTATGTCTCTGTTGTCTGATAATTGAAGTTTTTAAAATAAATCTAGTAACGAGTTTACTCACCGTTCTTCAACGCAGAACTCACTTGACACTGATACATCCCGTCATCTTCTAGAGTCACGTCCTTGATGTCTAGCGAGAAGTCCCCTAAAACAAACCATGTATTTAGCTAGTATCCGACAGTGTTGAGTATGGAGTAAGGTCGGAGAAATAGGAGAATGCGTGGCTAGTGTCTATAAGTAGCCGCTTACAATTTCGTGGAAGTTCCCAATAAATTAATACTTACTATATTTACAGCTAAGGTGACTGGTGTAATGTACTGGTGGTGTAATGTTGTATTTTTGAGTAAGGTCGGGAGGTGAAAGAAAGTGTGGTTAGTGTCTGTAGGCTACAAATGTTCCATGCGTTAATGTTTTGCTGCAATGCGTCTCGTCTACATTTAGTTAAATTTAGGTGACTCTTGAGTCGTGAGGAATACGTTTGCCAAATTAGTAATATGCAAATAAGGCAGTAGCAACAGGCAGGACACTAAAATGGGTACTCATATGCGAGGTACTTTGTGGTTGAAGAGTAAGTGAATCTTTTGAACATAAGCAGCCGTTTCTGGTACTCACGTTGATACCATATCACGGCATCTTGCAGTAACCTAACATCGAATGAGTGTGTTGTACCACTAATATTGTAAACAAATATACGGCCTGCAAGATAGAAAACGCTCATCGAAGAAGCAGACGCAAAATCTTTTTTTTCTAAAGAATCATAAAAGTTTATCAGGCACCGGAGCTAGAATGCAATATAGCATCAAAATAAAACCTGAAATGTCATTCTTATAATCGATTGGAATACCGTCCTATTTGAAGATTTCTTTAGTAAAATTCTGTTCAACGAGGGATTTTTATTTAATAAGCTGACTGGCTTTTTGCTCATTCCAATAAAAATGGTTCCAGCTAGGGACTACAGTTCTTCAAATGACTTAATTAACAGTTGCAGGATTATTCAGCATTCGAACTAGTTTTTCAAATCCGTTGCAATTTATATTTCTTATTAAAATGTTGAGCTATTTTAACGTCAGATATTTTTGATTTCATAATACGTTTAGTTCATAATTAAAGGGTTAAGGTATTATTGTCTTCACTTTTTTATAATACTTGACAGCTAATATCAATATAACAAACGACGGATGTATGTACCTATGTATTTAGAATAATTATTTCTGCATCGCGCTATAAAAGTTTACTCGTTAGTTAATATAGAGTGATAGTAGATATATTTAAATTTATATAAATTACTTCAAGCCACCTTTTCTACTACTGTACACGGGTTGCAGGAATTTACAAGTTTAAAATCAACCTGTATAATATATATCTACAGGGTGTATTTCCTCCTTCTTTACTGCTTCTCCTAATACCATTTTAACAATAAAGTACGAGAATTTTCTCGAAAAGATAAAATAACATTTTAAAACTTTGCAGTTGCTGTGCTCAACTATAAATATGTGTGATAGTAGCACTGAGTACACCACTATAAACAGATTTACTTTCTAAATATTATTATGATTTAAATACAGACTACAGCGTCTAGATCTCAGATTCATCTCGCAGTGGCTGAACAAAAATAGCTATCTATTTAAAACATTACTTGAGAAATGAAGCTTTTGTTGCCTTCTTGGAAAGATATCTTAGTTGAAATCTGTAGGGCCGAGACTAACTGTTGTGGCGACAGGTAGTAAAGTTATTCGGGAGTTCAGCAAGTTCCTTTCTAGCTTATCCTATCGATACCTGTGCTGGGATGAAACATAGCCACGTTTTAGCGACGATAACCACTTCGATGATGAGAAGCACTTTAAAAAAAGAAGATAAACCAACCCTCGTGGCGATTATCACTTCGGTTTGTTACCGGAGACCACGGTCCTTTCCATATAGTATATTATTCTAATACCTTGTTTGTTAAGGATCTGATGTGCGACAAAGAGGCGGTGAAAAAAGAACTGCGATAATAAGGCATAAATGCCTGACTGACTATTGTCTATGCATTTTTGTAGCTATAGGTGATATTATATTGTAAGGTGACGGTAGTAGAAAAAATGAGTGACGTAACACATCATCCGATATCGGCCCGTATATAGCCGCACTGAGGTACTGCTAGATCTGTTTTGCATCGGACGGCAAGCATAGTGGACTTACGTGAGCAGTATCGTATTCTTAATTTGTTTTACTTTGTCTGTATATATGTGTTTACATGTGTGAAACTGTTGTTCCTATTTTCAAAATAATGTTCACGTCTAGTTAATAATATCAGAAGTGGGATAGAATCCGTGTAATTCGATCTCACGCGCCCACCTACTATTTCCGTTAAATTCTTTTAAGAAAAATATTGAAACATAGAAAACCTTATACGCCGTCTATTTCTGGTTTGGAGCAACAATTAAAAATTTACCGACTGTTTCGATCAATGTTATAATGTCTGTTGACACGATCCTTATCCTAGAAACACTTTGAGGGATCACATTTAAAATTATTATTTATAAAAAATACTTAGATTCCTTGAAGGTGTCAAAACATCAAACTTCTAAAGCTGATATAACTAATTTTCTCCCCATGGAGATGGGGTGGTATTTTTACCCCACTTCAAATAAAATTTGTTATATGCCACCAACTTACACTTCTACTAAGTAATCGTTTATATTCTGTGTATTAGTAAAATCCATGTACTTAACTAACTTAACTTGTAGCCAACATTACAAATAAACTATTACTTTGTTCTCTTCATTCGATGAAACCATAAAAAAACATCTACAGCTCTTCAGAAATAAGGTAAATGCATTTTTAACTCGGTAAGAACGCTCCAGCCCTCTTAAGATGATCTTTCATCGTCGCTTGAAACCGTTGAAACTCATTTTTCCTCGTCATGCTAGGAGTTGTGTAATACCTCCATTAAATATATTTTTATTAATAACTAACATTTATAGTAATACACATGTAGTTAAGTACACATGACTGTTATTTAATTAAAAATCGGTTCTAATTGGAAAAATGTATCAAAAATATCTCACAGGACTTAAGCAAACAAAAGGAGACCGCTAGATTTCGGCCTACGCGCGAGTAGCAGTTTCGTAAACAAATAAAAATTGTAATAGTTTTCTTTCAGTCTGGAATAGATATTGCTGAGAATCCGGTAGTGGCCAGTAAACATATTTTAAAAAAGCATTTATAAATATTTATATTGACTCAAAACGTACAATTCATTCTATCTGCAATAGAATTATTAATCGAAATTGTGGAAAACGTAAGCCAGCCGCTCATTAATGAATAAAAATCTCATTTACAAAATATTTTTAAATCTTTAATAACTTGTAAACTTGTTTTTGTTTACTTTAAAGTGTATTTGGTAATTTTCTTGTCACATAATGGCAGCACTTGACTAATCTATTTTTTGATGTCATCAGACATGTCAGTCATTCGCTTTTCGGTTACGCGCGCATTAATCGACAATCGAGTTTTCTTGGATTTTAACTAAAATGATTTATTCTTCTCACGACGACCTTGGCTTTCTTTTGGACCCTGTACACCCTTTTAACGTTGACCCTAGCATGTCTTTGGAAGGAAGATGAACTCGAAACACACCTGTGCCTGCACATGGATAACCCGATTTCGCCTCATGAATTCTTACATTGCCAGGTATGACAATGTTAATCCACTAGCTCAGTTCTTAGATAATGTTTAATTATCATATAAGGATAATGATAAAAGCTAAAAAATAAATTGACATTCACTAAAAACAGGCTCTTTTATTTTATTTTTTATCTTTTTTTAATAAATGCGTGGGTACTACATTATTTATATTTTTGGTTTCTACATGGCTTTAGCTATTAAAAAATAATATTGTTATCTGAATATTAAAATGTCCGCACCTAAGTCGAAATCCATTACAAAGCTGGTAACCCTACTAGCCAACCAGATACCCTTCGATATCAAGGGTAAAGTTTTACCGACAAATCTATGACAGTTTTGAAGATTATCACTCAGAAAGTTAACTAGGTACGTCTTAAAATGTTTATAAACACAGTGCTTTGTTAGTCCGCTTAGCTAGGTACTATAGCTTTTTTACAAAAACGAAATCTTAGTCTTCCTAATAGTAGTTTTTAAAGCTGTAAGTGTACAATTTGTCACTTCACTTGTTGTAAACCTCTTGAATTGTTTTTTTTTGTCACCTTTAAGGGGTACTCAGGCCTATGTTTTTATCTTTTTTTGATCATCTTCCTTAATCTACATTGCCTTCTTAATCAACGTCTTTTCTGATGATGTCACGAATATATCCTAAGACATCCTAAGTATCAATATCCACCTAGCTAAAGGTCTTCTGAAATAATTCTTAAGAAAGTCAAGATATAATTATGTATATGTACGGGAATAAACGCGAACACGTAATAGGTATTACATACCTTTGAATTGCCAGTGCAACCTAGTCGAAACGTCAGGAAAATTTAAAAGTTTGTAAGTCAAGATACATTCATTCAAGCACTAATAATTTTTGGTTTACTTTCAGGATTTCGTAGACTACAAACTTTAAAAATGATCTGATATTTTATTATCTTTGACTTATAAGAACGTCTACACTAACTGTCTGAAGTATATCGATAATATGATACATAAACATACGGCTAAAGCTTCGTTTATTAAGGGTCTTGAAGAGTATCGACATCTGCGTTCCAAGTTTCGACTAAGCAATAATTAATTCGCAATAGACTTTTAAAGTCTAATGAGGTAACTTCAGATACATTTCACAACTTATTTCAAGGACATTTTTAAAAGAATTAATTCAATATTATGTATTCTGTCAAAGGTCAAGGTCAAGGAAAATAACGGTCATACAATAATTCAAGTAAAATGTGTATTTTTTTACAATTATTATTGTTTTGATAAAAATAAATCTTTAAAAACCTTGAATCTATTTTTCTTTCGTCAAGCAATAGTTATTACTGCTGCTAGCCAAGAGAGTTCATCGACTTGTTGCGTAAAAAATATAATCTAATAATAAAATATATATGATGCAAAGATATGAAATGAAAAGTGAAATGTTTACCTCCGGACTTTAATCCAACATAAAGCTTAGGTCTTCTTTCTCTATGCTTGATTTTCCAGAAAATTTGAAATAATTGTTTATTATTTTTAGGAATCCCATAATATTATTGCTATAGCCCAGCCCTACTTCTCTACATAGCATAAAACGAAGTCGCTTCCGCCGTCTGTACGCTTAGATCTTTTAAAGTTTCAGTTTTCACCAATAGATAGAGCAATTCAAGAAGAAGGTTTATTGCGTATGGTTTCATATTGTTTTGTGTTAATTTCTATAATGAAATGACGATAATTGTTCACCACATTAGTATCTACATTGCACCTATGTGAAGGCGGGTCACTAGTAGAGAATATAATCGTGGGAGAGCCATGCCTCGGCACGTTTGGGCCGGCTCGACCGGAGTGATACCACGGCCTCACAGAAAACCGGCAGTAAAGGAATGCTTGCCGAGTAAGTGAGGTTACTGGAGACCCTAATCCTTCCCTCTCCCCCTCTTCCGCATCCTAGAATGAAAACGATTCGAAACATTTTTGGGGCTATTTGATAGATAGATAGGTACTCTGTATTGCACACCATAATATCGCAGTCTGCAATATCTTATAGGCAACCTTTTGACGGATTATACTGTACAAGACCAGGTAATTTGCTTGTAGAATATGACGTGTTCCTTTCCAGTCTGTGTTCATTTTCAAAATATTGTTGCAATTGTAAACTATTTCCCTATCATAAAATACTCATAATGTAAAACTAAATTACAGCTGCCTTATAGGAAAGAAAAATAATTTATATTGTACAAGTGGGTGTATTTATATTTTTACTTCCTCACTATTGCGATAGTAACCGTTTCGCTTATTATATCTTGATATTATCAGTCGGCAGCTTTCATTACTCTCCGAAGGTTATTGCTTTCAGGGAAAATCTTTTTCACAGATATATTACATACCAGATAATAATGTATTGGGTAGTTCTCCCTCGGTTAGGAACTATTTCTTAGAATATTGATTGGTATGGATTGTTATATTTCTCTCTTACAAAAGCAAGCAGAGAAGGCAAAGTTATTTGTTACAAAAGTCATTACTTTTCTTAGCTGTAGCGTAAATATTAATATTTCATATTTACGCTACAGCAGCTATTGATAACGGCCAAGATCTATCTGATTTTCTTTTTATTATATAGGGGGCAAACGAGCAGACGGGTCACCTGATGGTAAATGACTACCGCCGCCCATGGGCACCTATAGCTCAAGAGTCACAAGTGCCTTGCCGCTCTTTAAGGTGGGAGTAGAGGAAAAGGGGGAGAGGGGGAAGAGCGGGAAGACGAGATAGGGGGATTAGAGTCCTCTCTAATCCCCCTATCTCGTCTTCCCGCTCTTCCCCCTCTCCTCCTGGAGAGGGGGAGAGAAGGACGGGACTGATGAATATAAAAATTTCATGTCACATTGTTCGCGATGAACTCCTAAGCTAATGAACTGAGTTTAATAAAATTTTGCACACTGTGTGCAGTTTGGTCCAACTTGAGAGATTGAATAGCTTTTATCTCAATTTATGGTCGCAATATTTTTTTTTGCAAATTACTTAGTCACAGCAACGCGTGCCCGGGTAGTTAGTTTATAAATAGATCATATTTAAAGTCAATACAAACATGGCATTTCGATTTTCAGTTTAGTCAAAAGGAAATAATAAACCTCACCGTATCGATTTCCGCGGCAGTTATCAGAATTACAAGTACAACGACACATAGTTATTTGAAATACAACCCTGTAATTATATTTCCTTAGAACGATAAACTTATTGCTTTTAGTGTGCATTTCCTGGGGCCATATTCCCGGATATGTATCCAAGTTTCGAGTGTCCACAATTTTTGAGAAGTTATCATGTATTTTATAAATAACTGAATTATGACTTTCGTATGAGCCAATCTTTTGTTTCTTTTAGTTGAAGAAGGAAGATCACAGCAAATTTCTTTCCTTCACACTATAGAAGATCGTGGCCGCACTACTTTCCGTTGTGCTGTTTTCTTCTAATTAGTGGGAGTAAATAGCTTTGATAACGTTAAAGGAAATGGGGAAGGAAGCATACTTTTTTTAACTAGTGGTTAGTGATCTTAACTGCTGAGCCAGAAATTGTGGTTTCAATTCCCACCCAGGATAAATATTTGTGTGATGAGCATGATCATTTGCTATGCTTCTCGGTGTAATTTATCTGTAATATGTTCGTATTTAGTAATATATAAGTATGTTTATCAACAGTCTGGTTACCATAGCGCGCCTAGTTTAGGATCGAGGGCCGTATGTAAGGCGTCTCAAGTAATTATATTATTGTTTTTACCAGCTACGGGAAATAATTTCCATATGCGTATGTAAAGGTCAAAAATGTAATTTCAAGATAACAAATACATATCAACCCTTATTATATCCCATAATAAAATGTATACTGGTAATATCTCGATCTAACAAAAAATAATAATCATTCACTTTCACATATCCTACTAATATTAAAAACGTGAAAGTTTGTGAGGATGTATGGATGTATGTATGGATGTTTGTTACTCTTTCACGCCAAAACTACTGAACCGATTGCGATGAAAATTGGTATGTAGGTAGCTGGAGACCTGGATTAACATATAGGCCACTTTTCATCCCGATATTTTAATGGGATTGGGATTTACGCGTGTGAAACCGCGAGACGCTGCTAATTATGCAATAAACGTAACTAAAAATAAAATCTAAAAGAAAACTTAACAGTGAAATGATATGTCATTGACACTCACAATATAACAATTGCCATTCTGAAAGCACTATAAAATAACCCTTAACCTATAGGCATTTCAACTGAAGTTTGTGCCTCAAAGAATTCCCAAACAAAAGTTCAAAATAATAATCAATCATCGCTAAATACGTGTATAATAATAACTAACCTAACCCTGTAACTGATTCGTGCTAAAATATAGTAACAGGTGTGAATGCAGCCTTAAATTTTAGCCTAAATAACAGCTCAGTCATTAATGTACCTAAATATCGTGCTAGAATATTATTCCGCCCGATGCTCGTGCCAAATATATATTTTTTATTTTTTTCTACAGCATCACCTGAAAGCCACGGGTTCCTTAGTTCGAAAATTAATAATAAATGTTTCTTTTTAATAAATCATAATTATATCGAACACATTTAATTTGGGGATTCTCAGGTTTTAAAATACCAAATATTGGTCAAATTGGAATAGAAGTTTTTAATAATAAAACTATCAGATTGCCAAGTTTGAGTGAAGCGCGACTACGCAATAAGAAAATTAAAGTATCTCAGAATTGTAAGAAACAAAAGACTCTTGCAACATGAAAATGTAAACTCGAATACCAATCATGAGGCAAATATATTTTTAACTTTTGAGAAGGTGAAACCCATAATATCCTCCTACTATGTGTAGTGTCAGTCTGGACCGCCCAAAATTATGTGAGTTCCATCTTCCATCATTAAATTGCAGCAGCAGTTGGGGTTAATAATGTGTTCAAATGTAAGGTTAAAACCTTACATTTGAATGTAATTTTGTGATATGTATGGCATTGAACAGAATATTAATTTGAACCGACGCTCAAAAAAGTTTTTGTTTTTCATCACGAAACCCTAAAAGATAAAATTGTTTGTGCGAATTGGTACACAATGTTTATTAAGAAGTTTGAATATTCAACTCTACGACGTTACACTAAGATAGAAAATCAAAATTTCACCACAGTTGCTGTGTGTAAAAGTGCGTTTTTATTTACATTCTGAGTCACAGACGAAACGCGTAGCGATGACCGATGTGAATATTTTCTTTTATTGCTCTAAGGAACAAATCTTGTAAAGAAACTTTGGGTTATTACAGTCTGTCTTCTCAGCCTTTATTATATTCTCTCAGTAAATATTATGTAATTATTATATGAAGAAATCAAACTAGGTTACAAAGAGATATGAGAAAGAGGGCAAATAGCGTGAATGTTAAATGTGATTATGTCGAACGACTGGGTTTTTGCTTCAGTGGCATACGTTTGCGCTTCTGTTTGCGTCTTAAGGTCAAAGCCTCAATTCCTGGGTCTGGAAAAATGTTGTTGCCTTTTACAATTTATTACCCTGAAGTCTGGAAATATGTCTGTATATAGCAATAGGTTCGCTTTCAACTACGTGGGACAAAAACTATAGGTATCGTAATGTTAGTTTAATACAATTTACTCACGTTTGTATTTCGGGGATGCCTGACTAGTTTTGGACCCGACGGGGGCCTTTATCAAGGAGTGAAGTGTCCGTCCGTCGCGGCCGGTCGCTTTACTCCTTGAAAAAGGACCCCGTCGGGTCCGAAACTAGTCGGGCATCCCCGAAATACAAACGTGAATAAAACTGTAGTCTTTAATAAACATGAATACCACCCACGAAATATTTTATTGCAAGTTTAATACAAATTTATGATCCTTTAGGGATTTTCAGGGTGAGTGAGTATATTAAGATAATTTGCGAAACAAGCAGTTTTCAAAAACAAAGTGGCCTGACTTTACCTTGTTAGGTTAGCCCCTCGCCCCTCTCTATTTTTACTTTATCATTACATTAATACATGACGAAAATTCTTTGAACCCCTTTTCAAGAAAATTTCGCGAACATAGTAACGTAAATTTTGGAATATTTACAGTTTATATATAGAAGAAGTGCAGAAAGCTAAAATTTTTAAACAATATGACTTACAACTTTAAAAATTACGTGAAAACGGCTTAATGGAATTACACGCGTCCAGTATATGTGATGTGGCCAATGAAAAAACTATGGTCGAAATTCGACCACCACGCGATCTCTAGTTAAAGTAATTTGTTACGTCATTCTTTTTTATTTGAACTATACCCCTAACAACGGGTAGCAAAATTTCATTATGCATGACTAATTAAGATGTGAAAGCATAAAAAAGAAACAAACTTACATTCGCATTTGTAAAATTAGCCAGGATAGTGAACGTACATAAGTAGGAGGTGTACAAATGGGGTGACTTACTGTGTCTGTATTATACCTGTGATCTTTTTGAAATCTTACCTTCGTCGTCGCTCCCGATCATAGCGTATCGGTCGTAGCCGCTGAGATTGCGATGCGTGCCAAGTCCGAAACCGTCTTTGGTCCATTGTACAGTGCCCTCTCTGTTCGCAACACGGCAGGGCAATGTAACTCGCTCCCCGACTATGGCACTCTGTGAAAAGAAGAAAATATTCATTAGTTATTATTGTCACTGCATAAAAGCTTCACATTACCAGTAGTCCCTGTATGCCTATAATAGTAGTCTCTCTGCTTTACAATTTTGTAGAACTTTTCTCATTTAGTTAACTTAATTTAGATAATTAATCCATAGACCAAAATATATAGATAGATAACGCCAATGCACCTAATTCACGTATCAAATAAATGTGACGCTACCGCCACTCTTAGCTAAAGTATACCTTATACACCATCCATCCTGCTGTACGTCCCGCCAAGGTCACGTACGATGCACGATGAAAAACGATGGTGAATAGTCTTGACGTACGTCGATAATTATTATTAATTGCTTGCTGGATTTGCACTACCCATTTTGCATCCAGCGAGTACCCCCACCACCGCGAGCATCGTGCAGATGGACAGTGCATAACGCGGACGTACGTCAAAGCCTCGTGCGTCGTACATGCTTGATCGTGTATATTTCCAATTTGTGGGGAATTCCGGGGAATTTTAAACCGATTGGGGAATTTATGGGGAAACCAGTAATGCAAGGAAAATGCGGGGAATCAGGCATTTATACCCTTATTATTTACACTATGACTCCAGGTTTTCTTCTTCCCAAAATGGGGAATTTGACCATTATTTTGGGGTAATTTAAGAAAATGGCATTGGCAACACTGGCTACAGCACCGTGGCCTTGAGCGGACGTACAGCCGGGATAGATCGGCACGATGGTGTGTATGCTACGTCCAGCACCGCGGCCTTGGCGGGACGTACGTCAGATGGTGTATAAGGTTCTTAACCTTTAGTTCCTTCCACTATTAAGTTAATCTGAGTCTATTAGGCGTTCTATGTTTGCGTCAGGAATGGTGGGTTTAGATACACTTCAACTCAGGCGGGAATCCACACATATAATAAATGATTGTCTAATACTAGCGGATAAAGTAGATAGCCCTGTTATACGGGAATCAATACACTTCTATATTCCCGACCAAATATATGCGTGGCGTTAGAAGACGACAACATAAACTCCTGTGCTATCCGCCTATGTGGCGCTCTTCCCAAGCTGACAACAGCCCCACTTTGCAATTTGTCTTATCGATGAGTTCCTTCAATGTTGTCCAGATGCAGATAATATTTTTTGACTCCCAAAATATAATTTTAAAAAATATTT